>CM030374.1:14707561-15111905 GCA_003604175.2 Clonorchis sinensis
TTCTGGAATACTCTGAATAGATGGTTTGCTTCCTTCTTTCCTCGTTCTATGGTCTGCAGTGTGTCCCTGTCCTCTTGAACAGGGTTGATTCACTAGATGCTTGCTGTTGTAGTTCACTATTTGTCCCGTATATGTCTCTTTCCGGTACAGGCAAGTTTCCAGAGTCCCATCTACCTTTCTGTTCACTACAATGTCCAAGAATGGTAGTCGGTTTTTCCTATCCAGTTCGACTCCAAACTTGATATCTTCAAGTGTGGTGTTCTTGCAAGTTGTGTACTAAATCACGTTTCATGATGACAAAGGTGCCGTCTACGTAGCAAATCCATAGCTTTGGATTGATGATTGGTAGTACTGCGTGCTATAAGCTTTGCACTACAGCCTCAGCGATAAGTCCTGATTTGGGGATCCCATTGGAGTCCCTTTCGGTTGCCATCAACGCTAAATTGTGTATCCGTACAGAAGTCCAATGGCTTTCATAGACTTTCATGTTTCATGGTTCCAGTTGTGTTTGAATTATTCCCAAGCAGTTCTACCATAGTTTCTGTGGCAACGTTGTCGTTGATTAAAGTGAACAGTGATGTGACATCAAATGAAAGCATGATTTCGTCGTCTTCTATACTGACGTTTGCGCCATCATTGTTGATTGTGTGTTCCGATCCAGAAACTAAGTGTTGCAATATCACCAATAAGCATTTCACTAGTTTGTAAGATGAAGTTCCCAGAAGTGGAACGAGTGATCGAAGTGGAGTTTTTTAGTTGTACACCTTTGGCAGTTTGTAGAATTGTGCAATGTTGGTGTCATCGGCTTTCATTCTCCATCGTCCCCCGCTGGTAATATCGCATGTTGTTTGCAGTTTCCTGAGCGTTGTACTGATTCGATTGGCAAGGTTTGAAGTTGAGTCATGATTGACTGACTTGTAGGTCGTTTAATAGTTGTTTGATCTTTCCGATGTAATCTGGCTTGTCCATTACCACTGTGATTCGGCCTTTGTCTGCTGGTAGTATTACGATTGTTTCATCTTTTTGTAGATTTATGAGTGTGCGTCGTTTTTCCGTGGAAGTCAGTTACATGTTTCTATTCCGTGTGATTGCCGGCATGATTGTCCGCCGGACTTGTTGTTGAACCTCCGTGGATATTTCGTTTGATTTCAAAGCGTATTCTAAGCTGGCTAGGTAATCTTTGTGGGATGCGTCCTTGACGATGAAGTTAAGTTCTTTCATTAGAAGTTCTTGTTCAGCTGTGCTGAGTTGGCGGCCAGATAAGTTGTTGTGTTTGTTGTTTCTCTGGCTCTACCCAATCCCGTTTCCATGACTGTTCTGCGTTTAATCTTGGCATTGTCTACTCGGCATCGGATCTCTGCTTCAAGTTCTGCCAAGTGGTGTGGACCTGTTTTAGCCAGGTAATTCGTCTTACTCTCGGTGATTACTCTTTCGTATTTTCTGAGACGATTGTGGGCTTCTGTTATCAGTAACTTCACCATTCGTCTGTCATATTGTGTTGTTAGGGCCTAAGCCTGTTGACGGCCCAATGCCGGGACTGGGTGGCAGCGCGTTCCTACGTAGGCATTCATGGGGGAAGTATAGTTGTTCGTGTGTGGATGTTTATCGACAGGCAAAATTCTCCAAAAGACAGGCATCTCTGAGCGTTGTACACCCAAACTGGTTTGCGATAGAGGAGAATGTTGGTAGCTCAGGTAGCATAGATGGTCGTTGGTTTGTTCAATGAACGGGGCAATTTTATTGCAGACATTTCATCGCCTATCGAGGTGACATCATCAGTGCGTTGTTAGGGAGCGCAATAGAGCGTAACAATGGGTCGGTGGTTATGCGCAACAATACTCAACGCAAAACCACCGACCCATTACTAAGGCCCCTGACAACATACTGATAATATCACCTTGACCAAACAAATTGCTCAGCTCAGCGAACAAACCAATGACCAACTGTCTGTATACTTATAATAACTCAGTACTTTTCCTTAATCTATTGATATTTTTCTAAAAAGAATATATGGGTTTGCCACGTTTGAGTTTGAGGGCCATGATAGCCGGCCCCTGCAAATCGAGTCCTTTAGTTCCTTCCATAAAACTGGCCGTGTCATAAAATCTGAACAAATGGCTTACTGAATTCCCAACCGCGTCTGTTTGTGAGCTTATGACAGTCCGGAGGTAGCCTGTAGGTCTTTTGGGTTACGCCTTAGGACTCTTTACCCCATGCAACCAAAGGCTAATGACGCAGCCATGACATAGTGAAGAATGAAACACACAAAGTTATGTTCCAACGAAATTGATGCTAATCTATGAATAACGAGTAGTCACTTACCTCTGCGATCGACTTCTTGCGATTTACAGCTACATCATCTCTGACCAACGCGGCGATCTCCTCCAAGTTTTTGATATACTCGGACGTACTCGGAACTTTGTATTTGGCAAGTATTGCTTTGATAAGTTTGGTATTGTACTTTTCATAGTCCACATGCTAAAATATCCCGGTGAGGAGGTTTCAATGGTCAGGCTATTCATGAGCAGGTATGTGTTGATTCAAATGAAACTAAAGGGCCAGTCTATCAATCCAAAATCTTTCATCAAATAGTCAACCAAGTAAGATGAGATACTACAGGGAATTTGGTTTTCAAGATGTACCGGTTTAGAAGTGACACATTACCCTTAAGGTTGTTGAGACCATTTAACAGCCTAGGAACGAGTTCGCACTCTTTGGCTATCATTGGACAGTTTCCGCCAACCACCTCAAACGAGTGGTTTAGCTGGTTTTAGCCGATTCTCTTGTTAAACCCAAATTAGTGCGCAGACAAGAGTATATGCCGAACTGCCGGGTGAGTTAGGCCTGTTCAGGTCACATAAGGATGTGATAGGATGAGTTGTTGATCACCGATTCAGGAAAGACATGCCAGAGCCTATGAGACCTTTCTCAGAGCTTCCTCGAGGTCGGCCTCCGAAAGTCTAGCCACGGCGCGGCACAAGACACTAGAAAGCATCTTCAGCCTCTTTCACCTGTAGTTGCCATAAAGGAGATCAACCTTAGGATGTAGTCTAGGCTCACGCGTAGGCAGTTCATGGGCGTCAAATGGGCTTATCAATCGGTTGAGGCCACCAGGACATTTACTGAGTCGTCTTTCAAGGAGTCGGACAAACGTCCATATCGTTCGCCTTTTCAGACGTGCTTATTCAGGCTCGTACAGTTTGCACTGGTATAGGGGTAACATGCCCATCCTGCATGTCGGATGTCCAGAATTCGGCCAAGGATATGCACTACCGATGAGTTTTAGCAACAGCTTAACCACCTCTGGTGTGAAGTTGCTAAAATTATTGCGTCAGGATAGAGGGAATATGAATTTTACTGGGAATTAAACTATCTGAATGGTGACCGAAGAACTTGCAAACACCTATGTTGCAGATATAATATCAATAGACTCAGTCATACGAACACTTTCGAGCTTACTTGAAAAGTTGAAATCACGGAAGAACCGGATAAATGGTCCTTTTGCTCAACCGTTTTCAAACAAACCGTCAGGAAAACTGACCCGCGGACACGTGGTCTGTGATCGACAAGCTGGACGTGTCAGTTAGAATTTGCGGAGCAATCACGTAACCGAGTTTTCTGGGATAGGAAGCCCTTTTAGGGCAGATTTAGTAAAACAAGTCACTGTATTCAGCTGAATCTGTTACTGTCTAAAATTTGTGTTCAAATTTTTCAATGCGTATTTTTTTACTGCACGGATTATGGTGTTGAGGTTTCACTGGACAAAGGCATGATTTCTGCTCAACTCAAAGTACAACTTCGAAATCCGGTGATAGGCTAAGATAAAGGAATCAACGAATGCGAAGAGATGGAGCGATTAGAGCAAACCCGTTTTAGCGAATCGTTGAGCCGCCGGTCAGCGGTATATGCACAATAAGTTTTGGAGAACTCCGTTCGTCCAAGAAGTGTTGATTATATGAAGTAAAATTTATGGTTAGCGAAATACACTCATGTGCAAATCAATTTGGGTTTGCGAGAGACTCACTTGGAACCCAGATGAATCCCTCGTTTATGATGTTTTTAAGCAACTGAATGTGCTGCACCAGGTTGCCTTATGTTTCAGTTGTTACGATATTCGAGATATCTAGATACACTTATAAATGTAATACACTACTCGTAAGGTTTCTGAAAATTCTTGGACCAAACCAAATCAGTTTGCAAATGAGAGTATTTCGCTAGTTCCTTGCAATTTGAGTTCAAGTATAACATAAAGTTGACGGGACTGCGCCTACCTGATGAGCCAAAAGAATTTCGAAACCGGTCGTGGGCTGTGGAAGAATTTCCAGCAACTCTATGAGTAGAGTATTATGTTTAGACGACGTTACAAAGACCGCTTTGCTCATAATCTTGCGTTTCGCAACCAGCAGCAGAAAAACTGGGCGCTAAAAATATCTGCGAATCCGGTCCTTAAATGTTTTACCTCAAGGAGTTCCTAGAATTGTACTCCTTTTTGTAGGGATGTCCCAGAGGTGGGCGCGGAAAAAAAGCGTACAAATAGAACGCGTACAGTTGAGGGACTGTTTCATGTGGACAAGTGCGGTTATGGAGTTCACCGACTCACCTGGATATGTGTTTTAACTTCATTCTCAATTAGTTTGATCAAAGCAAACATGTGATTCATATCGTGTCCTAGTTTGACCGAGGTTTTCATCTCATTTGATAGTTCAGTCTAAACAAAATTAGGAGAGATTTGGAAAAAAATGCTTGAATGTGACAGAGCAGAACGGTATATTTATTGATTTTTTGGTAGAACATATTGAAGTGAGGCATGTTTTGTTTTGGCTTTAAAAATCCACTGTACTTTGAAAAATCTGTTTGCAGTTACTGAACGCAGTTGTTCAAAATTGTTCGTGACAATCAAAATTCATGAAATCACAAGTATACACACAAGTATATACACAAGTATACACAAGTATACACTTTGAGAGACTGAAAGGGGAATTTTTCCATAAAGCATTGTCATTAGTAAATTATATTCTTTTGAATAAATCTCTTGTTTATGTTATTTTTTGGCAGCACAATATTCTGGATATCACAATATATATTCTTAACAGAGCATGTTACTAGTAAGATTGCTGAAAATGTCATCTTGATTTGCAAGCGAGTATATTTCGTCAGCCATTTACAAGTCAGTGTTCAAACCAAACGTGTCTGGTTGAAAAGTGGGGACTGAACCTACCTAATGAGCTCCAAGGATGGTGAAACCGATGGTTCACGGTCGGATAGCTGTCTCCGACCTTGTCAGTAATGTGTTACGTCAAGAAAGGTATGATGTTTCATCGGAAGTCACCGGCCGGTTTACAAAAAGTTTCAGTCTTTAACATAAGTCTGACCTTGAAATAGACTTTCTGCCTTGTCGGAGTTTGCGCATAACCACCTCGCCAGGATGGGACAAGGAAATCTGAATCGTTGGGTATAATAATTCAGTCTGGTTTTATTTTATGGTGCTACAAACAACTGGCTTCAATCTTGGACTCAGTAATTTTTCCGCGAGCACGATACCAAGTACAATAAGTCCAAGGAATGCGATTCACTGGTCTATTCGTTAACGCCGGTGAGCGCACTTCTTTCTTATCAGAAAAGTCCCACGAAACACATCCTTCACTCGCAACAAAGCGCCGTCAATGGCGCTCGTGCATTCAAGCTATTGCCTTCAGTGCATAGCTCCCTTCCCAACCCCTCACTTAACAGTCCACTGACAGTAGTGTATTAACGCATCAATTTATCAGCTCCCGACTCCAATGCGCAGCTACCTACCTCACCTCCCAAATCATCAGTGAACGAAACTGTGGCAGCTACAACCACTGTACGACAAGTGCACGGTTCTTACAGCTACGATGATGATGATTGTTGCTTCCGAAGGTTGTTTCCCGACATACTTGACCGATTCCTTAGCCAAAAAGATAACGCCCCAAAGGAGCCCTCTTCAACGGCCATGCCAAAAACATTCAGCAACGCAACCATGAAATTAGGTTGCCACGCATAGAGCTTTGTTCCTGCTTCCAAATTCATTCACTCCGCAGTCTCCGAGCTCTAGATAACCTGGTACTTTAGGCGTCAACTTCCTGGCCGTGGGTCTAACCAAACCTCAGCTCCCGTCTAGGCCTGGGCGACGTAGCATTATCTCAGCCCTCGAGCCTTCTTAAGATGATATGAGAGCTGCGCACCGAAAGGGCATCACAGCTGAACGACTGTTGATTGTCATCATTGTTTACGGTCTCTGAATCGCCGGCCAAAGCCGCCTCATTTAATTAGCGCTTAAGTCATATACTCAGTCCAGGTTAATTTCTACGCTTTCACGAACCATCACCACGCACCAACTCTTCGGAGCTGATCATGTTAAATAGCCACGGTAAAGTACATTGCCACAAATTAATACCACCGGTTTGATTATCCCGACCTGCATACCACCATGTGACCGAGCCATAACACCAAGCTTAATTCAAATAAGCGGGCGTTTTCACATAGCAGTAGTCTTCTAGACATTCGTTTTGATAACTATTTTATGATCGAAGACTTCATTCTAGACAACTAAAATCCTGACTGGGCAATAGGTCTTATTTGCCTGTGTCCGATAGCGAAACGGGGCTTTCGGAAGCTTTCTTATCAAAACTCACCGTTTTGGCATTTTCCATTTACTATGGACTATACTAGGCTCAAAACCTGCTAGGAAGCCACCATTGCAACGACAGAGACAAAACCGTCGTGCGATAAACTGGAAAGAACTGTGCCAACAGACTTCTTGAAAGTAAACTTCTGAATAAGAGACGCGACCAAGTTTTACTCGTTTCCGTGCATGAAAGTTAACAAACAGCTCTGAACGAAAAATTAAGTGACTTTATGAAGCATGGTACCCCACCAAAAAGTAATCAAGAAACGTGTTAAAGTTGGCCCAATTTGTCAGCCACAAGGAGTGAAAGGTCCCTACAACTGCGCAGTGCGAGGCTTCACAAGGAACTGGAGGAGACATGTACAAGGGGAGCTGACAAACCCATATACAAAGGAAAAAATGGCGGGCAATAAATCCAGGAAACAAGTGGGCCGCGGAGTGGAGAACAACCCAACAAAGAATGATATCTAATTAGTTCAGCAAACGAAAGGAAATCGCCCAGAACGAGAATGGAAACTATATCAAACAGGAAAGTACAACTAGGCAATCAACTTCAAGAAAAACGGATGTCAACTTGAATTAAGGACGAGTCAAAACGAATCAACGAAAAAAAACTGCTAACATGAGAGCCGCCATAATAGCGAAATTAAATTACGGAGTATAGGCCACAACTTGGGAACGGATCTTCGAGAAAAAGCTCTCCAACGAACCAGTTGGTTAAGGGGAATTAGACAGGCAACACAAGTTGCAAACGGACCAAGGATATCACGAGAAAAGTACACATCAATTACACATTAATTACCTAATCAAGTCAACTGATATCAGGCCTAGTTTGGAAACTCTACAAACGCAGGCAGGTGAGGAGGAATTACCCACTACTGACATGCTGAAGGCATGTGAGGAGGAATTACCCACTACTGACATGCTCTAGATCGCTGAAGAAACGTTTGCAAGTTAATTGCATAGCTCGGCGTGCCGACCAACGACCATTGGTAAGAAACAACCCAACAGGTTTTACTGCTATTGGGCACATTAGGGAGGATTTTTACAGACCTACGTAGTGATGTCCTATCGAGAAGAGTTCTATGTGACCTTAAGTATTGTTCAAACTGGAACCCACGGCGGACTTTGTTTAGTTTGCAGAGAAAAGCATAAGGAGGAAGCTCAGTTGAGATTCATAAAGATCTTTTGTTGCACACCCAGACCTTGTTCACTAGAGTCTCAGATGTAGAATGTCATCGATTAAACGAGCATGGGGTTAATACATTCCAGAGGTCCAGTATATTAGTTGGGGTTTATCAAGTCGTCGAAAAAAATACGGGATGGTGAGCCTAGCCATGTGCAGTCAGTGTTTTCAGCTGTGACCATAATGTGCCTTCAGAGAAAAATGTTTACGTGTCAAGTGTTCCGTAAATTGGCCTCAAGCACTGATCCAACGAAAGTGGTAAGAAGTGCTAAGAGGATTATTTCCTGTCAGTTTTTAAGCTGGAACCATTCAGGAAGGTAGCGATACAGTTTGTGACAAATTGGCTGCTGAGGACCAAAAACTGGAACTCAGAAGACATACTACATGATGGGGAGATATTTTCTGTTGAAATCTACACCGAAGCTTTCAGGCAGCGAATAACTTTTATACAAAGAAAGCGCTTCAATGGATAGAGAAATCTGGGTGTCGAAAGCTTTCAAAGAGATTCAATCCCCAGTTTGCTTCGATATCTGGAAAGTAATCGGGTTTTGGATGTGTCCATTACGTTATCAGATTTATACGTACATGTATGATTGTTCGGTAACTGTGCGAAACGGTCACCTTGCCGATATTACATACTACGGCACTCCATCGTACTACTACTCTATCCGAATGGACATCCCTTTGTAGGCCAAAATCCAAATACTAGGCGGTACAGGGCTACTCTGTGGAATAAGCTGGGTTCGTAATTTTTTAAGTACTGCTCTTGAATCGTGTGGTATAGAAGTATCAGGGTACTGCAGACTTGTCAGAACCACTTGACGGTGGCTACAAGTTTAGTTTAGTATGACAGTCAAAGCGCTCAGACGCAGCTGTCAGCTCATTATCAAAGTAACCATGATGGGGGTGCGCACAGTATACTAATGCGGTCTGTCTTTCCCCTACCCGATTAGTAGTCCCAATGCCTTCTATTTTAAGCGGTTTACTTTTCTTGCTGTGTTTCGATTGGCTGCTTCTTAACTTGTGTTGCGTTGTGGTTGGATAATGGGCCAGCCGAAACATGGAAAGGAAGACTTTGAAAAATAGAAGGTACTGGGACGACCAGTCAAGTGGGATAAAGACGGACCACAAAGCCAAACAAGTTGTGAAATAACCTACTATGCTATGTGGTGTCATGATTAGTTCACGAAGTGTCCCACCATTTTCCCCAAGGGAAATTGTTCAGGAGTCTCTTTTGAAAGGTTTTATAAACTTCTCTGAACTTTCAGTGAACGGCATACCTCCAAGATGCTTCTCACAATGTCAGAGCTGACATTCTACCCAAAATGAGTTGTACCCTTAAAAAAAACAAGACCGACGTCCCGCTGAGACCTATCATGTACATGCAAAACTCATCATGCTGCAAGCTTGCACGATGGTTGCTTGACATCGCAGTTAGCAATAGTTTCTTTGAAGGGTTCTCTTCACTAAATACAAACTCCTAAACACTATTCAACAGACCCACAAAAGTTCATTTCTGTCGTTGCCTCCCCATTCGCAGACGTTACATCACACGCTCCAATTCATTTCGTATTTTATACCCAGCTGTAAGATATCCTTATTCATCTCCATTGGATTCCTCACCTCTTCCCAATAGGCGACCGTTTTGCTTACAAACAAACAGATGGCACTCCAGTGGGTTACTCGTTCAACGCTGACTGACATACTTCCGGGATTGTTTGAGGGGCAAGTTACTGATGATATCGTTAGAATTCTACTCTGTATGTGATATGTAGACAATAGCCTGTTCATCATGGACGGAGAATGATCTGAAACTATTTTTAATGATCCAAATTTTGTTCATCCGAACCTTTCTGCTTCCCATTAGAGTGAACAGGGTGACAGCCTACCAGGCAAAAATATTCAAACGGGCTGAAAGTTTCAAAGTATCAGCTCCAAACTCTTTAAGGCTCAAAAACTATAATAGTTGTACCATGGTTATGATGTCGGCGTTTTGCGTTAGCTGCTACGCCCAACAAATAACGCCAAATGTAAGTCGTTCTTGGAGGTCTAGAATTCGAAAAACTATTAGCTGATGGCTATCTTCCCCTGAAAAAAGAACATATGGATATTAGTTAGCTACCAGCTTGTTCGTCGATCCTGGAAATTGATCTGCAAACTTTCCTTCACTAGTTGAGCAGGCATCTCCTATGTGCTTGTAGGTGTCGGTCGAGGGGGTTCACTAAGCTGCCACTATTCCCCAAAGTTACCAGCAGACCAGTTATTACTTAAAGACTGGTTCTGATGGAAAGATTCCTTCTGGCGATACACAGAATTTTAAACATATGATTTCGATAAAATTGGGCAAACAATAATGAGTATTGTTTAAACACAAGACTCCATAAACTGCAAAACAGGTTCGCAGTGATAATGAACTAGCCGATCAACTGAAGTTGTTGGAGATGAGATCATCAGCTGGCCGAGATAAAACCTGAGGACATTACTTGTTGTCTCGCCCAAAAACCCATCTTTAAAGAAAATTTCCGCGTAGTGGACATTTGTTGCGGACAAGTCTGAAGGACTTAGTGTGGGATCGACACTAATGTGTTCACCAGTCTTGATGAGGCTTGGCATTATTCTCAAAGCATAAAAAGCATACAACATCCTTAACTAGTATGAGGCAGGGATCGAGGAAGGTATTCACTGTCTTCTACCCAGCCCCGTCTGTCTTCAAAACGTAATGTCATTAACGGAGACATTAACAATTAGAATATACCACCCGTCAGTGCAACTCGAAAAGGCATTTGAACATACTGCTAATGCTTTGATCGACTGTTTGTCTTTCCAGTAACAACTTGGGTGCATTGAACAACAAACTGACTGTTATGAACGGTTAGAATGACACGTTTCCACTCCGTTTCGCAAACTTTTGTAACCGTATTTAAACTTTACGATCTTCATTGCCTCCGTTTTCCCAGCCATATCTTTGTGCAAAACTCAAGTGATCAGCTGACTCGTTAACTTCATTGTAAGTGTTTTACGGGGGTGTATCGATTTACTAGTAGTCAGTATAGTAAAACTTCAGACGACAAAACACTCACTCTGTATCTTGTCAATTCTCTGCCGACCTTGTTCACAAACAACTTCAGTCTCGTGATCTCGTCGTTTTTGTCCATAAACGTTGAATAGGCTACTTCGCAACGAAGAGTCATATGTTCGAAGTCAATTCTCCCCTTAGGCATCTCGAAATGTTCGCGTTGTTTTGCATAGAAGTACATTTTTCTACAACTTTTCCTTATGTTTGAGTTTTCCACGCGAAGGTTCTGCTCCATTGCATCCTTGGAGAGTAAAGAGCAGGAGCAGCAACATAAAAACGCTCTCATGGAAGTGGCATATTAGGATTCTGAGTGGACAATCCATTAGACTCGATTCTGTACTACATACAAGGGATAGAATCCCCTACCAGCTCGACACAAACATCCTGAAAGTACCTAGACCGTCATAACTCCAAGTGTGTAAAGATGTCCCAGCTACCTCGGAATCTAGGAGCTCCAAGTCGATTTTAATTCCTTCTAGGTATATATGTAGTAGCCTTTCCAAAAAAAAGACATCAGGGAGGGATGGTGAGACCACCAATCATATTGCTGAAACAGTAGTTGTAATAACTAAACAATTAAGCACAGTAATGGGTCTTGTCCCGGAAGTGAGAACTGATAATCTTGGGATATTTACGGCTGATCTGTATGCTTTCTGCCAAATCTTTGTTGTGGTTGTGTCGCTTGTAGTTATTTCTAGTTCACTATCATTTTCTTCAAGGTGTTTCAAATTCTGATCAATAAAACTGAACCTGTTAGACGTGGATTTTTGATGACGATTTCATCATCAGTGGTAAAAACCCGCAGCGGCCAAAAAAGTCACATGAGTATAAATGATGCAGTAGACAAACTACGTCAAAAGATTGCAGACAAGCGCTTGTTGTATTGTTTGCAGCTAGTGGAAGAAACATCAGTGAAAAATACAGATATATTCCCGCTCCGTAAAATAAAACTGCCTAGCGACGGAAGGAAGAACGACGAGACAGGAGGAGAAAGCCAGATGAACCAAGCATCAGCCTATCAGAAACACCCGAACTTTTGACACTTCCGACTTATACACTCATCTGCATACCAATTTGGTTTTGACGGAAGATCACCTGGAACCAAGCTGAATCTCTCATTTATGAAGTTCTCAAGCAACCGAATGCGTTACATCAGGTCGACTTCCTCGAAGGGCGCTCTTCGCACAACCACGTGAAGGGTGGAAACGAGCCAGGGGCAGTCAAACAATGAATTGGCGGCGAAGTATAAAAGCCATTACCAGCAAACTCAGCTGCGCTGGATGGGAACCGCGAGACAGGCCACATCAATGGCTAGAGACATTGTCAGACATGGCCCAGTCACGCCCTCAATGGCGCTCGTGCATCCAAGCTATTGCCTTCAATACATAGCTCCCTTCCCAATCCCCCCGCTTAGCAGTCCATTGACAGTGGTGTATTTACGCACCAATTTATCAGCTCCCTCCTCCGATGCGCAGCTACCTACTCTACCTCTCCAAATCATCAGTGAACGAAACTGTGGCAGCTACAACCACTCTACGACAAGTACACGGTTCTTACAGCTGATGATGATGATGACATCAGGCCGCTTCATTTTCCAGTTGGTACGAGATTTGAGATATCGCCATACATTTTATGGATATAATACACTACTCATAAGGTTGCGACATCTTGAATATCGTATCAAATGAAACATGAGGCGACCTAGGGCAGCACGTTCAGTTGCTTAAAAACATCATAAACGAGATCCATCTGGGTTCTGAGCAAACCTCCCATCAAAACCACATTGGAATGCAAATGAGTGTAGTTCGCTAAGTTCGTACAATTTGGGTTCAAGTAGAAACGGAAACGCGGTTACTGCAGCTACCTGATGAGCTCCAAGAAGGGCGAAAGCGGCCGTGAGCTGTTGAAGAGTTTTCAGCAACCAACTTAGAAGTAATGTGCTACTGTAATTTGAATTGCCGGTAGCCAATTATGAGGGCTATTTTAATTACTTGTCGTTTGTGTAATGAAAAAATCTATTCGAAAGTGAATGTCTCGCAATAGTGGCCAGTTTTATTTTGCCTGTTTTTAAAAAGCTTTCTCAATTTTGGTTAGCAGCAGCTGCAGGCCAACCTGTTGGTCCCGTTATTTTTCAAAACTGATATTACATAAGATGCTATAAATTACACGATATTAATCTCGTATGACGGCCTTTTTTTACGGCACTTAACCGATGGGATAATAACCACGCAAATAAAAACCGTGAATTCGAACAAACAATAAACTTACCAGGCGGTTTAAATAGATTTTATGAAAGTTCACAAACCTCACTGCATCATTGCTCGTTTGATGGGCTGCAGTGTTATCGCTGGGCAGAAATCTGTTCACAGTTCTGTCAAAAGTAGCCCTGTTTCTGGCGACTTCTTTTGTGGCTACTTTTAACGCTGCTATGGAAGCCTGATTGTGGAAAGAACGCCGAAAGAATTGTAAAATAAGGCATGTGAAGGTGTAGAGATAAACTGCTGTGGTAATTGCATCATGCTTACCGTGTACCATTCCACCATGGCTTCGTGCGTTTGCTTCAAATAATGGCATTTTCTCTTGTATTCTTTCATGTAGGATCGCGCTATCAAGCACTTTTGTTCAAAATTCAAGCCGGCTATGAGTTCTGAGCTTGGTCTGAGATCACCTGACCAGCCACAAAAACTTCTAGAACGGGGGTGTCGAGGAGCTGCGGCAATCAAAATGACCAAAGGGATCAGTTACAGGTTTCCCGTTCACTTCTAATACGCTCTAGATGGCTTTCGAACATCTGATTCTCCAGCGATCTTCGATCGACTAGCAGTCTGTTTTTAGTCGGGTGATAAATTCGTCCGGCTTACCTGGTGAGGGAAATGAGGATGAGCAGTTCATTTGAACTGAGTCTCCTGTTCCAACTTTTACGCTCTAGGCCTCTGAGAGTGTGCTGAACGTGGTGTATGTCTTTTGATTGAAAGTTGTGTGGTTGCGCGGCTTCCATTTTCGACAAAATCATTAAGTAGCGATCCTGTTATCCACGTCTTCAGTCTGTAAAACAATATATGCCTTTTGTAAATTCTGGCAAGTCTGTTAAGTCGAGTTGAATATTCTGGGGCTAGTGGGTTGCGCATGGTGGTGTGGACAGCCAGATAATAAGTGGCTTCCTGTCTTGCATTAAAAAAATTCTTTTTTCCATTTCCTCTTCTTTCCATCATAAGGATCTTTCTTAATATTCAGATGAAATGCAGGCAACGCCTGATGTATCCCGCTAAAATTGCTTCAGCAATTATCCGGATTAATATGAACAGGACGGTAAGCGGCAACCAAAATCAGCTAACCTAGGAATCTGTGTCTTGTTCTTTGGTCAGGTGCGGTTTGAATTCAGCTATTCAATGGCTTAATTGAGCGTGTGGTAAGAATCTTTCTCCATGGAAGTTCAAAGCGACAAGCTTTTGGGGCAAATTTTATTGGGCAGCAGGGCCTGGATATGCTCATATTGTTCAGAGCCACTCAGAAAGGCTATTGGTGATTGATTTCAGAGAACCTCATATGCAACGATCAGATCGCCTCCCACAGGTATTTAAACTGAATCAGAGGACCGCCACGAGTACAAAGGTTAAAAACCAACACAGCGAGCTCTTTCATGAACGAAAAGGTGCATATATGGTGGTTGACATAACTCGGGAGAAGGTCTGCATCTACTGCCTCACCAGTGTAAGAGCAGAGAAGAGTTTGAAATCAACTGAGGGAAGGGACCAAAGAAAATAAGCTCATAACCAAAACAACCTAACACATGATTTCTCGGAAAATTTCTCGCACAAAGAAGCACTAGTAAGATGTTGAAAGAGACGCTTACTTTAACCACCCATCGACATTCACACTTATTTTTTAGACGACAGATGTGGTTAAATGCCTGCCTTTTTGTGCAATGTCTTGACCAAAAAGTAAGAAATTGCGTTTTTCAGAGTCACGCTGGTTCAAAAATTCTTCACTGCCATGAACCATAGCGTACTGGAGATAGAAAATAACACCTGTGACCACCAAGCCAGGTCATCGCATCACGTCATTGAAACTGACAGAAGTTCTCAGTGGTACCAGGCCCAACATTTCCGTGGAACAATCATTCGTAGAGGATGACCACTGAACTTAAAGACATATCGACCTCACAGTTAAGAAGTTTATTGACCGTGTTGCATTAGAAGCAAACGTTTTGGTGACTGAGAACCCAGCAGATGAAAGGTATACAACCGGACTTACTTATATTGCAAAACGGCCGCAAACGTAATCACTTTCAAGAAATACTAGGAAGAGAGCCGATGCGTATCTTAAAAAGCCATGTTTATGTAATTCAGCGAATTGCCGAGGGCCCCCAACTTCGCATTTCTATCTCTCGAATGCTAACTCGATATGAAACGGATGTAGGGGGGGGGTTCAAATATGGTGTCACTTTTTTATTGTCTCAGTCTAAAATGTAGACAATTCAACCTACAATTCACGCCCACCTCACTCTCATTTGAATTGTCCTCATCGTGCCCTGGTGCAACAGATTTAGGGAGTCCAGAACAGGAGGAAGACTGTTCAGAAGAGAGTGGTGTGAAAATGAACTTTACAACCGCAACAGCCCACAACAAATTCAGATTATCTGCCTTGATATATTAATTCAGAGGTATGTATATATGTGCTGCTTTTATTCACATTCAGATGGTGAGGTCAAAATAGGACGAGCACGCAAGGTTGGTAAAATACTGCAGGTTATTAAGTCACGTACAACAGAAGGAGGACTTATCTGCCAAGATTGCACGTTCTTAGTACCTAAACACGATAACATTCGGGTAAAAATTGTGATTTGCACGAAGGCAATATGCAAATGTGGCATTTTGGGCTAATAGTTGGAAGTTGAATGTCACACATTGGGGCACCCTTGAGAATATGGGATTGTGTGGTAGACGATGGGACGATGTTGTTTCTATAAGTTGGTGTTTAACTAGATAGTTTATGTAACGATAAACGTGTAACGGTTGAACGATGTTGAACAAGAGTCATGGTAAATTCTCCTTTAGAACTGAACACATTCAGCCCTTGTAAATACAATTTTATGAACTTTTTGGTGAAACTTGAGCTTATTCCAGTAGAAAGCTACGGAATATATCCATAGACTTCTCAGTCTCTCAGACGTAGTCCTAATCCGCGCAAAATCACTCCATGTGGGACTGGTATGAAACGATATGGCGAACCCATCAGACGGCCCATTGGAAACCAAATCAACCAACAACCGTTGCACCTGCTGATCTTCTTTTTTACACTATGCGTGACGCTGCAAAAATGATGCGAAGTTTTTGAAATACAAGCATTTGCAATCTGATTGGATTTAAATAAGAGACTCAACTAAAGCTAAACCGAAAACATCGTTTATATAACGGTTTTAACTGAACGTGGTAAACAACAGCCGTCTCATTTTTTCTGTTGATTCAATGTTGGAACTGCTGCAGTATATTTTCCTGAGGACAGAGTAGCCATTCTCTAGAGTTTTCCTAACGTCAATTTCGGTCCCCCGTCTAGAATAATTGGGGGTCACGCGATCTTTTGTGATACTCAGCAACGATAGAAGCCTGGTGGAAGCCCTATTTTTGGTTCCTGGGGAACATGCCATTAGTGAGTGAAATGATCAAACCTGGGGTGATGCATCGTCATTTCAGAAGAAGAAAAGATAAAGAGAGGACACTAGATCTGATGTTAATATGTGCTTACAAACCAGACCGAACTTGCATATTTTGCAATTCAATAGAATTAGAATCCATCTGGTAATCTGCACAACAAACCTACAATACTATCCGTACGACTGTGATCAAAAGTCGGTAAGACATTAAAGTGGGTTTTGAAACTTTAGCTGCTTCATTTGACCATCGGCTGAAAGATTCATGGTTTTTCGTGTTGTGGATGATGGTTCTATAAACCAGTAAAAATCCGGTGTGACTCTGAATATATGAGGCAATTTACGAAGCCAGTTTGTAGGGAGATGAACCAACAGGTGGTTGATGCTGTTTGTTTTAATGCTGTGACATGATCCAAAAAAGCTCCAAATCGTTTGATGTGGTGCTGAGTTCATGGTCCTTGCAAAACTAGCAACTGCTTACATTCTGCGCAAAAAAATTTCAATGCTAACCATTTGTCTTTTGTTTATGGCGGGACATCTGCGACAGGCGACTGCCATACATCAGTGGTAAGCTACCACATCTGTTCTAACATTACTAACACCATTGTAAGTAATTTGATGCCATCCAAAAAGTGGGTTGTGGCAACTGCTTTATCCAGCTGCGGTGCTGAATTGTGCCCAGTAAATGAGAAAGACATCATGTTTAGTAAACAGGTAACTAAAAATTGACAAAAACGTTTTAAACTCGCCATTGATCAATCAGCCGGTGGGTGGAGGGGATTGCAATAGCGTATCTACCGAGTGATATGGTATAACCGGCCAACTGATAGAAAATCAACAAACAAAAAATAAATAAAACAAAGAAAAATTAAACATACCCACGCGTATAGTATCTCCGTCGAAGTGAAGAGTACCTTCATTTATTTGATGTTCTTTATATACTTTCGCTTTCTTTGGCTCCACTGGTTCCTTGCAGGAATAGTAAGCTGATACTTGTGTTTTTGTGTTGGTTTGGTGTCAGTAAATTGCAGCTCTTATAAGTGAATGTCCAGCTTGCTCTAGAACAACGTGTTGTGTGTTCGTTCTGTATAAGAAATTGTGGGATGGGGAGCAAGTAGAGACGGCAGCCAATATGGCTGTTTTACTGGGCCAGCTTAGGATTTTGGCTGGGACTAGTAACCTCTCGTGTGGGCTTACAGAATCTGAGTGCATTCGAGTGCATTTGTAGTCTATTGTAAGCTACAGAGTGGGGTTGGACCATCTTAAGCATTTTATGCACGGGCGATTTTAGGAACCAAGTGATTGTTTAGTAGCACACTGCTGTGCTTTGTGAAGAGGCCAGTTGGCCCGCTTGAACCGGAGATTCCAAGTTAAAACAGTATAGTTATAATGCAGTCCAGTACAGGCCGGAAATTGCATGTTTAATTTTGGTCCTTCAGAGGGCCAGCGGTCAACAGTGTGCGGTACTGAGTCTGTTGACAGTGGGCTGTCAGCTGTCAGCTGTTGCCTTGCTGGATTAGGACTTTTGGACCCTCTTTTTAAGCCCTGCAAAGTCTGTGAAGGTATTGAAACGTACCACCTCTCCTGGAGAGCCGTAGAGGCAGGAGTTGACACTTTATGCCAAATTTCTCTCCTGTGGTTTGTTGTGAGCTAAAAAAAGACCAACCTCCAGGGTTGTTTGACTGGTGTACTTTATACCATCAACAAACGGTAAAAAGCGTCACAGAGAACTCAGCAGCGGATGTGAGAAAACGGTGCCAAACGCAGAGGTTGTGGGTATGAGAATACCAGGTAAGCACAAATGTCCGCTGCCATATCCATGCTGGATTTCCTAGGAAAGCGTTTCAGCTTTTGAGGTGCATTGGTTGACAACAGTATAATTCGTTAAGTTTGAAATACTGTAAGGGTGAGCGATGGACTTGTAAACTGAGAGGTTAGATGGGTTCTACTCTGCCTCTAGAACGTTGGATTTATTTTAACTGTCAAGCGAGGAGGTTGCAGAAGTTTCTCAATCACCCTTATTTTGTCCAGCCTGTCTTGCATCAGCCAAGCCTTTATTTGCACGATACTCAGTCACACTTTGTTTTAATTTTTCCTATTTCAACCTTAGTAGAGCTTTTGGTTCAATTTTAGACTAGCAATCTGGGTCTGAAATCGGCTTCTACCTGGCAGCAGAATATTTGGTGAAGTCTCTGCAAGCAAAATTGACCTGTTACTTTCTACAGTGTTTTGGCGTGCTTTATCTATCAAATATTGTAGAATGGTTTTTGCATTGACGCAATAAACACGCTTTTCATTAGATCCTCTGTCTCTTAGTGAAATTAGAGCATTATGTGTCCATTGGCGTCATATATAGTGCAGGGATCGGATTAGGCCGTGGACTTCACGTTGATATTATTGAAATTAATCAAAGATTCTCGACAACAAGCTTGGTATTTTACTCGGTTCAGCTGTGAAACGGAGTAAAGTAAAAGTTTCAGCGAACTTTTGAACAGATTTCTGCACAAAAGTCTGTTTGGATTAAGTACAGACTTTGGAGGTTTTATTGTAGGCAAACTGTGGTCTCAGCTTCACGGCAATCAAAGGGTTGCCGAAGCTGTCCCTCTAGCGTGTATTGCGCTACTGGATGGGCCACAGAAAATGAAGCCATTTGTAAACGCGTTTGTAGTAGTTTCAAAAATAGTCATTATTAGGTTGAAGCCCTCTACTTATGTGAGGCTTGAGCGGCGACGGTAGTCAAAAGCAACTCCTTTTCCACGTGATGTTACCTCTGATCCACTGGGCGACATTTATGTTGGAAATATTTCATGAACCAAAACGTCGTGTTTTAGTTGAAGCGATTAGGTCTACGGGCACTACAATCACTTGATATATCTAGAGTACATAGATGCCGGTGTGGCAACAGTTTAGTGAGGAAGCCGGTTTGCTTAGAGCGCTCAAGGCCTAACTTCATACCTAGTGTTGGCCTTGTTGTCCTAAGCATAAGACAGCCGTTGTTAGTGCTTTATTATTTTTGTTTCGAGTATTTTGCTTCCCTCGGAAACCTCCATTATCTTCTTTTGGACATACTGGACCTAACCTTGGAAGTATAAAAAGGACCACTTGAGGGAAACTAAGAATAGTAACCAGTCATACGTTACAGAATGGGTAAAAATTTCGGTGATGCATTACCCGCGAACGATTGATTATTCATTGTTATGCCCATTCAGGTTATTGGGGAATCCACATTTTCCTCCTACATCACATACTGAATTCATGGAGTGACGTGGTGTTTTGTGCTTTAAGTTTTGTGGGTAATAAATAAAGTTCTTTTCAAGTGCAGCTCATGCTTGCCTTATAATTAGGCCGGAGCTTTAATCATTTGCGTTCGCAACATGGTGGGCAGCTTTGGCTGTGACCACTTTCTCGGCTTTTTAACATCCATTATACACAGCCATGAAAGATTAACTGGAGATATGAGATTTGCTATTGACTAGAGCTTTCCTCAGGAGTATATTCTTCCAAAGGTCAGCCTTGGAAAAATCTCACCGGTGTTTCTTGCGGTTTTTGAGGAACCCAAAACGAGCATAGCAAAAGCTGAGGTCTATTACCGATTAATCTTGATACACACAGAGAGCACTCAAAAAGTGCATACACCCACTGAAAATCCAGTGTGAATTTTTCCGACTTCTGATTTTTTACGACGTTTTGTTTAAGGCACTTGCTAACTCGCGTCAGTTTTATATATAAATGAAAGTAGAAAGTTATTTCAATCCAATTTTTGTAGTCTTTTTCTGTCTCCAGGCTTACCTCTAGCGTTCGAATCGAGTCATCTGCAATGTGCTGCTTAAAGCTACCTTTAAACTGAATTCATTTTTATTTAAATGCGAAGTTTACTTAAGCTGTTCTAGAAGGCTTCTAACTGAGAATTATGTTTCCAGCTGACTCTATGAAGTCTGCGGCATGCTTCCTAGTACATGTTCTTGAAATAAACACAATAATGTATGTTGCTCCCTTAGTCTAGCATTGTTTCAATGCTCAGTCATCTTTAGTGCATTTCTCTACTTGATGGGCATAGCTTTTTGGTGCCATCTTTTTTAAAAAACAAGAGTTTGCCATTTTACCAGAACCCTCCGTGAAATATGGAAATCTCCTGCTTTTACCAACCGCGTTATTGTCGAAGCGGTAATCCTTTTCTCCTGTTTTCAGATATTACGGAATGGTTTTGCTCCCAACCAGTCATTTTTCTTCATCTCTGCTAGCCATTGTTCTGGTTCTTAGCGGGTCAGGCTAATTTCTGCATGACTGCCAAATGAAACTGCTAAAGAGCGATACTCAAAAGCACAAACGAGCGGCCTTAGAGCAAAATCAATCAGCATATTATGGAGGGCTGGTGAGGTTGCTTTATACTTACATGCGGCCTTGCCTATCTCGATTGTTCTCTCTGATACCACTCCTGCATTTTTTTGCGATGTACTATGGGTTAAAATCCCGCTGCGCGGGTTTGATTCTCCCATTCTCGGTGTGGTCTACCGTTGCCCCTCGAGTCCTCTGAAAGCTGACCAGTTTCTCATACAAACACTTGGACAATTCTCCTTCAGCTAACACTTCACTCATCTCTTGCTGGTAGGTGATTTTAACGCTTCAAAGGCTTCCTGCATGGAGCTTCAGCGCGTCGAATAAAGTGGAATTTTTGCAGCGGCGCTAACCAAAGTCGTTCACCAGAGCGCTTGGACTCAACATGTCGTTGCATCCACCAGATACCGCACAGGTTACTTGCCATCCCTCCTTGATTTAGTCAAACCAACGAAAGACGCTTCGTCTATCAGATGATAATTAACGCTCTACTGGAACACAGTGACCACTATGTGCTAACCTCTGATTTTATCTGCTACTGGGCCAGAAACCTCGTTCCTCACACATGGATTCAAAACTTCTGCCGTGCAGACTTTTCAGGAATGCTCATCTTTTTTTAACAAGTTAACTGGAAATAGCCCCAGTGGAAGACTTATATGGGACCACTGTCCCAAAAAAACCAGCACACAGTCGGATGGAACAAAAGCCTCCTAAAAGGATCTGGCATCTTCTGAAAAAGATGTCTCAACTATTTTTCGAAAAGTTGATTACAGGAGACACAGGAGATGAGCTAGCATTTCGTAAAATGAGGAACCACTATAAATCAGAAATCTGCCAAAGGCACATATTAAATAAAGCCAACATTCTAAACCTCGCCAGGAAAAACAGAAATGTGCCGCTTAAATGCATGAGATTGCCGCAGAAACAAGCCATCCGCGTTCGCCTTGAGGAACAGGAACGTGGAACCACGAATGACCCAACAGTGGTATCTGAGGAGAACACTATGCAGGTCTATATTCAGAACCAGCGTCCTCGTTACATTTATTCTTGTCAAGGCGTAACAACGAATGGCCTTTAAACGATTTGGTATTCACGGTGAAGGCATTCGTCAGCTGTTCACATGACCAACCCGTTTTGCGCTTCGAGACCCGACGAAGTCCATCCACAAATCCTGAAGAAAACGTCGTTCACTCTGGAAAAATATTTTTACGTGCTGTTTCGTCAGTCGCTTGACTAAGGCCACCATCCCTATGCTTGAAAGAAAGCGATTCTCACGCCAATTTACAAAACTGGTAACCGACTGTCGCCGGGCAGCTACAGGCAGCTACGGAAGATTTTCAAGATCAGAGTGCATACTTTCATTAGGCAAATTTTTTTCTCATTTCGGGTAGTTGCTGCGTGGAATAATCTATCTCCGATGGTTGTACACCCTCCATCTATAACGCAGTTCATAGCACTATTAGACACCTTTTTATGCGAGTTCGTGCGCTGGCAAGCTCACTTCCCCGCGTTGAGAACTTAAATAACAGTGCCACACTCTTTTTTCGCTTGTGCCTTTCAGGTGAACGACAGCCGCTGAACGACAAGAACAAAACATAGCTGAAAGCCTCGATACTGTGTATCAATCCGTGAATCCGTGAATGTGACCGTCCGGACCGGGAGCTAGAATTGAGCGTACTGAGGAAAACGAGGCTGCATGATTAGAGATAAGGCCCAGCATCAGATAAATGTATATAAGAATGACGCGGATGAACTGAAGAACAGCTCAAAGGCAGAAAAATTTCAAAATGGAAAGTAAAGAATCAGCAGGTCAGTGTATTTCTTATATTCTAAATAGCTTTAGAAGGAGCAATGTTCACTTCACAGATATAAATCCGAGAAGTACACAATAGAAGAATACTAGTGACGCACTGATTGAAGATGTGGGTCCTTCGGAACCTCAGTAGAATAGATGAGCCTAGTGGGGATTTTCCGCCCCCCCTCGACACAGCCATTCAAAGGTCATTTTTTCCCGAATCTGTCCTCAAACCTGGATACGCACCTAAGCTACCACCGGCAAGAAGTGATAACCCTTCTGTTTGCCATATCTTTTCCATGCAGTTTTTGAACTTATTTTCCCATGCAGACGAAAAATCGAGCGCGCGTACGGATAGCAGATAACGATTACTTCATCCCCACATTTGGGTTGGTCATTTGTGTCGAACATAGGGCAGCTATACAATTTTTTAAAATCTCTTGAAAGCCCTTTGCCATATACAGGTACGTGGGATACGCAAAGGAGAGCGGCTACACCATCTGCGTGAAGACATAAAAAGCTTTCAAATGTGTGGAGGTATGTGTAATCGTGTGACCTTGACCGTGGCTTCATGGTATCCGAGATTACTTGAGTCTATGGTTTAAGGCGTCCAGAGCTTTATTTTTGATCCGGAAAGTTATATCCACTTAGGCGATCCACATTTGAAAACATATGAGATTTTCAATTCGAATATATGGCGAATGGTAACGATTCCTGGGACAGCATGTTTTTGAGGTTACGTTTTCCTGCGAGTTCTTGTTGTCGGTGATTTGTTCGAGTGGGCGATTTTTAACATCACTAAACACCTGTAACCAAAATTATCTCGTGGCTTGTGTTCCATTGAAAGTCACGACGTTTGGGAAACGGTGACAAACCGCAGTCTGCAGCGCTGTCACCAAGTGTATATAACTGTAGTGGTTACCCCCGAATGTGACACAAGTACCATTCCGGCCCACAAAGCCTGGTCAGGACTGAAGACATGTCACCTAGCAAACTTAAACCAAACTTCCCGTCTTCAACTAACCGGAGCCTGTCAATACTCCCAGGGATATTTGTAAATGTCCTTGGCGCTAAGGACCTTGCTGAATTAATTGGCCAATCGCGACCTGTATAGGAAAAGTTTTCTGTGGTTGCGGCAGGCGTCCCGCCAAACAAAGCCAAGGAATTCGTCACAGCTAACAGTTTTTCATGAAGGTTAGCACGAGCTTTATCCGGTGAGAAGCAGCCTAAAGAGTGGTGTATGGATTTTGCAAAGCAAGGTGCCCCATGGTTGTCATACCGCCTGTATTTAAGGGGTCTTTCAGCATTTTTGCCCTGCTTTAAATAATTTTTTGGATTCCTAAGAGGGATTTCCAAAATTTATACTACAACCAGGAAAAGGTAGAGGTCTTTGGGAGGAGAACATGCGGCCAAAGGGAGAGCTGTCAGCCGCGCAGCCTTTTTCATTTTTCAGGCCAGGGAGAACATGGTACAGAAAGAGTTGGTAGATGTTTATGGATGGGTAACAGCCAAAGATACCAACAAGCTAAAACATATTTAACGAAGCGGAAGTGGTGCGCAAAGACTTGACGGACGTCAACACAGTTGTTTCTTTGTGTTTTGAGACTTTCGCGGGTGTGAGAGTATAAAATGAGCTTTCCAAAGTGCACAAAACGGTGTCCGCCATGGGTGCCACTCATCCCAATCTTACTTGACTTTTTGATCGTTGAACTATTGAGACAAATCCTGGAAGGTGTTCAGAAAGCCCTTGAAGAAAACCTTGAGGAGCTGGAATATGCAGGTGATCTCGTTGTCATCTTTGAAGGGGCACAGGTGTTTCTGGATGAACGAAACAAAGATATCTCGTCATCTGACATGCACATCACACCCACAATGTGCAAGGTTATGCCCACAGGAATGCAGATGCTGAACAAGCCACTTACAACCCATAGAAAGCCACACGAAATCGTGAAGCGTTCTACTTATTTTTGAAGTTGTATTAGTGCCGATTGTAGTGCGAAAGATGAAGACATTGAACGAAGCTGCAAGGCTGGGGTTGCGTCCGTTAATTTGAGATACCTATGGCGTCAAAGCGGTATATCTCTGAATCCCAAGGGACGTGTGCATCATGCTACAGTGCAGGCTGCTTTGTTGTATGGCTGTGAGACTTGCCTTGTTCGAGCAGCGGAACTTGGACATCTTCAGGTGTTCGACATATGTCGTATCGGACCCATAGATAGTGTAGATGGATGTCAGCGAATCCGTACCGAGCCCATTAGACAGCGCGTTTCCGGTTGTAAACGGAAACATCCATGAAAGAATGTGTCTGGCACCAGAAGTTTAATAATAATAAGATTGTTTCTTCCCAACTAGTGGGTGGCATACCATGAGGCATTATCACACGATTACAGTCAGAATAAAACCCGAATGGATGGAATTGGCGGGTACTGGGGATTATGCGGTAAATAGGACAGTCATGAACAATGGGCAGTAGACTTTGTCATGCCTATACCGGCATGGGAAATGAAACAAACTTACCATGAGTTTATAATAATAATAGGGTTATTTCCCAGTCTGTAGGGAGCATGCCGATTGAGGCATGATCGGGTCGTTACAACCTGAACGCGGGGGGTAAATACACAATGGAGAAGAAGCTACACGCAAAGAGGCATGCTTATTATGTGAAGAGCCACCGCAGTTGTCGGAACCGAAAATAACAAGGAAAGTGGGCACGAGGTACGACTAGTTCAAAGATGAAGCCGGCTGATGAGACATCAGATAGAAAAAAGTGCATTAATAGACAGGGAAATACTTAACGTGTTCCACAAGTTAGGTTGTGACAAGTGATTAAATGAGACAGGATAGGAGTAGATTTGTTCTGAGTGAACTAGCAAGTAAGCAGGGGTTGAATTTGCTGATGTATGCTATTATAGTACAAGAGCTCTAGAGCAACCCGGTGTAAGCAAGCAACGAGGTGATATGATGAGGGAAATCAAACACAAGGACCAACAGGAGTGGAACTTCCGGGATCCAAACTGGATTTCCTAGAAGTTATTATGTGAGTTGAACAATGCAATAATCTAGGAGGGAAGGTGAATGAAAGAGAAACGGTCATCAGTTTCTGAAGTATTGATGCCAGCTTCAAAAACAGGTGGTGTATAACGAAAGGCCTTTAGGCGCTAGCTTGTGGGCTGGCAGTGGGTTGTTAGGAATCTCACTGTATATATACATATTATTCATTCTTTTTGTGTGTATCTATTCCTAAGATCAGAAGTTGTGTGTTTCTTTTGGTTGACTAGTTGTGCTTTGTTGCGGTGCAACCCCAATTATGACAAGGCAGCTAGAGCTTTGCAGAATGTCTTCGGTCTATCAGACGGGTGCTTTTGAGGAAATTTTAACAGACAAAAGGTCAACTGTTTTATCATTTGTTGTTTACAGCGTTGTCAGATAAGTGACACCACCCGGAGGAGTCTATTATCTGCAGCAACAAACAGAAAACAATAGTCCTATTTTGTGGACGTCCCCAAGTATATGCCAGGTTCGGAACCACCGGCAATGGACGATGCACCCGTGCTGCTGAAGGGATAGCGGGTATACGAATGCATCATGATGCAACGTAATAGGGCGACTCTCCCCGCAGAACGTATTTGATTGCCACATGAAGTTCTCATACCTTGTGCAAGCTACTGGATCGGCAAGATGGAAAACCACTAAGCAATCATAAATGTGGCCCGTGCATTATTAAATCACTCCGGCCACCAGATGTATTTTCCGCTCGGAGAGAAGCCGGACAATTAAGACAGCTCAATCAATAAGGACAGGCAACCAGCAAACAAACGCTGGTAAAGACAGGTCGCAGAGAAGGCAAGTGAAATGGCAGCTACCAGTGGGACAATGGGAATGAAAGGATGACGTTCAGAATGAGTGCGCTATGGCTAAAAGGTGACTGAGCATTGGTGTGGTCTACCATGACAAACAGAAACGCACAGCAATGTTGAATGTGAGTGTCAAGTGGGCTGTGGAGCACACCACCCGATGGACTATATATACTGGCGTGTAAAGCACCCCAGTATTGAAGAAAAACTCTGACTTCCTTTTGGTGTGCGTTACTTAGAGCTAGACAAATTGTAGCACCAGTAATCAGACAGAGCTGATAGGTCAATCCAGGGTAGAGACTTTTCTAAAACGAGAAATAAATTGTCTGAGCGAATAGCCAGCCAGGCCAGGAAGAACACATTCAAATCGAAAAGGCATCTAACAAACTACAGTGACCCGAAGCAAGTCAAGAGTACAGCAGGATGTAATAACGGATTTTTTACTTGCCCACAAACTGTATCGTCATTAAACTCAAATGTGCATTGGACCCGATTCATGGAGGGGTTCGGGGTCAGTTTGGTATTAGGTAAGGCAGCAGCAGTTTCACAAGTGAGAAATTTATCTACGGATTGCGACAAAGTATAGTGGTGCGTGTTGGTTTGCAGCTGTCTATGGCGACTGTTCCAGAAGCGAGTGCAATAAATTGGAACGAAGTGGTGGCGTGGGCTAGTACGAGCCGGAGTGCACATTAGGAGGTTGCTAGCGTTACGGTATCTATGATGAGGAACTAAATTAACGTTTGACCTAGCCTCTGCTATGAAGGCCTTTAAGGGCAGCGGGCGGTGTAAGAGCTAGATTTAGCTTGAACCGCCTGAGCCTTTATGGTTCAAGCCTAAAGGTTGACAGTGTAATAAGTAGTAGATAGAGGGCTTGACTGTGGAAACAATCTTTTTGTGAATGAGCGCTGGAGGCCTCTAAGTACAAGTCTACAATTTTTGGTATAATAGAAAGAAAATGCAGGACAGAATTCTGCGATCGGTTGCAGTCGTAACCTAAAAATTGCGACCATTTTGTATCGAAGGTGAAAAAAGCACAACATTAAAAAACTGAGCCCACGTGCTCGGACAATCTGGAAGTGGACTTGGTGGGAACGTACAAAAGTACCCGAGACCAAGATCTTTGAGCTCTGTGGCGTGAGTGCAAGAATTCCCATTAATTGTGAACGCATCAGCCGGGTTGGAGCAGCGGCAGGAAGTTATTCGGGATTTCGCAGAAGAGAACCTTAGACTACAGTAATTTGACCAGCGAGTCAGCGAGTCTAAGTCTTGCTGAGTCTGGTGAAAGTAAAACGATGACGCAGAGTGAAGAAATGTGTACGCGAGTTTTATATCGTCTGCAAATTGGAAGGTCTTATCATGAGACACGACATCGAAGACCCGGTCGATTTATTCAGTGGGAAGAATTTGGGGCCTAAAACGTTTCCTTAAATGACTCTACTGATGATCGATCGTGGATATGATTGTTTGTTTCCAGTTTGTTTTGGTTGCCTCTTGTCGGATAAATAAGAAGCAAAACACTGAACTAAGGCCTCAGTGATAACAACGGTACTAGGTTAATGTAGCGGGGTCACACGAGTAACCTGGTCAACAGCTTTATGGATATCCAAGTAAATTATTACAGTGGATTGCCCAGCATCGTAAGTTTCTGTATAGTCCCAAAGTAGTGGAGCCGGCTGCTAATTGGTGTCAATGGCGCTCTTGTTGTCCGTTTCTATTGCCTGAATAAGTGTCTGAAGGGGTTAAATGAGGCCCAAATCTATATGCCAAAATGGAATAGAGCCTCATAGTAGCGTGAACTGGCGGGAAGCTTCCAACATGTTATGTGCATCTTGTTTGTAGAAGCTTGTATATATAGCCGGATGTTGGAGATCAAAAAAGCAAACACGTTAGCTGATTAGTTTCCCACAAAGGAGCACATAGTTGGTGTGGCTGCTACTGCGGTGAAGTAGGTGATGGTTGCAAGTTATGATATGGATGACGGGGCTCTCAAATTTCTTAAGCTGCATGGTATCCGTATCGGAAAGCAGAAGCGGAAGGGAGGTGGGATTTAGTGCTTTAAATGAGCAGATTTAACACAAAGGTCCCGCCCACCCACCAGGTTTTCGCTATGGCTGCACACATGGGTGCTCGTTTGTGGATGCATGCGGTCCCTGAATCATAGGGCCCAAGTCTATGCCGCTTGGTATTACGGTTACCAAGTATAAGCTCCTCTTTGGCTGGTGATGTACTTGAGTTGTAACTGATCATACAGTTTTTCTTTCAAAAATCCTGAGGAGTGAAATCGGCTTCCTGAAAACGGGAACTGGATTGACCACGTTACATTTAAACCAATGCAGTTAATAAATAAATGCATAATTCTCCAAGGGTGGTTTTGTATTTTCCAGGCATAGGCCCGCAGATTTACGTCATGTATGGACACAAGGGACTGTCGTTGGATTAGGCTACCATGCATAGCTGGGGTCTTATATTTAGCTACGTGCATGGGTGCGAGCCTGGCGGTTAATATAAATAGCCAAAGTGGGCGACAATGCAAACACGTATGGGTATGATGGAATGTTGTTGACCATCGAATTAGGTTACCGTGGATAAATGGTGCCTCATAATCAGCGTCGCACCTAGACCTGGGCCTTGCAGTTAGTATAAGTAGCCAAGGTACGCAACAGAGAGTACAGTTGTTAGTATGACAGACCGCCGTTGACCGGTAGATAGGACTATCATACATAATTGGGCCTCATGTTTATCGGCCTGCGTAGATACTGACCTGGTGTTTACTATACGTAGCAAAGATAAGCGGCATCGCGTACAGGTATGAGTACGGCGGGTTATCGTTAGTCATCGGATTAGTTTACCGTGCATAGCACAAGTCTCACAATCAGCGTCGCAAATAGACACGGGTCTAGCAGCTGCGAGAGTCAGCCAGGCTAGGCAAAAACGCAAGCAGTCAGCCTGATGATGGGTAATGGTTGTCCTCATTTTTTGCCAATGCGGTCGGGTTTGATAACGTATTCTGTCTAAGGAGCACGGTTATTTCCAGCGGGAAAGTGCTGTCGTGTTGTTATTTAGCGTGCGGTTATTTCATGACACTGCGCTATCCACTGACTAGTTGTGCATACCAGAGAATGGGGATCATCCACCGAGGTGTATACTATCAACAGTACTGTACGGTGCACCAATTTCTTCTCCATTTATATACTGGACGGGGGGCAAGCTGCCCAAGAAAGTGCGTGATGTCGAAGTTTGCTGAACAAATACTTCTAATGTGATACTTTTGAGGGGTTTTACGCATGCAAGTTATTCCATTATCTTGCTGGGTGGGTTTTACATTGGGTATTCTGTCGCTGCTACCTCACTTATAGAAAGTACTGCGGAATTCTACAGTGTGCCAAAGTTCGATTTTGTGCTTTATCCCGTAAACCGGTGATGAAATGTGAATCAGTGGTGGTCTATGGATTTGAAATTTTGCTCACTTAAACAAAATGCTACGAACCACATATAAGTAAAACGTGCAAACGTATTAGACTAATTCCCCATAAAAGTTGCAACTTTGAAAGGCCCATAGTCTCGGCTAAAATTATTTAGGTTTACGTCTTTTGAGCGGTATCGACAAGGCTGAATCTTAGTCGCACATCCCAAATGCCTCTGAAACTACAGTTTGAACAGGAGAGCCTTTGCATGAAGTTCAAGCATTTGACGGTAATTATTAAAAACCCTAAAAACTTTCTAGACAGCCATAGTTTTGCTAGAGTTTGGCTAGAGTTTGGTGATAGGATTGTCAACCGTGTATTTTTTTGTAGGCAAGGAGATGCAAAAGAAAAGAATATGACACAATGAGCCTACGGATACTCGTGGATGGGCAGTAGCCAGCATGAGTGACCAAGTAGGACAAATGTAAATGGACAGGCAAGGCGCATTGAGTGACTGGGTGATGGAAATCAGGGTCCGTCGACTGGCTGGAGGACAAAGACGTGAGTGGTGGAATTGTGGTGATTTATTTTACTTGGGTGTGAGTTGCAGGATGTTTGGTCCCGTGGCTAGGAAAAGGGGTAATATTGCAATTCACGGTCACATTATCATCAGCTTCAGAGACGGCTAGGTTGTATCATAAGAGTAGGCGAAGACTCGGCTGCCCATTTTCCTTCTGTATGAAAGTCAGGGGAACTATGTCGTAGGCTCCTCTTATTACCTGCAACAAAATCATAAGGTTTCCAAGTTTTTGTACAATCAACTTTTTGTCAGTCGACAGCTGAGAGTAGAGGAGTTGGGAACCTGAAAAGCTCCATTAAAGTATGATATGTCGTTATGTGAAGTGCGGCACTTTGTAACCGATGAATTCGGCAACGTCCTTGGCATTCGAGACGTATGCGGCTACCACTGAGGGTGTCGGCCATATTGCTGAGCAAGTGATGGAGAGTTGTGTTTTATGTGAGCGGCTGATATCCCTTCGGTCCCGACAAAACTTCGGGAGCCCGGACGACGGTTTGTGCTGCAGTATGGGAAAGGTTACCATAGGCATATATGCTTATCCGAATGGCGGTAGATAGCAGTGTTTTACGTTGCCCGAATGTAGTAAATGTCGATGAAATACGCAGCAAACCGTTCGGATTGCGTCTTTTAAAACCAACCAGCAAACTCGTAGATCAAAGCTGTACGTCTTCTCAGTCACGAATAACACGGGTAGCTGACGTTCGGCTGCGTATACCTTTGTGGAAAAGAACAGTTTGCTCCCGTGCGTAAAACGTTATGCTTGTTGAGGGAAACGATTTGCGAACAATGTTTTGTTTGGCCTTTTGATATGGACAAACCAGGGAGAATAATGCGGGCAGCATGGATAATGTTCTGCTACAACGACACGCTTTGCTACCTCCATACTAAAAATCTATCAGAAAATGCAAGTATTTTGTGTACCATGCATGTATTTTGGTCACAGTCACAGTCTGCGAACAGCCGGCACATATTTCACTGTACGGTTTGCTTAAGAAATGCCGTAGGGTAGGGTTTTGGTCAGCATAACATTAGCACAGAGATTCTGACAAGATCTGCAACTGCTGCGTCGCACAAACCTACGATTTGTCTCTTACCATAAGGTCCACTGTTTGAAAATTACCACACACATGTGCTGCACACACACAATTCGGGACGGTCAATTTCAGTAGTGTGACTGTTGAGGTTCTTGACACGAAACTTTGAGTGACACGTAGGTTCGAGAATTCTGAATATCCAAAGGAAGAATCGGGTTCAAACTTCTAAGGTACGATTTACAGAAGAGTATACATATTTATACGACAAACCTTAATTTCCCATGTACGCAGCATCAACAAGTGCGCAAGTCCGTCAATGACCTTCACAGTGCACTATCAACGTTTGCACACAAAACAACGGCCAGCGGAATGTTGGCTCAGTGATGTATGTTGAGGTCGTCCGTTCCGAAGGGAGTCCCGTGATTATTCTTTGCGATGCATTCGAACCCCGTGAGAAAGCGAGTCAAGGAGGGCTCAGTTCACGGGACACGAACGCGCACAGGCAAGTCGTTCAGCCGCGCACATAACCACAAAAACCTGCTAATACAAAACTGACGGACGGGATCGACTCTGTGGAAAGGTGAGTGACGGGTACAGATAAGCGAGAAAATTGGAGATCAGAAGTACATAGGCGGAGTAAATAAATGAAGGGAATTATTATGAGGTAAATTCAGATCCAACGGTGACCTTCTGGGGAACGCAACCGGTCGTTTGAATAACGAAGTGCGCCACTCAGAGACACTGGAGCATGCCGTACAGAAGGTGTTCCAACACACCGAGTGACTCATCAGGAAATGAGATGCATACGTCATACTATTAGTGCGCAGTGGATGATTGCCATAATATGATTCAGAAGGTATATATGCACTAATAACAGTCTTTACTATGGTTGACAGTGGTGAGTTGCAACACGTATAAAAATAAATACAATGCGGAATGTGGAGCAAGACAAAAGGGGAACTTATCGGTTGTGAGACTCCCTTGGTGAAAGTCCGGATGGCGGTAACGTGTTTTCTCCGCAGCATAGTTGCTACACCTGTTCCATAATTGTCCGTGGACTTGTGGAGGGCGGTTGACGTCCTGCTCCCTGCGCGCGCGAGTCTGTGTGTCTTGACTATACTCGGCTTTTCTATATGTAGGTGCGTTTGTGTGTACGTGAATGTCAGCACATGACTTGTTGCTACGCTTACTGGCCGGTAGAGACAGTCAATATGGGATGAGTCATCCTTGTGTGTCGCGATTTGTAAGTGTAGGGTAAAAAGCGAGCTTCGTGATCTAGGGGCGATTGTGAGCTGTGTAGTCAAGTAAGTCACGATTGTGTAGCGTAATTTGTGAGTGTAAAAAAGACAGATCTCGTGATCTAGTGAATGGCGGTGAGCTGTACAGTCACGTATGTTGGTGAAGGGGCCGCTACAATACCACTGCGACCAGCGGGGATTACCGGAGGGCGACGGCTACGTTCTGAACGTTGTTGGTCAAAGGTCTTTGTGTTTTTCCCCGTTTTGAGGCACTTGGGACCGCGACCCCAGAGGCTACAAAATCCTAGTGCTTAAAAAACAAAATGAGGTCAATCCAGGTTACTTAATTTATAGTTCTTTGTGCACAAACCCATGTTCTGGCAGACGGCTGACGCTTGTGCTAGTAAATTCACATGCACCGTTTATTAAGCGATGTAGCTCTTCACGCTATTTTGAATTTTACTTTCGTCGATCCAAGCAGTGGTTGAATTGAATAAATTCTTGATTTGCTTATATGCTTGCATGCTTTCCTATTGAGATTTTGGTGGAGGTTTAGGGCCTCAGTAGTTTCCGGTCGTTCTGAGGTTGCTTCCAGGAATCTTCTCCCTTGGCCGTACAACGTAAGAATGTCGGTGCGAGTTAGGTTGAATAGGTCCCACCAGTCATCTGGCGTGACCGGTACGACGTCTTGGTTGCAGCAATGGATCCGTCTTAGATGGTACGTGTGAAGCGGTGGCTATTGGTGCTGGCATTGAGAGCTCAAAGGTTTTAGGCGACAGGTTGAGGTGTAGTAACTGTTATCTTGCTTCTGGGATCAAACACTCAATCAAGCGTAGCTGATTGACGTGTCGTTTTCATATCAATGATCCCACCTGGACGCTGTAAATTAACTGGCCGATGCTTTCGAGGACGACTCCAACAGTCCACCTTGGGTGCCCGAGGCCACAATTCCTAATAAGCACACGGTTTCCAGGCCTGAACATTGGTTTTCCTACTGTCGGTGGTTAAAAACATGAGTGCTGGGAAGATAGCATCAGGCGTAAGTCTCAACCGTCTGTTGATCATAACCTCTGCCGGGAAACGACCGTCCGGGAACTGAGGATTAGGAGTTGCTCTATAATTTAGCAGGAACTTATCCAGGAATTCCGTCATGGTCCATTCCCATTCTGCTTTTGACAACGCGCATTTAAAAATGTCTGCGAACTGTTCAGCTTAACCGTTAGCTCGGGGATGGAATTATGTGGTGCCCTGTCTTCGAACGAATTCGCCCAAATGATGGGATATGTACTCAGTAATATTTTTGGACACAGTAGTTTCCGGGATAAAGAATATCGAGAATATCGAGTCGCAGTTTAGTGACTGTAAGCGACGCCGCTCAGTATTTGCACAATGAAATTGATTTCTCGAAGGCTACGACATTTTCAGGATTGCCACTTCATATTGTAGACTGTCTGCGTATAATATATATGTTCGTGTATTATTGCAAAGTCTCTACATTGATGATTTGTTTAAGTAGGCACATCTTCAAGGTCAGTAAACACCACCGACTGTGAATATGCTGCCTAATGTAATGAGAAATCGCGAATTGCACAAAAAGGTCACTCACTTACAATGCATGGAATTTTCAGTTAGTTTTGCAGCTGAAATACTTCTCTGCACACTCTAGAATGTGCATGGCCCTTGTGGCTGCGAAATATGGGGTGGTGCCATTCCCGTAAACATTTTTTGCTCGATAATTGCTGTACCAAGTAAAAATTGTGTAGGCTGCGTTCATTATTGGCGAAAAATCGCGCAACTTCGTTGTCAAACATCAGAGTCTTCCGTTCTAGCCTGCGAATTATGCTGAGAAGACCACGAGTTCATCAATTAGCTACATGGAACTAACGTCCGGCTAGGGTTCCACGATGCCTAGTCAACTAGCCACAAGGAACCTACGTCGTTCATAGGGGACAGCTGAAAGAAGCCTAGCTGACGCACACGCCTGCCGCATTTGTAGTGCACACATTCGTAATCCAAAACAGCGTAGGTGCTTCGATTACCGGATGAGCATACAAATACCACATAGTTTGCCTTCAAGCATTTTCAAATGCAGTAAAGGATGAAAAAGATACAGCCCAAAATTTCCCAGCAAACGCCAATGCAGCCACACACTGGCCTCCGAACGGTTGCCATCATGCTGCGACTTGTTGAAGTGGAGCACGAGAGCGAATCTGAAGAGACGAATATTCCAAAGACCCGCGTTACTTGTGTGTTAAAAATCTCTCAAGCTGGATCAAAAAAAGAGTCCATAGCATGGACTCTGTTGTATTTGTTTAAATTCAATTCGGATTTAGCTCCAAAGGCTTCGTGTTTCAGCTTGTACAACTTCAACTTCACGAAGCCTTTGGAGCCAGTGCCGAATTGAATTTAAACAAATGATAATACGGTTCAAAATCAAAGGGCACAGCGATCTTCTTCTCATCACAGAGAAACATTTCTTCATTTAAAGAGCAAAATACGAAACGCCAACACCGGTAGGATGCATTCAACGGCTGCCATAAAATGGGGTCATACAGTTTAGAGACAAAGGAGTCACTGAATGAACGTTTCCGGAGGTTATTTGGTCTAGGCACAAGGGTTCGAGTTTTCTTTAAACAAACAGATGATCAAAGGAAAGCCCGAACCTTTTTTTCGGACGCTGTGTTATTGAGACCCACAGATGTTCACGGTTCGGAACGTAAGATGACTTTGGAGCTAAAAGATGTCAGGACTTCGAGCTTTACGCCTTGCATTTTATGGCATGATGCAATAAATGATGCAATAAATTTATAGAATTTCGTTTTCGAATGGAATATATTAATTGTCCGTCAAAAAAATCCCCGGTGAAAGGTTCCAGATTCCAAGAAGCCTATAAATGTAAGATTCGGAACACCATGTCACTTCTTCAAATTTCTGGACTGGGACCAGCAGATAAGATCAACCTATCGAGAAAATCACGAGATTTGTACCGGCTCAGTAAGATGGCCTAGAGATGGCACAAGCCGCCTGGGTGTGTGTCGGTATTTTTGAGGTAAGGAATACCTTAGGTTTGATATTTTACCAGAACAGACAATAGAGGAAACCGAATTAAAAAACTTGATAACACGGTAAGCGAATACTCTTCAAAGCTTTGGGACTTCCTAAGTTGGGGGGCTGGAATCACAAATATACAGGAAGTAAGAAAAATAACGGAACTGCGTATCCGAGTGAAAAACAGTAGTCCGTAATCCGCGATCCAGACTCGACCTCCCCAGTTCGCTTTCCGACTAAAGCTACCACCTGTATAGCGCCGTGTAAATGATGGTTCAGAAATAGGGAAGCAAGATCGCAATATGGAAGCGACATTTACTCAAAGGCAAACCAAAATATAAAACAAACCTTTCCCGGCCTTCTCCAGAGCCAGCCGTTTTTCCTTCTCTTCAAGCACCCTTTTAAAGTCTTTTCCCTGAAGGTCCTCTGGGCGACCTTGACCTTCCTGTCGAACTTTGAGTTTTGTATGAGATGGTAGATCTCGGACCGAATACTGTTTAGACATGGCACTTAGATCTCCTTCCCATTTACCCCGTCCACCTTTTGCTGAATCCCATGTTGGACGACCGGCAGTTGTCATTTCTTACTGGGTATGAAATAAGCTAAAAAGAGCAAAGAATGATAAGATAACCTTGCACACAGCACACTAATGATACAGTAAAACCCCTAAAAATCAGGTAACCACTTCAGTGAAGTCTCGATTTTCGCTTCCCTCAACTCACTTCCTAGTCGTCCGCGAAAGCCATCTATTTTAAATGGCGAACGAAGTTAACTTACTTAACTTGGTTAAACTAACTTCACACTTCAAATCTGAGAACCAACGAATATCGAATTTCGGGCAGAATGAAACATGAAGCGGATTTCGCGGAGTATATTCAGTTGAAGAAAACTGTAAACGAGAAATTCCACTGGGTCTCTGATTGATACTAATGTAATTTGCAAATGATTGTAATTCCTCGACTAGTTGTTCGAGCATAACGGTGGGTTGATGGGAACTCGAAGGCTGCTACCACTTCGTGAGCCCTTACCAGAGTTTTCAGCAGATGTATGAGTAGAGTTTTATATTCGAAGAATCAGAGCACAGAGTACATCAAAGTCCTTAAGTAGAGCTCGTGGAAGCTCACCTAGCCGGGTAGTCCGATGACGTTGGAAAGTAAGGCATATTAGTACTTCAAATGAGGTAGAAGCTAGAGCGGGTCGGATGAAGAGCATAGATATGGAAGCCTATAGTAGACTGAATTGTGGCAGAATATATTCTGCCGTGTTCCTTGGATCCCAGGGCTCAAGTCTATACCACTTGGTCTACGGCTGATACATATACACCCTCTCTTTGGCTTTAACTTCGCTGTGCTCAATAATGCATACGGTTGCTGAATACCGCTATTGAATAATTGATGTCCCCGGTCTACACTCACACGGTCGTCCAACGAAAGGGAAATTATCTGTGACCCTGCATCCGTCTGACTCTCTGTGTCAATCCCCGTCTTACCCAGATCCAGCTGCCACGAAACTGCGTATCCCTTCTCCGATCGCGGCACCCTTGACGACCGTTACGGGGCTGTCCATAAACCGAAGCATATCAGTGCAATGATGGCATGGCACTGTCATACCCAGTGTGATGGCACTCCCGCAACTATTCTCTTCAAACTCGACCGCAACCCCTCGCCCAATCGAGCCTGTAGTCGCAACTACGAGCACATTTTTCGTCCGGCCCCGTCTCTGGGACTAGTTCTTTCGTACCCGATGATTTTTCGCTCAAAGTTGGCTAGCCTGATTTTCTGCCACAATTTCGGCTTGCCTCTTCCACAAGTTCAAATCCGTATACGATGTTTGGTTCGCTCTATGTATTGACACCACGCCCCCATCCAACCTATCTGCTGCAACTGACTTCCCTACAACAGTGCAAACAGTGAGTTTGCTTAGTTTCAGTTTAAGCCAATTTTTGAGACAAAACTCGCCATGTGCTCCCAATTCGAATTACTCTACCTCCATCTCCACTTTTGCTCGTTGTGACTCCAGCCATTTGCCCAACCGCCCAAGGTCACTCATGGCCAGCAATGGTTTTCAGTTTTAGTTCATGCCATGTTCATGTCTTTTGAACTAGTCGGACCCCATAACTGGTTGTTCACAAGTTGGGAAAGCAACCTATTATTATTTCATCGGATATTTCCCACTGTTTATGACATTGTCCTCTTCGCGCAATCCGCACTACCCGCAAATCCCAGTCAGCATGCTTCATTCTGACTGTAAACGTATGATCATGTCAGACGGTATGTCACCCAAAATTTGGGAATAAACATTATTATTATTATTACTAATTGAGCAAGTAGTGGGTTTACCCTTCTAACAGTAAGACTGCAGCTTCAGCGTGGACACCCATTTGAATGGAGGACAAAGGATTTAAAGCACTTGGTGAGTTGGCCACTACAACTTTGTTTAATTGTGTTTTAAAGGATGTGTACGGAGTGTGTACGAGTCCTTATTGATTATACATTTTCCTTCCAGAAATCCTGTCGAGTAAAAGCGGCTTCCTGAAACTGAGAACTGATTGACCACATATTACGCTTCTCGTGCCGATACAACCAGTTAATGGGAACATGAAATTTTTAAAGGTGGTTGTGTATTTTAGGCATGGGGTTGGCAAACGGATGACATGTATAGATATGAAAGACCGCCGTTGGTCGTTGGATTGGTCCACTATGTATATTTGGGGCACTAGTCAGTTACGAGGATATGTACGGGCCCTTCAGTTACTATAAGTAGCCACGGTAGGCAACATCGAGTACGGTTATAAGCCTGACGGGTCGTGGTTGGCCATCGGGTTAGGCTGCTGAGCCTAGTTGAGGCCTCATTTGGCGTTGCGCATAGACACAGGCCTAGCAATTACCATAAGTGGCCAAGGTAGGTGACATCGACTGCAGCTATGAGCATGAGAGACCCACGCTGGGCGTTAGATTAGGATACCACGCTTAGTTGGCCTTAGTTTCAACGGGCCACATAGATTCTGGCCTGGTGTTTACCATAGGTAACAGGGATAAGCGACATCGTGTACAGGTGTGCTTGAGAGACAGTCGTTGGTCATTGGACTAGGTTATTGTACATAGGTGAGGCCTCATAAGCAGTGTCGCACATAGAAGTGGGCCTGGCAGTTACAACAAGTATTCGAGATGATTGAAAACGCGTACAGTTATGATTATGAAAGACCGTCATTGGCCATTAAATTAGGTCGCCGTGTATAGGCGAGGCCTCATAATCAGCTTCACGCATGGACACGGGCCTAGCAGTTACGATACGTAGCGAAGGAGGCGATATTGAATACAGTCATGAGTATGACTGGTCGTCATTCGCGGTTGGATTAAGTTATCGTGTATGGGTGGGGCCTCATAATCAGCGCCGCACATTGACAGATGGAAGGTAATGCAGTGACGACAACGATTATCATTATCATGATGACCGCTTTATGACGCATTCCACCTATGGGGAGAAATATTCCTAATAGAAATGATACCATTGTGTTGGTAATTTACCGAAGGTTACCTCCTGACGCTGTATTATCCACGGGCTAGTTATGCATAGCTGAGATGGCCCTCGCATCTCCATGGCACAATTCCTGCTGTTTTGACAATGTTATACCTAATGGGAGCTGAGCTCCATAAGACAAAGTGTTGATGAAGTTCGCTTAACAAAATTATCTCGTCCGTTAAATCTGGGGGTATAAAGCAAACAAACGTTGATGACCGATTTTCCTGGGTGGAATTTTCATTGATATTCTGTAGATGTCATTTTATTCTAACGCCAAAATATGGTAAAGTGCGATTTCGTGTTTTATCTCTCGTAAACAGGTGGCAAAATGCGAATCGGTGACGGTCCGTGACCTTGAAATTTCGCTCACTTAAACAAAATGCTATGAGCAACATATCACCTACAAGTGTAAATGGATTATAATAACTCCCCGTAAAAGCCGCTACCTCGAAAACCCTAAAGTTCCGGCGAAAATAATTTGGGTGTGCTTCTATTGAGCGGCCACGGAGATTGGTTGGGAGAAATTTTCAAGCGTTTTGTGCGATACAGTGACAGTTGCCATCGTTGTTGTCTCAGACACAATAAGGACCTTAGGCCACTTACTGAATGCATCGACAACGATGAGGAAGCTTTGTCCATTAATTGGTCCGGCGAAATCCACATGAATGCGCGACCATAGTTTTTCTGGCTATAGCTAAGACAGCGGCGGCTGTCGGTTATGAAACTTCTGGACAACTGCGCATCGCCAACAACTCCAACGTACCTTCTCTATGTGCGCATCCGTTGCGGGCAATCAAACTCGTCCGCTAACGAGGGCTTCTATGCGGCTTATCCCTGGATTTCCATTGCGGAACTGTGCTAGTACCTGGTGGGGAAATTTGGTGGGAATAGCAATTCGGTCACCAAACTAAAGACAGCCACTGACAACAGATAATGAACTTCGTTGTTGAAGGAAGTATACATATCCATGCGTACTTAAACAAGGCAAACTATAGACGGAGGTTCTCTGTGTTGAGCGAAACGAAGAGCAAGAGAACAGGCAAACGTCCAGTAGTGTAAGACAAATAAGCATTTTCAACGTAAGGATGTAGCACAGCGACGATCCGTACGTTCCTCTTGGGCCGTAACCGACTACGCCTGGGACATACCTGAAACACTAAGACCTTTACTCTAGGAACTTTCGGCAACCTAAACTAAAAGGTTTACTCGTGACGTCCAAATCTGTAGCCTCTGAAACCCGTGATTGGCCAGAATATGGGCTAATCAGAATCGAGCATTTTGGCCCGGAACCCCTCCCCCGCGCCACACCAGCTTCACGCTGAATGGAAAGCTCTGGTCACTCTGAATACAGATGTAGCAATCCTAAGTAAAATTCAAACTATAACACCCTTCGATATACTATAGTTGACAGAACAACGAGCCAAGGTCTCGCACAGTAGCTACGAACTACAATGTCAATGACCTCAGTGCTCGTCAGGAGGACACGTGCTCTCAACCTCCATTCTACCTTTAACGGACGAACTGGAGTCTTGGGGGCTCCTAAGCCAGCGCGCTTCAAATGGACATGGATACCGCAAAGTAATGGTCACTGGTTTGGTGCCTTCGCATGAATGGCGAGCCGTGTGTCCACATGCCACCCTGAAGAGATTCTGAGAACGCCTGTCTTGCGTGGTGCAAATTTCCAGGGAGATGTCACGATTCTTCTTTTGTGTCCCCACTCCACGACAATTCATCGAAGAGTTGATAAGAAGACCAGAGTCCCCAACAAATATCATTTCGAGAAGGTACTACCTGGAACAACCGTCCTTCCACAATTGTCCATGATGTGTCTAGGGCTCAGCTTAAGTCACTAGGCGTTTTTTATGCACGTCTGCGCACATGCAGGTTTGCTGCCCAAAGCTGAGAGTTCAAAAATTATGTCGCACCGCTTTTACTTGCGCCATTCAGGGCTGCTGAACAAGAACAAATCTGACTCGGAAAGTTTGGGTATACGCCTCGTTCCTGTTTATCCGTTGGTGAATGCATACCAGACTTGACGGAGCTATCTGCCTATGGCCTCAGTCATGGTTCACTTTTGTACACCGTGACACTTCCTGCTTGGTTGCAAATTTCCTGTAGAGATACGTGGACAATCACCTTCACAGTGCTCGTTCGCTAGTGGCACCTTGTCAGGCTCAGTCGTGGGACTGAATTTGCCAATTTTCCAATTCAGCAATCTGCTTGAGCTGAAACTAGTCCAGCGATCAATGTGTGCAACCGTTTACTGAAAAGTTCCGCGGCTCAATCGCTGCTCTTTAGCATTGTTCGGCAGTGAAGCATCAGTGTCAACACTGATGTTGCTGTCTTTGATGATTTGATGATGAGCATTGTCTCACCCGTGTGTCCTTATTTCACAGAAGTTATGCACCTCGATGGTGCCTCAATCAAACGTCTATCCTATGTCGAATTGCCCAACGTGCGAAAACGATATAAAACCGTGGCGACAATGTAAAGTCATTTTTTGAACACGTGGTTTGTTTACACCCTTCGCGAGGTTGAGCGAAAAAAGCCCTTCGGGGAAGTCGGTCAGCTGGCATCGTTCAGCTGTAGCACCCTTTCGTGGCCCAACTGCCATGCCATCAGAAGAAAGCACGAGGGCTGGAATACTGCCAGTTTGCCCAAGCCCAGACAGAGAAAGTCGTGAAGCAGAGGTCGGGTTCTAATCGCGGATCTTCCGTCAGTAAATTCGCGCTCTAACCACTGAGCCATCTCGCCCCAGTAAACACGTAGAGATGGACAGCACGTTCTCGGGCTTCTTCCACGGACTTAGCCAAACGGACTGCAAAGAGACCACTACTACAAACATCCAATCAAATGGAGGTGCCTCGGTTCGTTGGCTCAACACGATACCTCTCCCGGAATGTCCAGCTGTAGCTGCCTCTGTGTCATCGGAGGCTGTATTAGCGCGAGGGGGCAGTTAGTTCACATACAATACTTGCGTCCTGGGTCCTTGTTTTTGACAGACATCATCATCATCAAAGACAGCAACATCAGTGTTGACACTGATACTTCACCGCCGTACAACCATAAGGTTCGTCGAATTTCATATGCATATATATAATTATATATTAAAAGCCCTAGAGTGAAAAGAAAAGAAAAAGAGTGGATGAGGGAGGGGACCTAGTGTTGGCCTATGTCAAGCATTCTGAGGTGCCTACACCTCCAACCGCTCAATCAGACAATCTGGAAAGAAACTGACAGCATGAACGCCACTGACATCGATTAGCCGCCATTGCTTGCAACGTCTCCAGCCAAGCACAGGCGGGGTCACGGGGACCCCATCCTGGAAGGCGTACAACACCAACAACACCCAACATGTCGGTCCTCTTCAGATGTTGAATTGAAGAAACCTATCCGACTTTTTGTGGAAAAAACCTATGGTTCGGCAACTTTGGACGCTGTTTCTCCATCAATAGAGAAGCTTAATGACTTACGTAAGGGCACTATTCAGAGGTTACGTGATCGAACGTTAAGCGCCGCCCAGCAGATTGCCAAGTGAGTCCTTATGAATTTTTGTGTTCCATCTTCTTTGAGTATTATGGTTCCCACCATGAGCAAGTCAGTGCCTTGAGTAAGATTATCGGGACCTCCTGTTCACCGCTTCTCGTTATTCATGGATTTCCTATTTACCCAAGAAGTGTGGGCCACCGCATTCGCCCGATTTATGCTGTCCTGTTTGGATTTTGGTTGTTCTGATCGTCGTCTAATTTGTAATCCGTATAGGTGAAAATAGCCCCTTCATTTAGTATTTCTTGGTTGTCAGGCCGTGAGCAATTGCCCGTGCATTTAATCCCATACATCAACGGTCTCGCGCCCATATGAAGATTTGACGAGGTATAAACGGACTGGATGATGTTTACAGACGTCAGGAAGACGTCCACACAATCACAACAGTTTAAAAAGGGCTATTCCCTCAGCCCCTCAGGCCTTGACTCACTGTGCACCTATTCATTTTGTCCACTGTTACTTCCGTATTTCGGAACGAAGGACAAGACAAAGAAAACGGGATACTGTTAGTACTCAGGCAAGGCTGCCAAGACTGATCGGGCTCCAATGTCTATCTATTTTCCACCACCTTTTACTCTACTCAGAACTTTGATTTGCCAACCAGGGGAGGTACGCGGCCGCAAATGTTTTCTCTACGGCTTGTAGTCGAGTTCAAGGCGCCCTCATACCCGTAATCAAGTTTGGGAAGTATCCTGATTTAAAGCACTGAATATCACCAACCGGACCATTTGCTCATCGAAGACACGTGCAAACTTGTCGACTGACCAGTTTGACCTCCACACTCCCACCATGTTTGTCGACCGTATTTTCGTGTTGTCCTCTGCGATAGGAGTGTGAAGACAGTAAGGTGGTTCCCCCAGGCGACGAGCATGTCCCTATTTATGGAAGCAGCGATCCTGCCCTTCCCAGAAATGGGAGGAGTTGGAAAAGGTCGACCCGAAAAACCGCACGCCCACGATTGCCCAACGATTGCCCGTGACCGCCGACGCATTATTCAATACGGTCGATATACTTTTAAAACCAAAGAGTCCGGTGCTGCTCAAAAGGCACCTGCTGTGTGCAGAGGCATCCGGAACGAGACAGTAATACCTTATATTTTGCGCCCTCGGGTTAGGCCGACACCCTGCCACCGTGCAGGTCCCATTGTTGAGTCGTCGGTTCCGGGCAGGGTACCCAAAGAAAAACCCACTGTCCGCTGCCTCGAGGGTCAGACTTTTGAATCAGAAGCTGTGGACAGGGTCCATGAACACAGCCATACGTTCCCCACCGCCTTGTGGGTCGGAATTTTGAGTCGAAGACTCAAGGTAGTGTACCTCAACCAAAGCCCATTCGACCTAGACAACCGCGAAATATCGTTTGCCTGCGCATTTCTGTGTTCACCGATATCTCTCCGCAGCCCCTTCCCACCACACAAGCAAACGTCGCTGAGTCATTTGACTGTCACTTATCTGACCGAAAGGCCCTGTACTCCTCGCTGCCCATTAACAACGAACAAAGTAACACCTCTAAATCCACGAGATCCTTTCTATATAAGAGCTTCTAACGTCCGTACTCTATGTCAAATTGACAAACAGGCAATGATTGATGAAACCTTATGCTCCCTTAAAATTGATGTATGCTGTGTCTCCAAGAGATGCAGTTTTGTGGTTGAGAGAGATAATTTCTGTCGATAGATATCCGGGTTCACTCGTCGAGAGAGTAGCAATGACAATGTGCTCCAATGCGAGCGATATGAATGCCCAAGTCGGTCGTCTGTGCTCCGTGGAATCTATCTGGGCGGTCGATTCGGAGTCGATGCTTGTCGCACAGACAAAGGAGAGCGACTCCAGTTGTGTCCCCTTCAGCAACTATTTCTCGGACTTTCAACATAGACGTTCACATCGCCTAACCTGGCGGCCACCAACCGCAAATCAACCGTGAACCCAGTTGAATCACATGGCCGTCAACCACCGGTGGAGAACCGCACTGCAAGACTACGGTTACCTCCCGAGTACACAGCTAGGTTCTGATCATGTTATGCATGCACGCCTGACAGTCCATTTCCGCTCAGGCCCTCGCAAGTCAGCAAGAGGCTTGCCAATCTCCCATCTTCGAAGAACAACCACACGTCAACCTTATCGATCTCAGCAAGCCCAAGAACTCTCCACAGTAAACCAATACTGTGGTGGTGATGAGCGTGTGGGTGAAGCATGAAAAAATATGAAAAGTGCTTTGCTAGCAGCGTTCAGTGCTGTCTATCCGACTTCTCCACTTCGAACACCAGACCACTAGAAATCGTTGAGATCGCTAGCGCTGGTTAATGCCAGGAAATCCATACCAGCAGGCAACGAGTGCGACGGCACATCCAAATCCCTCAAATCCCAAATAGTGGAGAGCCCAAGAAAAGACCGAGAGCTCCGGTGGACATCGAAAGCTCGAGAGATGGAGAAGGCTTTTGCTACGGGAATCAGCCGTGCCTTATAGTAACTGCTGCGATCGACTAGTCCCAGGGAAGTAACGGTCAGCGAAACGATAAGCAAGAAAGGCGGCTCACTCACAAAAATGCTGACTGGAACGATGGGCCGAACACTTCGAAGGGCAGTTCAGCTGGCCTCCTGCAACACAGCTCCTGGAGATAGTGCATAAGGCCGAACAGAATGTAAACTTTAATCGCCCGTTGCTAACCTGCGACGTGTCTACCAGAGAGAGTTATCTGTTGATTATCTATATGAGTGGCGGGCGATATAGGTGGAGACGTAGAAGAATGCGATGAATTAGTGATTGGAGTGTGTAAAGTCGATATGGGAGTACTGGATTCCACTTGCCGGTTTAATTCGATCAATGGATACGGTTACAGGTTTATCGAGTACTTGGACAGTGAATTGTTTTTCGGAACTCGAAGGAACACGAAGAGGACCATCGTACGGTGGTAAAGGCGGTTTAACACGGTCATCATGTCATGGTTGTACGAGGGCTGGGATACTGCCAGGGCGCCCACACCTAGACAGGAGGACGATTAGGGTCCTCAACCAAAGCCTTTGGCTCAAAAGCCTAACCGCAAGGCAGCGGTGTTGGGCTGGAAATGCAAGTGCATTACCATTTTTACGGAACACGTCGCCACACATGTTCCAACCCCCAACCTGGAGGGCCAGGAGACTGTGTTCGTCAGACCTCTACCCATGGACCAACCTGGTATGAGAGACTCTGTGAGTGTCACGCGGGCACCCCCCATTATAGCTCAATGGGTCGTCGAGGTACACAAACCGCCACACCACGGTAAGGTCCAGTCTCTTCGTGACAGACGGCGTACATCAATGCAGAGAGAATCCAGCGTACGACTAAGAGCCCCTTGTTGTTCCGCCTGCTTCTACGGGGTCAACCAGCGGAATGGAACCTAAATGATACGGTGCCCAGACCTTGTTTCCGGTCGTGCCCCGTGGATAGCGGCGGTCCAGGATGTTCTTCAAACCGATTCGCCCCTCACCAGACGTTATATCTGACTGCTGTTTCCGCTCCCGTACCTCAAAAAGACTCACCGATAACGAACACAACAGGTCTATTGCGAACAAACGAGTGCGTGCGAGTGCAACACTTACAATTGACCTCACGCTATTTGAATTTTACTTTCGTCGATCCAGCCTGTTGCTGAATTGATTGAATGCTTGATTGGCCTTGATGATTGCCGACTTTCCTGTTGAGACTTTGGTGGAGTTTTAGGGTCTCAGTAGGTTCCGAGCGTTCTGGGTTGTTTTCTGGAATCTGACCTTCCTGATACGAGAAATTAACCGTTAGATGAAGTAATGTTATATATCACACCTAATCCCATGGTCAGAGTACAATCCTCAAATAACATTATCTCCAAACTTTTTGTGCCTGGCTCTTCAGAACCTAATTCTTCAAACGAGAGCAGTTCTAGTGTCGCGCAGCGTGGTCCATCTGCAACCAGTAGTGGTTGCCTCTATTGAGTTTCATAGGCTCGACTGACACGTTGGGACAGAATCAAAGGCTGGACTTACATCAAGCCATACCAGTGGGACCCGCGCAGTATAGAAAACATCACAAGCGGTTTGTGATAAGTTGTGTATGGAAGAATCTGCATAACTTTGGGCCGGGTGTCAGCCCGAGGGAATAGGACTGGAATATAAACAGGAGTACTGGGCATTCGAAATCCATGAGCACCTCCACCACTCTTAGGTTGTACGTGGTGCATACCAACGGCAAGCTAGCTTTAACCAGTTATCAGTTTGCTTGACTCCCCGTAAAATTTAATGTGAGAACTACAATAATTTCGAGTTGATTGTTTGTCGGTATCGTTACTCAGTTAAACCCGGTGTCACATCAGACTACTAAACTTAATCAGCGATTTACTAGTCCCCGTCTATTCAAGGGTTGTCATAGAAACATTCCAACAGTCATCATTGTAGTCATCTGATATTCTGAAATGATCAGTTCACGCCTTCTGAACTCCTCTGACCTGCATGGTTTTCGCCGTTAATACTCAACCCTAGAAGTACGCATGAAACTCCAGTGCACAAAGAAATGCACTAGGATACCTCAGCAGTGTCCGCTCCACCGCTTCCACCCGCCCTATTCAAGGATGGTGGTAAGTTTCTCAGTCAGTGCCTGTCTAGCCTATTTGTGTCTATCTGGGAGAAATTGACCGCCTCAGACAACTGGTAACAATGCCCATTTTCAAAAAAGGTACTCGCAGTGAATATAGTAACCACAGATATGTTAGTTTGACTCCCATTGTAACAAGGCTTCTGGTGTCGTCGTACGGTGGCACGCGAAACCTTGACTCGTGAGAATCAAGCGGGATTTCGACTTGGTAGAGGCTGCGTTGAGCACCTCTCCACACTCCTTCAGGTGTAAGAGCAACGCCACATGTACAGCCTAGCCACAGTCTTGGGGTTCATTGACTTCAAGGGTGCGTTCGATTCTTCCAATCGGTCAGTGGTATGCCCTAGAAGTTTGTGCACATAATCAGACCCCTGTATTCACATACTTCTGGGGATGTGAGAGTGTATGGTGAGCACTCCAAGAGCTTCCCTACAAAAAGTGGTGTTCCAAAGGATGTCTACTCTCTCCGTTCTTGTCCACATTCGCCATTGTTGAAATATTGGGACGAGCGCTGCAAAGTCTTCAAAAGTATTCAGATTACTTCTGGGGAGAACTTTGTCGATCTGGAGTACCCAGACGACATTGCCCTCATTTTGAAGACCAAGGAAAAGCGCAAGTCCTATTGAATAAAATGACCACCATCATACCATCTTCCGGCATGTGCCTAGCAACTTCAAACCACAAAGTAATCCTTCAGAATGTACGGTCCCTGAGCATAGCCCTTACAATTCAAGGAGAATTATTCGAGGTTGTGGTGAATTTTACATACCTCGGTAGTTGTATTAGCTATGACGGAAATAATAATAATAATTGTTCAGCCATAACACCCTTTCGGTGTCCAGCTGCTATGCCACCAGAAATAAGCACGAGGGCTGGGATACTGCCAGGTTGCCCAAGCCTAGACAGGGGAAGCCGAGAGAGGTCGCCTTCGAACCACGGACCTTCCGTCAGTAAATTCGCGCTCTAACCACTGAACCATCTCGCCCCTCAGACGAAGGCGTGTCTGATAAAGTCAGTACAAGAATCCCACGCCCGAATAGGGTTCGCTAATCTGCGTCAATTGTGCCGTCAAGAAGGCATATGACTGGGTCTTAAGGGTCACGTATATCCGGCTACAGTAAGGGTTCTGTTGTTGCATGGCTACGAGACGATGCCTCTGCGGGTGTAAAACTTTTCAGGTTCTCGACACCGATGCCTCAGAAGCGCTGCTGGCTTTGGATGGCGCCAACGGATTAGTAACGAGGTGATTAGAAACCGGGTGTTTGGTTGTGCGGCAGGTACTTCAATTGCGGAAAACATCCTTCACCATTAACTATGGTGGTTCGGTCATGTGCTGCGCATGCCGAACCACTGTCTACCGAGACTAGTGTTGTCGTCCGTTCTTCCTTCAGAATGGCGCGAACCGCGAGGTGGACAACGTATGACTTGGTAGGAGGGTCTGAAAGAGATTACCAAGAGTTTAAGTGTTGTTGATATAGTACACTTCCCAGGATGGGGTCCCCGTGTCCCCTACTGCGCTTGGCTAAGGACATTACAAGAAAGGACGGTTGATCGATGCCAGTGGCGTTCGTGCTGTCAGTTTCTTTTCAGATTGTCTGACTGAGCATTTGAAGGTGTAGGCATCTCAGCACTAGATCCCATTCCTCACCCATTCTTTTCATTCTAAGGCTTTAAATATGACTAGATAAACTTCTTGGTTGTGCAGCAGTGAGTCGTCAGTGTTAACACTGATTTCGGTGTCTCTGTTGATGATGGTGTCTTATCACATTAGCTGTACGCTTCCAAGCCTCGGGGACAACGCCGGCAACCTTTCACTACACCATGAGTGGGAAATCTCATGTGGTTTTTACTTGGACATTTCTATCTACGCTTACTATTTTGTGATTACACCGTCTCTCTGAAGGTGTAATGTTCACCATACTCCACTTGGCAATCTCAACAATTCAGTTGCAGCACATTTCTCGTGGATAACCAAGGTTAAAACCCTCCCAACAAAGCTTAGGTGCTGTAATTGAGGTTCATAAGCTGGACTGTAGTTATCTTAAAATGTTTTGCTCTATTTTATTTTCAGTTCCGACAGACTCGTGCATCTTGCAAAAATAAATGGGGAAGACGAAAACCAAGAAGGAAAAATCTGAAATACTCAAAACGGGAGGTATTCGTTTTCAGAAACAGAAGGGACAGCATATTCTCAAAAATCCCTTGATTATCAACACCATGATTGAGAAAGCCGGTGTGAAAAACACAGATACTGTGCTCGAAATAGGTGCTGGAACCGGTAACCTCACTGTAAAACTTTTGGAACGGGCGAAGAAGGTGTGTGCGTTTGAGATTGACCCGCGAATGGTTGCCGAATTGCAAAAACGTCTCCAAACCTCGTGAGTTCGTTTATAGCTTTTGGATTGTTTGCGTCACTTGGCCTAAGGTAGCTTAAAGTGAAATAATGTTATCCAGAAACAGATAGTTGTTTGACATCACCAGGTCTTTGAACGTATAGCCCAGGTGGGTTTGAACGAAACTAGATTTCTTTCCGTCAAGCTAAAGTACTTTGTGATGGGGGCACATATCTCATGTTTTTCAAATTCTTTCCTGCTAACGCGAACGGCAAATCTGTAGAACATGGTTCTGACTGTCTTCTGGAACTCGCCATATAACTACGCATTTTATATGAATCTCTATGCAGTACTCATCTAATTGAACAGGTTTGAGACGAATAGCCATACATCTCTCTAGCTCTGTGGTCCGGCCCGATTGTGATCACAATGAAGTATTTTTTCCAGTTTTCGTTTCCTTGGCGTTCATAAGCACCATAACAGTGTTTTAATGCGAAACTGAAAAGGTTAACCAACCGAAACCCAATCTCCAGTGGCGCAATAAAAAGGAGGAAAATTGAAGGGGGGGGGGGGGTCAGAAGCTACTTCACGAATGTTTTCCATTGATAGGAATAATGTCATAATGCTTCAAACATAATTGGCTCACACGCGCTGTAAATCCACGTTTCGCGCATACTTAATGACTGGGACGCGGCCTGTCATCCATGTGGCCTATTATTCTCGGTTAATCACTAATAATTTTTGTTGGGGATTTTCTATCTGGATCTGTTCCGTTTATTTCCTCTTCCTCGGTCTAGTGTGTACCGTTTGTTGTCTGTTTTGACAATAAGCTTGAGACAAAAAGTACCGCTGTCCCAGTAGTTGGAACACAATTCCACATTACAGCACCTTGGGTCAGAAAATCTCTGAAGTTTACAAGGTCGTGGAGATATTTTTGGTACGCCCTTTACAATGAGAGCGACATAGCTACGAGTACCATGTATCCGAATTTGACAAAATAACGTCGAAAGTTTCACTCGGAAGGCTCACTGTGCCAGATAATATAACGTTTCACATCGGGAAACAGAATTTTGTGGTCAGTGGTAAACATTTAAGGTTTGAAAAAGACTAACAAGTGATATTTGGGCTGGTTTTGCACCAGTTCAGTCCAAGTATGCAACCAGAAAAATTCTTTATCTTTCATGCTTCATTTTGGTTATCTTAACAACCCGACCGAGATTAATCTGATAGTAATAAACTCCGTTTTCTAGTTTTCCATCTGACGTCTGGAATGAAACTCGTGTGAGTAGATGTGGTTACACAACCAATGCGCATTTCGATCACTAGTTTAAGTTTGGTGATCCGTAATCCATCGTCATTGGCGCTAATAGATACGCAAGATGCTTGTAGGCGACGGCTGTCGAAAGCAGACGGTTATCATATCTTACATTAACTTAACTGTCAGCTCTCCTGTCCATAGAAAAGTACCGGTGAGGATTATACTGTCGCTCACCCAGACCTCGTCGTCAGCATAAGTATCTGAGAGTAATAAATCTCACTCTTGCCTACGTACTGAGAAAGTTTATTCCCACTTGGCGCGTTGAATTGGATGTACGTGGAACTATTCTTGTCCTCAGATAACTCGTGTGTAGACTGGGCCATCGGTCAGTCCTGTATAAGGACTTTGCATCTGACTGATGAGTAGTGCATGCCACATGTGACTTCCAGCGTAATTCATTGGAGATTTCCTAACGCAGTTGTCGAAGGTGACTTGAGCGGCATTGTGATCTTCGTCCCATATAGCGATGTCATCTACATGGCCTAGGTCCAGAACTCGTTTTATTTAAGCCACCACCGCCGTCGACCCGTAAATGAGCAGTTTCTAGGACGTGGTCTATCACAAATCTAGATAGGGATGACGAAAACGAGCAACACAGAACCTAAGGTGAAACCAGCGCTCTACGAGCTGACGGCGCTATCGGCCAGGCAGGTTTGAGAAACTGTCTTCCAGTCAATCAACAGTGCTCTTCACCGAAGGTGAACTCGAGTTCCACTTATTCAATTAGCAACGCCTCGTAGTTTAAGGCATTCAGTCACTTCGAACGAACAAAGATCGACCGACCCAAAATGCCTTAGAGCTAATCACATACTGGAGCACTCACGAGTGAATACATTCGAACATCCAGCGAAGGAGACGATGAGCGACGAACAGTGCTGTAATCTAATGAAAACCCATGCCTTTGCACTAATGATCAGATTTTCCTGACGTGACGCGAGTCCCTGTTGATCAAATTGCGGGAATACACGTCGGTGATTCGGATACCGCATGTTAAGTTATGTTATATCCAGACGTTTCTGTGCGCAATAGTTTCAGAAATCCACCAATTTGTCCGGCGCACCTTCTCTGATTAGAGAATCCCTGGAACAGTTATAGTAAACGATTCAAAAGTGGGCGAATTTTGAGAACACCAACAATCGTGGATGGTTGATGAACGTGTCTGCGTCCAAGCGTGACTATATGATCCACACAGCCACGTTCGCCACCGAATCCGGTTTATGATAGACTAGTGCGCACACCATACGAAGCTTTGGGAGAACGACGGTTGTTGGTAAGGTAGAGACCATTGGCTTGAGGATTGTGCTAGAGTGACTCAACAAAGTAAGCATCCTAATCAGCAGTTAGGAATACATCCCTGAGCCAAAGTCCCTCCAAATAGGTGTTATGTAACTGGGAAGCTCACTGAGTTGTCTCGCAGATTTCTTCATTAGGTGGAGAAGTTGGGACAGACTGTGGAGTGACCCCAAGGGGGAAGGACAACGGTCAACCAGTTAAACTACAACTCAACGTGTTCTACTCAGTGTTTGATAGGTTGAAAAAGCCTTGTGCTCGGGTCCACAAATAATTTAACGAGTCTAATTTCCTTTGCAACCAATGAATCGGACCAACTAAAGTAGACAGACTGTTGCTTGCTCGCTCCACTAGACCTATGGGTTTCCTCGTGATTCCTTGACATTTGGCTCCCTTTATCCTGACATGAATGATCAACATGACTAGATAGTATAACTTTGTGGGTGTGACAGTTGAATACAGGTACTGGAAATCCATGGCTGAGCATGAGGAACTACGAGCGTTAATCGTAGCTTCGAGGATGGCATGTCCAATTGCTAACGCTTTATCGACGGATGTATTAGTCGATTTCGATTAGAATGATGCTACAGCAGTTAACTATGTCTTCAGCTAAATGTTGTCTGACGAGCGGTAAATCCACCTATTGTCCCCCCAAAGTTTCCTATAACGACCGGTCCTAAACTTTTTGAGTTGATGGAAATCTCCCAACCCCATTAACCAGTTAAATCGCCCCAAACCTCTCTTCAAACGGTCGCATTTATATTGCCTGAGTCATAGGCAGAACGTCACTGACACTTCGAATAGCCTTCGGGCGCGTTCAATGAGTCTCGCAGGGAATCGACTTTTCATGAAGAGAAACAGCGCACCAAGTACATGTGTCCAACTCACTGGTGTTGCCTCAGAAATAAAAAATCTGTTTCATGTGACTGCGTCTCGTAATGAAGGTTCTTCCCGCGACTGAAGCAAAGGTCGCCCCCAACGCAGGCATCCAGCCAACCCATGGTCTGAGAGCAGAACATCCACCTTTTGGAGCACACTTTTTCAGGCACCTGATGGGAAGTGCACTTGCCGCCAACTGAAACAGTGGTTAAATTCAGCCCGTACATCTAACTAGGCAGCCAGGCAGCTAACCAAACACCCCTCCGCTTAACTTTGCTGGTTCTTTGCATAAACAGTTATTCTATACTTTACTAAGATCACGAGTTGTGATTATCTTGCGTGGCAATCAAACTGTTTCTTGTTAGGCCTGTACATGTCTCACAGCACGCGCAGGAATTTTGAATTCACGCATGAATGATGTTTCTTGCCTTCCCGTAGGTCCGCTTGGTGACTACATATGGACTGTTTACTTTTTTAGACGCGTATTATGGCGGGTTGTTCAATTCATTTTATCAGTCATGGTTGCCGTCAATTTACGCACTATTCTTGCTTTTTCCAAACAGGTCCAACCGTTCTAAATTAGAGATACTAGTGGGGGATGCTATCAAAGCTTCCACTTGGCCCAAATTCGACCTGTGCGTGTCCAACCTGCCCTACCAAATCTCCTCCCCATTCATTCAACGCCTCATGAAGGCCGGTCGGGGCTATCGCGCGGCGGTGGTCATGGTCCAAAAAGAATTTGCTGACCGGCTACTCGCTCAGCCAGGCGATAAACTGTACTGTCGGTTGTCAGCAGCTGTACAATTCCATTGCAAAGTGGCTCTCCTAATGCGGGTAAGTTTCCTTAATGACATCGCACCACATCGTGAAGATAAAGCTCCTCCAAGTGGTGTATAACTATCATCGTTAACGACTTTCAGGGGGGCGTGCCTCTGGAAAGCCAGAATTGAACTGCTAGATCAGCCTTCAAACAATCACACATTGTGTGAATTCCCGTCAGCAGATGATGATGATGATGAATTCCCGTCAGCAGACATTGACGATGTTTTACTAACCATTTTATCTCTTTTCATCGCCTTGGCAAACATATTACATATATTGTGCATGTATCGTACAGAAGAGTGTATCAGATAATAAAGCAGTCCAAATGGTGTCAGCACTACTTTGTTTCTGTAGGAAAACTACTGTCTCATAGGTCACCGAAGCACGTCTTCAAATGCAGTGAAGTCTTCAGGAGTGCTTTAGTCGATTATATAGTCCACAAGAGTTTTGCTACTTGTAATAAATTTACGCGGAAAATATTATCAGGTTGCCAAAATCCTGGTCACCCAGGATTACTCTCTGCAGGTGACCTTAATACAACCAGGCTTCTGTGTTGTGGTGACCCGACATCTTGTTACTCCAGACTCATTGCGTGATGCACTCTTGTCGCGCCTTGTCGTTAATACTTGTCGACTGCACCTGTAGTATTTTACCCATTATATAGTACGTTGAAATTTCACCTCTCAGTCCGCATTAAATTGTCATTGACCTACGTAGTGGTCGAGCTCGAGATGGCTGTGGTTAATGCGCGAACTTACTGGTCGGATGTTTCGTGGTCCGAACCCAACCTCTGCATCTCCACTCCTCCTATCTAGGCTTGAGCATTCTGAGAGTATCTCAGCCCTCGTGGTTCTTTCGGGTGGCATGGCAGCCAGGCCCCGAAAGGGTGTTACAACCGGACAATTGGCACTTGACCTAATCTGATTTTCGCTTGTTCGCGGTCTCTCATTTCACAGTGTACTAAGACGATCTCAAATTGAGCTTCCGTGAATCATTCTGAGCATGAATCTGACTAGCCCCAGCTCCATCTTGTAACTAGTTCATCACCAGGACTACATGTATATTCAGTATGGTCCCACTTTGAATACTCCATTTCTTTGTTTCAGATAAGTAGGAACAGCTTTCGACCTCCTCCGCGAGTGGACTCAGCAGTGGTTCGAGTTGAACCACGGCATCCGCTCCCACCAGTCACATTCTCCGAATGGGATGGCTTGCTGCGGTTGGTGTTTGCTCGAAAAAACAAGACCGTCGGTGCGAATTTCTCCGGTAAAGCTGTCGCTGCATTGTTGCGCAAACACTATTTGGAGAGTTGCATTGCTCGTGGTGTCACACCGGATCCGCCAACCATCGCCTGTCCAACTGAGGGGGTTACTGCTATGGAGGTCAAGTTAAAATCCATCTTGGAAGATTCAGGCTTTGACAAAAAGCGAGGCCGAGTCTTGGACGAAGATGACTTGCTTCGATTGCTTTTGGCATTTAAGACAGAGGGTATTCGGTTTGGCTAAGAAGTGATATGCTCGGCTTTCTGTACATATATATTATCCTTGATGCTTGTCACTTCTCACGCGTGTCTAGGCTTGTAGGAGTTCGTCCAGTCAAGGAACATCTTACGAACTAAGGGATCTATTCAGTGCAAGTAGAGTTCCGAGGTTTCAATCGCCCGGAAACCACAGACTTAGACTTCCATAAATTATAGTTGCATCTTATCGTGTTTGAAACACGTGATGCGTCTTCTATTCGTTTCGCAACAGAACGAGCTATGAACGTATAACGAGTGCTTCCTGGCGTGGAACATCGACTAATAAAAAGACACTAACAGTGATAAAACCTGTCCTCTAATTTGAACAGGCGTGCACCCGTGTCATGTATGGCAGTCAACCGCCGTTGTTGTGGTCTACAGTGGGAAACTTGCAGTAAAACGCAATAAGACGAATCCAATATGTCTACGGTGCCATCGCCGTAAAAATGACTGCGGCGCATCACGTTGTCATTCTACAAACGCGGGCGGTCAGCTACGATCCGGGACATCCGTGGAGCTGAAAGTAGTCAATCATGAAGTGATGTAATAATCCGATGAGTGAGAACCGATGTGGCCTGTGCGGCTGCGAGAAACATCTCACAGTGGCAAGACTATTTTTGTCGTTGTTTAGTGGGCTAAGAGCTCATTGTTCGAGCTTATCGGGGAGTCTAGAACAATGCCTCCCAAAACGTGGTACTTTGTCATGTTCTTAGGATATTTCGAAGTAGCGGTCATCCTCAGATTGGAACCTCGTCAGTCTCCACAGATAATCGGTGAGTCTCCCTGGCGATGACGTCCTAGATGACGTAGGAACTTTGCGGCAAGCTGAAGAGTCGCACTAAAGCCGCCATATCAGTTATTGTGAGAAATAGTTGTTCGGTCTGCCGCAAGTCATTTTCTTGCAATCCAACGTGTCCCCATTTCCATCGACCAACTTGGTATATCATTTCACCTGCTAAAAAATGTATTGATCGCAGGTTCTGGTCGGAACTGCTCACCAGCCCACCCGTTACATTTTCGTCGAGAAATCCGGACTGGAGCACACCCGGAAATCAAAGCTGTGCACAATAACCGTTAGATAAGGTTTACTTCCAGTCGCGTTAAGTCCCAGAAGTGATTCGAAAACTTGTGTGGCATGGCGTAAGCATTACTGAAGGTGTTGTCTTCAAGATAAAACTATCTGGATAACCTTATGAGCCAGCATCCAGTACCACACACCAGTCTCTTGTAAGCAATTAAATGACCGTTTTGGAAATCCCATATCACCTCATACGTGATGCTCGGTACCAACAACAACCTTCGGGGCTTACTCTTATCTACAATGCACCATACAAACGCCTGGGCGATCAGGGTAGTATTCCTGTCCCATGTGCATGAAATCCTCGAATAGTCCAGGTCGAATGATTGCTAAACCGACTGGTCTGTTGGTCTGCTGACAATGCGAACCACGTTCAAAAAGTGCAGTGAGATCCACACTGAGACGAGACTCAACTTAATCAGTGTTTTGAAAGTTTAGGCGCAGCTCGGCTTCCGACGGTTAACCCCAACCACTTACATGTGGAACAAATAGGCGGACTGAAGTGAAATAAACTGAATATTCTCATATGTACAGAGTTACGAAGACTTTGTGCTTTTGGAAGAAAGTCTGACACCAGCACTCAATAGGGAAGATCTCATAAAGTTTAAATCAGAGGCGGTTGAAGAACCCCGGGGTCGTCCATGAATCATGTTCAACCTCAACAGGTCAGCGTTCCTCCGAGCTCTTGATAGGACAGAACGGCGGTAGTTGCTGTATGTAACAAGGCCTTTGAGATGGCTCCGAGACACTGTCTGAGAAAGTGGAGTTGGAACTGTGGAAGTGGAACCACAGGTTGCCTGCACACTGCAGCCAGGTACACTGAGCATCCTGTCATCAGGTTGGGTTGATGATGAGCTCGCACCCAACTGGTCGCACGCCACGCTGAATGCGGCTGCTGAGGTGAATCCTGAATCCTGTTGTTGATCTGATTTGCATACACTAAACAGGTCCAAGTCCACATCCGTTTGTAGAATCCTGGTATTCTCAGGCTCCGAGCAGCATCGTTTATATGCACTCACGTGCGGGTCAATCAAATGCCCTGCGTATGAACAAGAAAGTGGAGTAAAGAGCGAAACGTTTAGGCTGAATCATCAAAAGATTATTATCCATTATTATTAACCAATAGTACGCGCAAAAAGCCAGAGTTTATCTTTCGATCAGGAAGACTAACTACAGGTGAGCAGACCCTGTAGTGACTGCTTTGTAGCAGTGGTTTTGCAAAATGAATTACGCGTTAGTTCACGGTTTCTAGTAAAAGCAGTTTCGAAAATACGACGTACATCGAGGAAGTTGATGAACAAATTATCAGTCACGTGTTAATACTGTAGTATCGAACCCTTCCCGTAAGCACTTTATTCCAGAGTACCCCGTTCGCGTAATATGATCTGTCGGAGCTGATTTGCACCTCACTCTAGGTCCCTGCACGTCCCCAAGAAGCTGCAAATTTGTTGCAGCGGTGTTACGTGTGCAACAACTCACGCGCTCTTGGGTGAGAAGTGTGGAAGCAGATTACTCGCCAAACCCTAAGTCTAATGTCGCACACCAGCAGAAGACATCACCGCCAATCTCTTATTACTAACACTTGAAGCCCTCGACTACCCTCATCTGTGTAATCGCCTGACTCCGTGACGACTTGGCGGGACCTCCTCATGGCATAGCGGTTTGTGTACCTCAACACCTTACTGAGGTGTACTGAAGGGCACGTAGTCTTGTGTCAGATTCGCCAGCGGACAAAGGTCTGGCAAGCACAGGTTAATCACTGTTTTGACTCTGCGGTATGAATGTGCATCCTCGAATAAAACATTTGGCAGTTATTTGCTGGATGCTACTCCTATAATTCTGTGGTGACCGCTTTCCATACAACGGCGTTCCCAATGAGTGACATGAATTCCGCTTTTCCAGAGGATAACTAGTTTCCAGACTTGGTCTGTGACGGCCAATAAAAAACGTTCTAGTGCGGTTGCAAACAGGTATACTGTGCATAGAATGATTAAGAGCCAATCATCACGTCTCATCCGGCTTTAGAGCTAGGCGACCAGTCCCTTTGGTAGTACTGTAAACCAAAGAGACAACTATTTGAACAAGTTTAACAATTACCTCTAGCGCCTTGTACTCTGAAGGCGCAAAACGCATCCTGAAAGTTTGTTTTATTACGTAACTGAAGCAGTTGCCCTCCAATACCCAAACAGTGGGCAGTAGTTCCGCATGTAGCAACAGAAAGTGTCCCTTTCAAGCTTGGTCAGTAAACCTTGCCACAGGTGACAAGGCTTTCTGGCACGCTTGGTTACGATGAGGTCTAACCCAAGGATACAAGGAGCAAGTAGTCACCAACTGACTCCTAGTACCACTGTGCACAGCAGAGATGCATTTGGGGTCCAGAGTAGCTCAATTGTTTTTCCGCCATACTGGGCATTCCATCGACAGTTACAACGGACGGATTGTGCACGTCTTACGAGCGACATTTTCCCGAGGTAGGTCAGCATCGTTGTTTACTGAAATATGGAATTACCCTTGCAATTCTGTCGCAGGCAACAACAAAACTTCGCCTACAGAGCAACTCAATACTTGTAGTGATAAGTCCTGTTGTTTTCTGTGTTAGGACGATCAGGTCCTAAAGAATACAATTCGACCTTTTGTAGTATTTCACCTGTAGATTTTATTTTATCTTCGTTGTAGCCGACTGAGCAACAGCGCTCTTCTATTGGTTCATCCTCAGCACAGTCGATCTCCATCCGGTCTCCTTTGTCTTCTTTGGATTTTCCACTCGAGTACTTAGACTATCAAATGCGATAGAATAAGTTCCATCAATCTCCTAAATCATTCAGCTCGCACACAATTACAACACTGACTGCTTGTGCGCGGTTCTCTTTTTTGGGAACACAGTTGCCACCAATGTAGCCTGACTACCATTTCACGAGAAACTCTTGGTCTGAAAACGGATAACAGGCACATCACTCCACGAGAACATTGTCTCCAATCACTAAGAGTCCCCAATTTTGCTGCTTCTTAGATGGACGAACAGAATGCAGCTACCAGCCGAACGATATAGCAATTTAAATACCAGGTGCATGTGGGTTGGAGGCGGCTGCCCGAAATAACCGATCATCACGTCAGATGGACAACCACCAAGCCTATGATCCGGTAAGCATCAGGTCCTGAAGTCAAACTCGCCAGCCACGTAAACTGGTCGGTTGGTTTGGTTCGGAGCAGAAAGGGTCACGTGTTCGACACCTCTACACTCCCCCTGACCAACCCCGATAAGGGCTAAGACGCGAGTGGTTGATCGTTCAGCTGTAGCTCCCCCTGACCAACCCCGATAAGGGCTACGACGCGAGTGGTTGAGCTCAAGCACCGCTAACACAACGGAACCCAAGTTAGAGTTGTGGCTTATTCTCATCATCCCGTTCTTAATTGGAATGATGGATGGGTGTTGATTGCGGCTACCCAACTCTTGACGGTAAATAAAACAAGCAACTCGAAAAGCTGAGAAGTCGATCCGATCCACGAACTGTTGGAATATAGTTTCGTCTTCAAACAGGCACAGAGCTGAAAGTTTATTTCGACTGTTATCCAGAGTATCCTATGGAACAGTCAATTGCAGGTGCCGGGAAAACGTTGAAATTTCGAGAGCACCATTTACTCACTCGGACCTACACTAAGTGGAGTTCAGTCTAAATTCCCTTTGAATTCCGTGACTGGCAGAATGATCACAGGAACGCTCGAAATTATGAGTCCATGGGACACTTACCACGCTTCATTCTAGCCAAAATCAGTCACGAGAATGAAACTGTTCTACCCTGCTCTTCTACACACAATGTTCCATCAATCAACACCTGTGAAAACCGCGTGTATGCCACAGTTTCGTTCAACGACGATTTTGGAAGATGGGGTAGATGGCTGCGCAGTGTAGAAAAACTGTTCAGCAGTAACACCTTTTCGGTGCCTAACTGCCATGCCACCCGAAGGAAGCACGAGGGCTGGGATACTGCCAGGTTGCCCAAGCCTAGACAGGGGAAGTCGAGAGGCAGAGGTCGGGTTCGAACCACGGACCTTTCGGTCAGTAAATTCGCATTCTAACCACCACAGTGTAGGCAACAGCCTGATTCCTAAATACAATGTCAGTGGATTTTTAATTGAGATTGGGAGGGGAGCTACGCAACAGCACCATTGAGGGCGCGACTGGGCCATGTCTGACAATGTCACTAACCACTGACGTGTCCAGTCTCGGGGTCCCCATCCATGGAAACGACAATGACCAGCGCAGCTGAGTTTTCTCGTGATGACTTTCATAATTCGCTGCCAACTCATCGCTGACGCCCTTCGACGATGGCGATCAGCTGGCATAAGGAGCACCTGACAAAGCCAGCGCAACCTATGGAACGTGATCAGTTCATCTGTCGTAGGAGAGCTGTCCTTCCCAAAAACCACTCGGCGTAATTCAGCATTACTGATCCAGTGTTCCCACCAGACTCGGGCAATGCTCCAAAGACATCGATGATCACACACTGAAAGTCTTTTGGCGTCATAAGTACGCAGCGGCCAGCTTTCTGACCCGCATCATTATAAGCTCGACCTTTGACGGATGAGCTGATGTCACGCCTACGCCACAGGTGATGCACGTTCACGAAAACCGCTCTGGCCCTCCCAATCTGGATAGAAATATCTTTCATGAGGCCACCGGGACTGATACAGCTGCCCAGGTAGACAAATTCGTCTGCTACCTTAATCAGCTCATCCGCAATCATGAAGTTAGAGTTCGAGCCCACCCAGTCTTGCGGCAGCACTTTGGAGGTATGAAGCACATGCCAACCCTGAGACAGAATTATTTAGATTAGTTAATATTGTTTACATTACCACGGCGTTAGATCCAAGATGAACTATGTCGTCTGCGTGCTCGATACCTGCGAGCGAATGCCCGGAGAGCACTTTGACCCCGCAGGCAATGGAGGCCTCCATAATCGTATCAATGACGAAGTTGAAGCGGAAAGGTGAGAGAGGACAGCCTTGCCTGATATTACTTGATGTAAACTCAGGTGGGAGCTTCCGGTAGACCTTCATAAGTCTGCAGGAGTTGGCGTACAGCACCTTAAGGAGGAACAAGAATTCATGGGAAACAGTTTTGCTCGCTCCACAGACACTATCATAGTGCCTGACGGTCCACAGAGTTAATGAGAGGTTTCAAATCAAGACAACCATTGTTGGTCGCTGGACGCAGTGACGCTGTTCTAGAATCTGACGAAGGGTGAAAATGCGATCGACGCATCCGCTTGATTGGCTCTCACTACTCTGTCTATTCCTGTGTTCGGTCAACCGTCGAAGGATAAGAACAGAGGGCGCTTTCGATGCCACATCTACCAGGCTGAAACTTCGTTCCACAAGGTGTAATCATGCCAGGAAGCCCAAAGGGGAGCAACCAGACCAAGAGCAGCAATTCATGGCCGTAAACGAGTGGTCGTGCTACAGGGCGGTGCTGTCCGCTGCGATAGGAGTGTGAAGACACTAAGGCGTTTCCCCCAAGCGACCAGCATGTCCATATTCATGGAAGCAGCGATGCGGCCTTCCCCCGAGAAAGGACAGGTTAGAAAAGATTGGCCCTAAAATCCGCAAATTCCGATCGCCCAACGGTTGGCCGTAACCGCCGGCGCATTATTCAATACGGTGGAAGTACTTTTAAAAACAAGCAGTCCGCCGCTGCTCCAGAGGCACCTGCTGTGTGCAACCTCATTAGGAGTAAGACAGTAATGTCTTAATCCTCGCGCCCTCGGATTAGGCCAACCCCCTACAGCCAAGCAGGTCAGACTATTCAGTCATAGGCACTGGGAACGGTCCCCAAAGAAAACCCTACTGTCCGCTGCCTCGTAGGTCAGACTTTCCGATCCCGGAACAAGATCCTACATCCTTCCATTGTCTTGTGGGTTAGACTTTCGAGTCAGAGGTTACGAGCAGGATTCCCGAACTCGCACTGTTGAGTAAAGGTGCATCATTGCATCTCCTCAGTGCATCATAATGATACAAGACCCTACCGGAAATGCCCGACTACCAAAGAAAACTATGGGTTTCAGTAATCATACTGACAATGAAGCAGCCGGCAAGACTAGGTCCCGTCATATTGTGAAGGTGCTGTTGTATAGTTGCTCTGTTTTTCAAACGTTTCATCGTTTATTGCCAAATCACCTTTTTCCGTTTCAGCTCTCAGTGTCAAAGTTTTGGATGAATAAAGCCTAGCTTCTGGGCCTTCAGTCTTTTCCACTCTCATTCTGATTGTCTCTGCACTCTATCTCTCGTCGAACACAACATTTATTCATCCAAAAATTTTCATCGAACAATGGATCGATTCTTACGTCCCGAACGATTCGATACCGATCCCAATACTCAAGACTCGGCAGATACCTGGGAGCATTGGTTTTGTACTTTCACGAACTTCCTAGAGTCAGTTGATTCTCATTCACCAGATAAACTAAAAACCTTGTTCAATTACGTTGCCCCGAGTGTTTACCGATTTATCAAAGACTGTAAAGACTATGAATCAGCCATCGAAACCTTGCGAGAAATTTACGTACAACCGAAAAATGAAATTTTTGCTCGGCATCTTTTGAACACTTGTAAGCAGGACGGAGCTGAGAATCTTGATCAGTTTGTACAAAAGCTTCGCAGTTTGTTGCCAGATTGTCGCTTTACGGCCGTCAGTGCAGAACAACATAGCGATGAAGCATTACGAGACGCATTTATTAGTGGACTTTATTCGAATACTATACGCCAGAGACTGCTGGAACATAAGTCGCTGGATTTTAAAACCGCATACGACCATGCGAAATCCTCGAACTAGCGCAAAAACAGTCGCTGTCGTTTTTGCCGAATAACCAACTCCCCTGTGCTACCGTATCGAACGACCCGCCAAAGTCCCCACGTTCTCAGGTATCATCGCACGAACAGACGACTGCTGTTAGTATGGGGACTCCATGTTTCTTCTGTGGCTATGCTCGTCACCCGCGTTACAAATGCCCCGCTAAAGATGCGCTGCAAAAACTGTGGAAGAAAGGGCATTTTCAAAAGGTATGCAGATCTTCTACTGGTTCGAGGAACACCTCATCTGTTTCAAGTGCACTATCTTGCGTTACTGCTGCGGCTCCCGAGTGTCTCAAAGAAGCAGTCACCGATGTGAAAGCCAATGGCGTCCCACTTCGCGCTCTTGTTGATACTGGTAGCTCAGAAAGTTTCATTTCCGAAAATGTAGTCCGTCGTAACAAGTGGTCTGTACTACCATCGTCATCTGAAATCACTTTGGCATCCACCCAGCACAAAAGCTTTACTCTTGGACATTGTTTTTTAACGTTGCAACACAAACAATACAAATACCCCTCTTTCAAGTTTTCAGTATTACGTGACCTCTGTGCGGATATTCTGCTAGGACATGATTTTCTTAAACTTCACAAATCCCTAGAAATCTCATTCAACGGTGATAAACCTTCTTTCTCGCTCTGTGGTCTAATTGCTGCCAAAATCGAACCTCTCACTTTGTTTGAGCATATCGATCCAAGGTGTAAGCCCATCGCCATAAAGTCCAGACGACATTCTGCAGACGACCAGGCCTTCATTGCCTCTGAAGTAAAGCGTTTACTTGACCAAAAATCATTGAACCCTCGAAGTCCCCATGGAGAGCGCAAGTGCTCGTCACGACGAATGAACGACAGAAGAAGCGAATGGTGGTTGACTATAGTCAAACCATAAACCGATTTACGCAACTCGACGCTTATCCGCTCCCCAGACTTGAAGATATGAGTAGTAAAATAGCCCAATATCGTATTTTCAGCACGCTTGATCTTGAAAGTGCTTATTATCAAATACCCATTAAGGAAAGTGACAGAATCTATACAGCTTTTGAGGCCTGCAACAATCTTTATCAGTTCCGTCGAATACCCTTCGGGGTAACGAATGGAGTAGCATGTTTTCAGAGGGTAATGGATGACATAGTACGCGCCGAAAAACTTACCGGGACATATGCGTATGTGGATAATGTCACCATTTGTGGGAAGGACCAAGCAGAACACGACCGAAACCTCCAGTGTTTTCTCACCGTAGCACAAAAGTACGGCCTTCAGTTAAATCATGATAAAAGCACAATTTCCACCACTAAACTCAGACTCCTTGGTTATGAAATTTCTGAAGGCATCATCAAACCGGACCCTGAACGCTTCAGGGTCTTGCAAGAATTGCCCGTTCCGAAGGACATGAAGTCTCAGCAACGAGTGGTTGGCTTGTTCGCTTACTATTCTCGTTGGATAAGCCGTTTCTCTGATAAAATCTACCCAATCACTCACAATACAACCTTTCCTGTCCCTGAATCTGTTATGAAAGCATTCGAAGGTCTCAAAAGAGTTAGTGGATGCAGCCGTGGTCACTATTGATCCGAGAATACCTTTGGTACTCGAAACGGATGCATCTGATGTTGCGATTTCCGCTACACTCAATCAAGATGGCAGACCAGTCGCATTCTTCTCACGTACATTGTCGGTCAGCGAAAAACATCATTCTGCTATTGAGAAAGAAGCGTGCGCAATTGTCGAAGCAGTGCGCAAATGGAGGCATTACCTACTCGGAACCCATTTCAAGATTGTAACGGATCAGCGGTCCGTTGCGTTCATGTATTCAACACAACAAAAAGGAAAAATAAAAATGACAAAATCCAACGATGGCGGATGGAGTTATCGCCTTTTTCTTTTGATGTAACCTACAGACCAGGCACAGAAAACAAAGCTGCTGACACGCTCTCTCGGAGCGTCTGTGCAAACACTTCATCTCAGCTAGATCTAAAACGCTTACACGAAACTCTGTGTCATCCTGGAGCAACACGCATGATGCATTTCGTTCGTGCCAAGAACCTCCCATTCTCTCTAGAGGACATCCGACTCGTCATTAAGCAGTGTCGTGTGTGCGGAATTAAAACCACGTTTCTTCAAGCCATCTGGTGGTACACTCATTAAAGCCACACAAACCTTCGAACGTTTAAGCATTGACTTCAAGGGACCACTGCCTTCGTCGACTCGAAACAAATATCTACTGACGATCGTAGACGAATATTCCCGTTTTCCGTTCGCTTATGCTTGTCCAGATATAAGTTCGTCTACGGTGATATCATGCCTTGTGCAGCTCTTCGCTACATTTGGTCTGCCCAGTTTCGTGCATTCGGATCGCGGTTCATCATTCATTTCGGATGAGATCAAGCGATTTCTTCATGAAAAAGGCGTTGCCACTAGTCGGACCACCCCATATAACCCAAGGGGGAACGGTCAGGTAGAACGATTAAATGGAACTTTGTGGAAAGCTGTTATGCTTTCATTACGATCAAAAGGCCTTCAAATCAGTCATTGGGAAGCAGTTTTACAAGACGCCCTCCATTCGATTCGCTCTTTGTTGTGCACCGCTACCAATGCCACTCCACACGAGCGAATGTTTCATCACAATCGAAAATCCGCAGTCGGTACATCGTTGCCGCAGTGGTTGCTTTCCCAGGACCAGTTCTGATGCGACGAAATACACGATCTTCGAAGTATGAACCCGTAGTCGACTCAATGTCTGTGAGGGAACTTCCCGGGAGCATTTCGACTCCCGAGGTTTCAGAGGCAGGCAGAGAAATTTCAAGCAGCACAGCAATAACAAAGTTGAAGAGGAAAGGTGAGAGAGGGAAGCCTTGTTTTACATCACTGGATGTGGTGAACTCAGGCGAGAGTTTGCCATATGATCGTACGCGACCAGAGGAATTCGCACACAGTGCCCTCATAAGGAATACAAATTTGGAAGGGATACCTTTGACCACCATACACCGCCAAAGTTCCTCACGACCGAAATTGTCAAAAGCAGTTTTCAAAACAAGACAACTGAGACATCCGAAGGAGTGGCTGTTGTATAGTTGCTCTGTTTTTCAAACGTTTCATCGTTTATTGCCAAATCACCTTTTTCCGTTTCAGCTCTCAGTGTCAAAGTTTTGGATGAATAAAGCCTAGCTTCTGGGCCTTCAGTCTTTTCCATTCTCATTCTGATTGTCTCTGCACTCCATCTCTCGTCGAACACAACAGGTGCATGCATCTGCATAACCCATTTGGGGCACTCACATAACATCTGAAAAGTCTTCGTGGTCCAATGAGTCCAGCCTCCTGGTGGTCCAGGTTAGAAATGAACGGAAGCATGGAAAGTGGAACAACAGTACTGTCCAGAGATTAAAGCCGACGACAAGAACGGCATGAAGCTACATTTAAGCATGCGAAGGTAACTTAGATCATCAATAGGGATAGCAGCGACAATGTTAGATTGATATGCTTGCCGTACAAGCGAATTTGTCAAATTTGTATTCACCGGGGGATGAAACTACAGGAGATGTTATTCCTAAGGTCAGGATACTCAATCTGTAACTAAGCAGAATAATCGCACCAGGATAAAGCCTAAAGGTAGCAAAGGCGTTTCATAAAATCAGAAGCGAGGGAGGTATCATTTATTCACTCACCTTTGTGTTGTCCTGATATCTCGCCTGGTGGACAAGGTACAAAGAAGTAAATACACTAAACTGGTGTAACGCAACTGAGACGGTCTCACCTTGTTATTTTCACAGAAATAAACAGCATCCCTTGAAGTGCATTGAACGCGTATGCAATTGGATGTTCTTCCGCGGGCAAGGCATGCCGTGCAAAGCACATTGTCCCCAACGTGCTAAAGTGTAGGGGACAATCAGTAAGTACCCAAAAACAATGGAACGGAAATCTATAACAATGTAAAAACTGTCGAGTTATAGGGTTCGAGAATAGGCAAAGTGGGCTGCAAGTTGGGAGAACACAATGAATGTGATACCGTCCATATCATAGGGTGCCACTGTCTCTCCAAGCTGAACGACGCTGTCGGTCACTTAGTATCGGCTTCAATCTGGAAGATACAAATAAGTCTGCCCTAAGTTGGGTGAGTTGAGTTCATCTAAACCGTAAAGTTGTCGAAAGCCTTCGATTCATACCTACCATGTAAAGAGAAACGAGGCTTAAGGTACTGTCAGTCTCTCCAAGCCCAGAAAGGAACCGCCTGAGTAAGAAGTTCAGTTGGACCACTGATTAGTCGCTCACATCTCGGCCCGTCACCTTGAGACCCCACAAAAAAGACTTTACAACGCCCGTGTTCAGAATCCGCGTGAAATCGCGAGACTTGCAGAAGAGTTCCGCGTCCAAACCAGGTTGGTATGAATATCAGACAATTATTTTAGCGTTATCTCGTATGTCATCGGTACAAAGCTACAATCAAAGTAGTTACGCGGTTTGGTGCTTTACATCGGCCAAACTAATTTGGATTGTCATTACGTTACAGCAGCGAAGCACTACTGTTGAACACTGAGATCATGCTGTCGATGACGTCCCAGTGCGAATATTGTGACTGTGGCTAAAGAAAGCGCTGTCTTCATTCAGGTATCGGTTATGGACGCTTAACATTTACGACGAGGATCGGATCTGTTTGAAAATATCATTCAGGTGTCACCTTCAATAACAAAAGCCAACCCGGATGAAGGATACCCATTTCGTTTTAAAGCAGGGGCAGATTGAGGAGGTGCATGTGGTGATGATGATGTGATGGTGGTTCAGCTGTAACACCCTTTCGGTTGTGTAGCTGCCAGGCTACCTGAAAGCACGAGGGCCGAGATACTGCCAGGTTGCCCAAGCCTTGACAAGTAGTCGAGATGCAGGGGTTGAGTTCGAAACACAGACCCTCCGGTCAGTAAGGTAGTGTCTTAACCACTGAAGTATATCTCGAACTCGGGAAGTTACCAGAATACCTGAACCCCAACAGGGAAGGGGTGGGGTATTTCAAGAGCCTCTCTATCCTAAATACTTCTAACTCTAGGCATTGTTCAGTAAAGCGTGATTCTCGCGTAGCTCAGGATTAACCTTAGTTTGCTAAGTGAGATTACGAAAACGATTAACGAGACAGGACGCTACCATAACAAGCGGATTTGGGCGGCCAACCTCTTCGGAATTAAAAATGAAAGCGCTTAGCACTGAGAGGCCATTTCTCACATCCATATAAAACAGTCCGCACCGTAGCCTCATAAAAATGCCCCTTGAGATTCAGGGATATGCCGCGACAAGTTTCTCAAACGCGATCCGAGTCTGAAAGTTTAGCACTCTAAGATATAAACTAATACAACCTCCAAGATAAATGAAAATGTTTCATAAGTTCGCGTTCCTCTCCTTAATTTGCAGGCAGCGTGTTCAGAGACTAAGTCCAATAGTCGCTCAGCTGTAGCACTCTTTCGGTGCCTAACTGCCATGCTGCCCGAGAGAAGCACGATGGCTAGGATGCTGCCAGTTTGCCCAAGCCTATATAGGGGAAGTCGAGAGGCAGAGGACCGGTTCGAACCACGGACCTTTCGATCAGTAAATTCGCGCTCTAACAACTTGAGCCAACTCGCCCCAATAGCACGGCCTTACACTTTGTGGGTGCAAGGTTTATGCATTAGAAAGGGATGGCATTGATAAGTTTATCCAAAAACACCTGCGTCATCTGCCCTTTGAAGATGAGAACAGTGACATCTGTGTACCCCGTATAGGTTTTCCCCACCAGATATGAATATAAGGATTTTAAAGACCTTCCAGCGTTCACCTCTGAATGACAAGGGAAACAGTAAGTGAGGGGGGACCTAGTGCTGACATGTTGTGTGCTACGCATTGGAGGCGTAGCTGATATAAATGATGCGTAAACGCAGGGGTTTCAGATTGGGAAAGAACTTATGCGTTGAAGGCAACAACTTGGATGCACGGGCGGTTCGAACACAGTTCTTGAATGCCTTCAAGCGTTCACCTCAATATGTCATCCTTAAAACAGTTAAATAACGGAGTAAAGGGACATCGCTCTCGGACGCCACTTTTTGTAACGAAGCTTTTAGGGAGCTGACCATACAATGTCACGCCCAGAAGTATGTTTATATGGGAAGCGGATTATGTCCTCAAACATTTGGGGCATGCCCTGTTGAGCAATTTTGGTTAGTAGCGCTGATCGATCGGCAGAATCCAACCCACCCGTGAAGCCAACAGACACCAAGATTGTGGGTCGTTTATACGTATGGTTTTGCTCTAACACTTGACGGAGTGTATATATTTGGTTGCGCAGCCTCTGGTAGTGGAAGTAGAACCATGTACGTAATATTACTGCATTCAGTAATTCCGTTAATGCTTCGATCGAAACAAAAAGCGAATTTCACGCTGCCTAAGCCACTTCACACTAGTCAACTTCGAAAGTTACCCCAACAGCAATAATCTCTCCAATCTACACAATCGAGGCAGAGTGAACAAGCAGCGTCTCAGCTTTTGATCCGTTCCAGTTCTAAATTTCTCCAGCTTCCGCTAATGAACCGAGGTGGGGAAATTTTTCAACCGAAAGCGGACACTAATCAAGTGTTGCTGTATGGTTAAAACAGAAACGGTTTGTTAGTCGCCCGTAGCGGGATGACATCGCGACGGGGAACAGCAACAGGCCCAGTTTATGAGCAACAAACTCTACAAACAACCCTAGTGTCGTACTATGAGACCAAAGCGCGAAGCAAGCAAGCTGATGCGCACGAAGCCCAACGCGGGACGCCTGGGAGTGGCGAACAATGAACAGATAGTCAGTGTTTCAATGAATCAACACGAAGACATAATATCAGGTTCTTGCAGGACATGTCGAAGAAAATATTGAAGTCTTAACATAGAATAAGGTCCGGAACGATCCACGTTCGATGAAGCAATATGGCATCGAAAGTCCCAACATCGGGTGCTGACAACCTACCAGAAACTCTTGCACCGCACTTCCGGAGGCTACACAACGCAGATCTTGACCACGTAGAAACAGGCAATTACATCTCTTGCTCATTCAATGAACTACAGCCGATGGTCACGCAACTTACTGTGACGAAGAACTCGACACTGTGTTGTCCGACGCCCAACATGTATTACGTACGCGCCTGTCCCGTTTGACAAATCTGCAGTTAGCCCGCTAGAGATGGGCGAAACTGGTAAAGTAACCAGTTAAATGGAACTTAAAGGCATTCGATAGTGTTCAAAGGTTCAAGTGCGAAACCACGGGGTGTGAGGACTGGTTTTCGCGGCTAGAACATCGTCCCAATGTACGTGCGACTGAGACTTCCTTTTCGATCGTATTGGGACGTTAAGCGGTGCTTCTCAGGTATTTCTTGGCTCCTGATCTTCACCTATGCTTCACAAAATATTTTGCAACTTTACCCCACTATTTGCAGAGATGCGAAAATCTAGCGCCGAGTCCTCGGCTATCATCCAAGACCGTGCTGAGCTCAAACTGGATTAAGAGAAACGAATTCGTTCAAAATAAAGGGTACTCCCCATTTGTCACGCAAATTTCTTCCTGGCCATTAGTTGCCTCAGCACAGTACTGAAGAAAAAGGTCTATATATTTTAATACAAGATTATCTCCCTTACCACGGGATATCTATGTGCCGTACTGGAAATCTAGTCATTCGTTGTGAGAAGGCACTGACAACCCAGAAAGCTGCATCTAGCTGGGACCACTACTGTAGCCTTGAGTGCGAGAACAGGAAGCACAGTCACAGCGTAAAGTAGCCCGGATTGTTCGTAACCTCATCATAGACAACCGGCCAAGAATGCAAAAAGGCAGAGCGTTGGACGCCCCAATGAAAAGCTGATTCTCGTTGACCAGACCCTCCACTCAAGATAACCACCCATGTCTATCATTTTCATACCACTCCGAAATACACCTCGAAATCACTCTGAAAATCGGTCAACCAAGTCACCAAAGCAGCAGGCCGTTTCCACCCGCCAAATGCACTCACAATTTGAGACGTTGTTGAGCATGTTAACGAGCACGTTTACGCATTGAATAATTACTTTCCGTTTGTCACACCCAGCAGGGAAAGCCGCCTAATGATGAACCATTCACGCGGCCCTTTTTATGTAGGGCATGTAACTCAGGTTCACCATAATTAGCAACCTCTTATGAATTTACAGCTGATGAAGGAAAATTGGATTTCTTGGGGCTCAATGAAAAACAGAAACGTGGGGTTAACGACAAAGTTCAACGTGGCTTCTACTAATGACAGCTGTAAACAAAGTTGAAACCTCAAAACAGGAATCCAGCCCGACAGTTGCCAAATATCCAGAGTTAAAGTGAGGGATGGGAGTGCGTGAAGAAAGAGGGTAGATTTGAGAAGGAGCTTCAAGGACCACTAGCAACCCCGGGCTGGAGACCTGACCTGAAATTACCATCAGGAAGGCTGCAGACGACTCAGCGGTAGCGAAGAGGGAAATACCAATGGCCCGCAAGAACTTGGATTTGGGCCCAGCCAAACAAAGTTCGGCACTTTCGATTTCAGTCTGCTTCAGTGGTAATCATATGAAGGCATCAACTCACAGACGCTACTCATATCCCATGATGATACGAATATGTGGTTTCAACTTACTGTACGGATTAGACAATTTGGATACCGGATGTCCGATCGGTATCAGGCGAATGAAAATAATCTACCGGAAACTGTGACATGTTCGGCGTTACCACTTCGTCGTAATAGGTTCCTCCGTGATTCCTTTGCAAACATGGCATGTTTAAGTGAGCAGATTTTAGGGTCAACAAATACGTCGAATCGTTCACTGGAGACTCCATAAGGCCGGTAACCCCTACACTCATATCTCCAAAACCTTCACGAATGAAATAAGACCTTTTACGCCAAAAAATATTGCATTTTGTTGTATGTAGCCTCGACCTAAACTTAGCTTAATCTACCTTCATTTGCTCGCAAATTGTTATAATTGATATCACTTTTACATTTTTGGCGCGAATTAAACTTCAAACTTGGTGTGTTATGGGCCAAGCCTTTGTTGCACACCCAAAAATTTTCTGGAAGCGTAGTTCGGATAAGGGGAAATTTTACATAAAGTTCTTGCATTTGATGGCATTTATTCAAACCCTCAAGGTCGCTTCCTACGGCCGCAGTTTTGTTGGAAGTTGTCACGACGTACTCATAACCCGCTATGGGTGCGGAGCCCATATTTTAGTGGCTTCCACTGGCTTTGCATGAAAAGTCCATGAAGACGGCGAAAAATCTTGTGGAAAAGCCGGTTTCTTCTCATGTTTCTTTTTGTACTGGATTCTGAAATGATCTCAAAACTACATGAACAATAACTACGCCCTCTTTGTTCACGCAAAATCGGAATGGACCAGTTCTTCGTGAGCTGTAGAGGAGAAATTTTCTGTCGTTGAGGCAAGCGTCCAGGGACTTGCTGTCATGTGGTAAGTTGCTTTTTCATGTGGGTCACCACGCGCTGTAGCGGGTGCACTGCAAGTTCCCATCTTCAACGGTATATTGATTTCTAGATAGTGCCGTTGAAAAAATTAGTGGGTTTATGGTTGGACCAAGCAGACGTACAATAGGATGGCCAGTCCTTTGAAGTTCTGGAACCAATTCAACGGATTGGGGTGGTTTTTTGGGCGCATGTAACGATCGGTCCAGAAATATTATGGATATGTTGAATAACGGGCAAGCCATCAGACTGGGTATGGCAGTCGCGGTACCCTCATCGCGACGCCGCATTTGGGTTCTTGGACGGCCCCGTGCACGAAAATATCGTGTGTCGGTTGGGGTTCTCATAGTAGTTGGGATTGGTCAAGGAATCGCGTCCAATTAAGACAAGCATCGTTCAAGGACATGCTTGGGCCCGTCGAGGGCGCATAGTAATTCATTGCTCCTATTCAAACGAGGCAATAAGATAGCCGAGTCTATCTTAGGGACCCAAAGTAAGAAAGTGTCAGAAAGTTCTGGTAGAGACACAGTTAGACTGCGGCCCGGAATATCAGGCAGCCAAAATTGGTCATGATTTCTGACTACTGCATTGAGGCAACATTGCTTGATTTCAAACACGTTGATCGATATGCCAACGTAGCTAATAGGTGTGCGATCGATGTGAACGGGTGTGGGCACGTGTGACTATGAGGGCTTTGCCTAACCGTGCACAATCAAGGTAGCCCACGGGTTACAGGGACATCAGATCCAAGAAAAACGTGAGAGCCTGTGGGTTTTGCTCATATGTAAGATGAGGTTACTTCAGAATGGCGTGGTTACAGCCTAAGGAAACCTTGGAGCTTTGCAAAAGGAGTTTTCTCTTAGGCGTGGTACCGCGTGTGTTTATTGAATCTGTGTTAGCATTTTTTGCTCTTCTATCGATGGAGTTTTCCATTGTCATCCCGATGATTGCCCGGGACGTTTGCTACAACCGGGGAAAGCCGAAGCCGGAAACGCAAGCGTCCGACAAAAGTTGTTTCCACTTTAGTCCTCCCTCCCTGCATTGCAGAAGGCGGATTGAGAAGTTCAGCATTCTCCAGTCCTACTCGTGATCGATGAGATAATGGGACGATAGCTGAACTGTCTTCTAAACCCCGGTTTTCTAATATCTATTGATGCAAATCTTGTCGATCAGTAATATGCGGACGTCGTTGTTATCTTTGAAGAGGAGAAAAAGGCGCAAATGATTTTGGCTGAAATGGCCAAAGTCATCCTGCCCTTTGGTATGCACTTTGCACCCACAACGTGTAGGTTCATAATAATAATGTTTATTCCCAACTGGTCGGTGGCATACCGCCAGGCATGGTCACAAGGTTACAGTCGGAATAAAACGTCAGTTTGTTTGTAGTTGCGGGTGGTGGGGTACGGTCAAGAGAAGGAAGGAAATAGCTGCAGGTGTGCTATCAAACTGGGCACGCCTCCACTGCACCGGCATACTACGGTTTCTAGATAGCCCCGTAACAGACGTCATGTTTGAGGTCATGGGGCTGGGATATGAAATTCCCTAGGCAGCGGGATATTTCCAGTTGGCTGAGGGAATTCGCAGAGGTAGAATAAAGCCTATGAAAAATCGAAGACAATTTTTGATCCGTTGGATATCGCTGTGAGTGCAGATAGAAAGCCAGGTGGAGTGGATAACGGGCAAACAGGGCGTTTGAAGCAGGTTTTTCCGGAGGTGTAAGCTTGGAAAAACGAGGGAATGGGCTAAGATCGGTGAAGCCCGACGAGATTGAGGAATCACCCAGCAGGATAGAATACATAAGTAGAAAAAACGTTTACCACAATTATGTTGGCGAGTCCGTAACGCGACAGAAAACGATTTTTCGGTTGTACACAGAAGACTTCCATTGAAGAACGTGTCCGGCACCAGATGGTGGGTATGCAAGGCACATGCGGTCCTTTTGTCCTGAGGCTCAAGTCTATACCACTTGGCCTTACGACTGACTAGTAGACCCCCCTATTTAGCTTTAAATTTGCTGCGCCTGATGATGCATGTTTGTCGAAACCTGCCATCACATCCTCGGTGTACATACAGTCCTTTCATTATAACCAATTGGACTAATTGAGCAACTGGTGAGTTTAGATTTTATAACGGTAAGACTCCAGCTTCAGCGTAGACAGGGATATGGAATTGTGGACAACAGGATTTATTAGGCACTTGGTGAGTCAGCCGCCACAACTTCGTTTAAGTGTGTGTCGTATACACGAGTGTATACGAGCCGTAACTGGTTATACATTTCTCCTTTCACAAACCCTGTCGAGTGAAAGCGGCTTCCTAAAACTGTAAACTGGATAGACTACACAATACGCTTGTACCGATGCAACCAGTAAAAAGAAACAGGATTCGCCGAGGGTGGTTGTGTGCATTCCAGGCATAGGCCTGGCGGACGGACGACGTGCATAGATATGAAGGACCGCCGTTGGTCGTTAGATTAGTCTATTATTTATAGTTGAGGCCTTATAGTCATGTGCGAGTGTTATGTCTGCTGATTCGCTAATCTGCTGTATCTGATTGCTGTCCCGCTCCAGTGCCTAGTGCCGGAAAAAAGGACTCACAGAAGGGAACACAACAGCTATATTCCGAACAAGCGAGCGCGAGAGTGTGAGTACGTGCGAGTGCGAGAATACAACTCAAGCTAGTCATTGGTGGGACACTGTCTAACTTGGTCCAATGCTGACGCACGCGGTCTGGTCTTGGTATAGGCTGCGACTCGCTGCATACTGCGGGAGCGTTGTCTGACCTTGAGCAACGCTGACTCGCGCTGTCTGGGTTTGATAGAAAGCTATGAGGCGCTGTATATTGAGGGGGCGTTGTGTGGCTGGTCAACACCTAGCAGAGCTGAGGGTCTCAGTAGATCTCGGGCATTCAGTAGTTGTTTTCAGGAATCTGACCTTCCTGATAGCGAGCATGGCTACGGGCCCGGCAGTTACAATAAGCAGCCGAGGTAGGCGACATCGAATACAGTTATGAGCATGGCGAGCCCTCGTTTGCCATTAAATTATGTTACCGTGCCTAGATGAAGCCTCACAATCAGCATCGCACATAGACACGAGTCTAGCAGTTGGGGTAGTACTCGAGATGAGTGACCGCACGTAAAGTTATGAATATGAAGGGCTGTCGTTGGCCATTTGATTAGGTTACCATGCATAGGTGAGGCCTTATAATCAGCGTCACACGCAGACATGGGCCTAGCAGTTACAACAAGTAGTCGAGGTGAATGGCAACGGCTACCGTTATCACGGTGACCGCTTTATGACGTAGTCTACCTATGGAGCGTCATATTCCTAATAGGAGTGATACCAGTGTGTTGGTAATTTACTTACTGTTATCCCCTGATGCTCTATTTTCCACAGGCTAGTTATGCATATCTGGGAAATGCAATCCTCCACAGGGGTGGCCCTCACATCTCCACTGCAAAATTGTGCTATTGTCCGACAATGTTGTACTTAATGGAAGATGAGCTCCATAGGAAAATGTGTTGTGACGAAGTTCGCAGGACAGAATCCTCTAATTTTGGGGAGAATAAGGCAAACAAACGTCAATCACCGATTTTCCTGGATGGAATGTGTTAGGCAGAATTCCACACAGATCCCGGTTTACCGCCCACAGTCGGGTGCTGCTTCGGCCAAAAAGCCTATCCCACACAAGATTGGCCAGGAATTCGGGACGCTTGCCGGTCCGGCATCAAGCCCAGATCTGATTGGTCGAAAATCTGGACCCAACAGCCAATCATGACCCAGTATTGGCCGATTGCCGGTTGCCAATGGTGCATCCAGAACGCGTCAGAATTTCCAGAAAGTTATTACCGCTTACGCTATATATATGAAGCGCTGTACAAATGCTCTTGACTTCGTTTGGGGCGTTAATATATGTTCTACACCTTTGGTGGCTGTTTGGACACGCGCGCTAGCTTGGAAGGCTCAGACCGAGAACTAAGCTGAGAAAGTACCGTTACTACAGAATGTGAATTAGAACTTCTAAAGATGTTGCATCATCTTAAGGAACATCCAAGGACGCCAAAATATGCTTAAGTGCGATATGGTGATTCATCCTTCGTGAACCTTTAACAAAATGCGAATCGGTGATGCTCCGTGAACTTGACATTTTGCTCACTTAAACAAGATGCTATGAGCAATACATCGCCGGAAGGTGCAAACGGATTAGCTTACTCCTCGTTAAAGTCGCAATTTCAAAAACCCAATGGTTTCGCGAAAATAAGTTAGGTGTATTTCCAGTAAGTGGCGTGATATGGCCTCAGAAGTGGCTTCTCGCACGTTTGTTGTGAAATTGGCGGCTGCATTCTTTTCATCCTTCATGGCGCCTGAGAACGCGTTGAATGAATACATGAAGGATGACTATGTGGTGGTTGTGCGTTCATCCAGTAATTGAAGCACCAACGCTACTCTGCGGTACGAATGGATGTACTACGAATGTGGTAGACGGCGTGCAAGACGAACGAAACTTCGAGGAATCCGAAGAAGCTAGTGAGCTCAGCGTGTTTTCTGATAACAAATAGTAAGCGAATCACCGGCTGTCTAGTGCATATCTGTCGAAGAAGAGAGGGAACCAGCTCCCCGTTACTTCTTATTACCTTGAACACGATCATAAGGTTTATATGTTTTTGTGTGATCGGCTTCCGGTAAATCGATAGCTAAACGAAGAAGAGTTGGGCACATGCGAGGCCCTGCCGCAGCAGCGAGCTCCGCCGTATGAAGTGCGACAGTCTGTGGCCCATCGATTCGGCATGGTCCTTACCACTCAAGTCGAATACAACTTCCGACGGAAGTATTGATTCCTGCTTGCCATCCGAATGCTTCACAGTGATCTTTTATTGTTGGAGAAGGTATGCCTTTGGCCCTGGCAAAACTTTGGGAAACCGAACGCTTGCTGGTGCTACAGTCAGGAGGAGGTTACTATAGCCACATACGCCTCTCCAGATGGCAGATGATGGTGCTATTTCAAAGCTGCCCGAATGCAGTAAATATCGACGGAACACACATAAAAAACCGTCTTGGGGGGTTATCATAGCGAATAATATCTGGCCTCTAGATTCAAACTCTACAAATTCCTGGTCAAGAATGGCATGGGTCCTGGGCGCCCTGTTGTGTATGCCTCTGTAGAATGTGAAACGTTTGCTCCCATACTTGAATTTTCTGGTTTATTCAAGGATACGATGGGCAAACTGTATCCTGCGTAGACGTTTGTAATGGACAACTGGTGGTGCACAAGCGGACAGTGGGAGTAGTGGTCAGCTGCAATACAATGTTGTGCTACTTTGACATTAGAAAAGCTATCATGAACCGCGTACGCATCATATAACATCCATGTATTTTTGATCACAGACACACTCCGCAAACAGCCAACACGCATTCCATTGTATGCCTTGGCTGAACAATACCGTACAGCGGCTCTTTGTTGTATCATAAAACTAGCCCACCGATTCCGACAATATCTGCGACCGATGCAGCGCACGGACCCACGATTAATCTTTTACCCTGCGGCCCACTGGTTGTACATAACCCTCAATGGGTTGTACACGTGCGATCCTGATAACTTGACGGCCGCCTGAAAAACCGTAAACAACTTGACCTGGAAATGAATAACCTTCAGGTGCTGGGACCCAGGAGACCTACAGCCGTCATTTAGCATTTATTTGTTCAGGAACAAATCCTTCTGCGCCGAGCTTCGAGGACTGCAACTGACGACCTGCCATCTGTGGTTGAGGATACTGCATCTCAACCCATGCGACCATCTAGGGACACAGGCTTGGGCTGGTGTGTGCTTTGCTACCGGCCGACTAGTGCCAGTGACCGCTGGTGGGCAACGGATCGATCACCGAATCACTTCAACTGTTGTGATGGTGAAAATTGCCCGCTGTGCCATGAAGCTTTTCAGGCTTATGCCAAAGTTGATTTGGCAGAAGGATAACTTATTTTTGGTTCTTATCTGCTTGCCGGCCCAGAAAGTGCATAAGAATGTTTGCTAACCGATCCGCAAAGATGGAATCTTATGATGTTGACTGGGACCGAAGCACAGATTCCCAGTATAGTGTATCCCATAAGCCTGCGCCTGCCAGCATTTTCGGCTCTAACGAGGAGCTAATTGACAGCAGTCCGTTTACCTCTTATTACCAGGACTAACGCGGTAGAGCACTAGCAAGAGTAAAGAGACTAGGTTGATTCCGGTAATCAGCTCCGGACATTTTGTCTGTTGATAACACCCAAAGCTTTTCACATAAATCTCCTATCTCTTAGGGTTATAGTCTGTAGGCAGCAAGCTGCATGAAATCACGCAGTGCGAATAAGCCATTGGAGATAGCGTTGTGCAAACAGGCCTCTACGACATTGTCGCCGCCAAATTGCCTTCTTTATAGGGTAAGTTTTGCTCCAAGCCTGCCAGTCAACTGCCTCATACTGATATTTTGATCACATAAGTTATATCTTCCCTTAATTTTAGGACATCAATAGCGCAATGATCACTGTGCACCCAGAAGGTCATACTCATCCCAGAAAGACATACGTACAAATCAAGTTGACCAATAAAATTCGACTTATCATGTCGTACAATTTGGACCGTCGGGTTTTACCCGGTATAGATGGAAGAGCGCGCTTCGGCTAGTTGCTCAGACAATGTGGACACTTAGCTGCATGTTAGCCTTGTGCACCGGCTACATTTGTTCAGCTGTCCACCATGATCGACGTAAGCTCAGTGTGGCTAGTTGATTGGGCATCGTGGACTACTAGCCGATTATTAGTCAGGTGCATCAGCTAGGTCCGTGCAGCTGTCCGCTATTGTCAAAGACATGGTCGTCCTGACATATTTTTTTAGTTACAGTAGAAAACTCCGTTGTTTACCAACAACCTCCCATATGTTATCAAAATCTGCAATCCTCACCTTCTCTTAACTTCTCAGGATTTATCCGATAATAATAAATGTGCTCCGCGCGATGATAATTCGGAATAGCAATAATAATGTTTATTCTCAACTAGTGGGCGGCTTGCCTTCGGACATGATCATGTTGCAGTCAGAATAAAATCATGACTGTTGGGGTTTGCAAGTATCGGGAGTTTCGCAGAAAGGAGGCGGTGACATAAACAATTGTCATTATGCGATGTAGACTTGGCCACGCGTGGGCCGGCACGGGTAGGGAATCAAAATTTCAGGGGCTCTTTCGTTCTTCTAGGGAACATATCAGATGAGACGAGACCAGATCGTTAAGATTTGAAAGTGGCGGACAAAAGTAGTACAAGGGAGGCTTTCTGCCTAGTAAGTGACAAAAACTTCAAACTGCAGGAACTATGGAACCAGAACAGCTGCTCTGGAGCTCCAGTAAAACTGCCACGATCTGGCAGGCCAAATCGAACTGAAGTCTAAAACCGTCACTGAGACTTCGTAACCTTGGGAATGGGCGTATGGCCAGGATCAGGATGAGGGTAAGTGTGGATGATGAAGTGAGGGCATTTGCAGTACGGATGAATGGTAGTAGGAAACTCAGAAGCACAGTGTGTAGTGAAACTGGAGAGACTCACTAGTGTTACTCTGGGGCGGGGTCAGGAGTAAAAGTTTTTTCGGGAGAAGAAGTTCATGCAGACGCACAAGACAAAACCCAAACGGCATGGAAAATTACCGACTTCGTAAGAGTACATACTAAATTTCACAGAGCGGTTTAGATCCAACGGAAGGTTCAGCGGGTTGGAATGAACGCCTCCCGGTGGCCACTGAACACATAATTCTGTGTTCGACCAGTCAAGAAAAATGTTGTTAGCAGAGACTATTTACAAGAGTAGCATATCTGCATATTTTCCATTCATGTAGTTTCTAGAAAGCTCGACGAATTATTTCTGCTGCAGAAGTATCTGCAACTTTACCCCATTATAAGCGATCCGAGTTTTACCTTTATCCGCGATATCTTATTACATTAGGCACCGACTTTAAAGTCGGTGGTGATTAGTGACCCCATCCGAGCAAATCAAGCATTCAGGTAATTTGCAGAATGGTTCTTTACGAAAAGCCATCTATCAATATAAATTGATAACCCTAAAAGCGCCGTAGCTTTCAGACATTCAACTCCCTTGCGTGAAAACTGAGCAACTATGGCGATCTCCGGAAAGAAGAGATTAAACTAGTTGCAAACATGGTGCCTTGAGGTGGATAATTATCTAGGGAGTTGGTCTAATCTGACTGCACTTTTCGGTAATATTTTACTCTCTGCTGCCTTTTTCAATGAGCAAACTTTCAGAGTCACCAACACTGTCATTTCATACGTAACCGCAAATTCAATAGGAAAACATAAACGCAATATGTTGCGATGTTTAAAGACCAACAATGTTCTTGGATTGGATTCTAATGCGAGTTCCACCAGGATACCTAAACGCCATATGTCTCAAACTAGTTGAATTAGTTCTAATTTCGAGGCGCCATTATGCATCACTACCTCTGACACAATTCTTTTTGCAGGGAATTTACCATTTTCCTTGGGCTGCAAGGGTGCGGTGCTGATGTGACTTTATCCCACAAACATGCAACACGACCATGCAACTCACGTTTTTTCTCCGATATCTTGCCCCTGCGTGCCTTGAAATAATAGCTGCTGTGGACTTACCAACCTCCAGAATTATTTAGCACTTATCCATATCCATATTTGGTATGTAGCTGTTCATCGTTGTCTCTAGCAGATAACATGTCTTTCCCATAGTTCTCTCACCCACTTTCTGATTTAGCTTTACTGAACCGTCAGTTATCGTTTTTGAACCCGGATACTGATACCTCGCTGTAGTATTCTGACATATATCCACTCTCAGCCACCTGCTATTTTCGGCAGTGGTCTGGGTTGTACTATGGCATTTTTCAGCAGAACTTTTGGGTCCGTTTACCACTTCTGAGTCTCTAATCTAGATGCAGCTCTCTTGTGGCCTCCTACAAATTACAGCGATGAATCACGCTGCACCCTCCGTGAATCCAAGAATATCCCTGCATTCTTCACCAATCGGAGCTCCACTAACGACCTTAAGTAGCTCAACCAAACGTTCATTTGCGATACTGTCTACGAACCCAATTAGGACATCACAGCATTGATACCGAGATCGTCACACCCAGTATGCTGATTTGCCCTTAGTTCACCGTTGTTCAACAATTTCCTACCCCAGCGTGTTGCGTGCTCTCTCAAAACAGTCTTATTCCGCTGAACTTGTGTCAAAACTCCAGAGTATTGGCTATCCCATTGTGTCTTCGCTTGTTCTGCATATAACCACACTAGTGCTTCACACGGCACCATCAAGCATTCATCATACGGGCGAAGCTGGAATCTCGACTGCGCACCAGAATAGGGCGTGCTGACTGTCGTTAGTCGTTGGCTTGTTCGCCGAGCTGGGTCATTTGAGTGCGAAAGTTTCACCACCAATCGGGTTGACACCATGAGTGCTTTATTGGGGAGGCGTAGCAATGGCTTGGTAGTCGTGCCTAACCACCATCTGTGCTGACTGTTTTGACAAAATCCAACAAACTTATTTGGCAAGTCGCTTGCTGCGTTGATGGACAAACTTTTCGTGAATAAGTATCGAACAGATGCTCCCATTTTGGTTTTCGCGGACGGCGATGGCGTACGTTTTGTTCATATATCCTATCAAACTATTTTCCAACCTGATATAGGAGACGAGTTAAGAAACTAATTTTTTTCACAAGTTTACACCTTCTCGGAGAAATCATTCTAAGTGGCGATCATTGAACTTACCCTACAAATTCTCCTGCAAACAGCTTGAACGAAGGAAGCTTTTAAGTGATTTTTTACCATTTGGTAGTGTTTATTTGAAAGTTTAAAACCTCCGCGCAGCAGCAGTTTTATTGAAAACTGGCCAAACGAACTCAAGGTCCACTATGGCCTCGGAAATCTTATTTCGGATGGTTGCCATGGATCGGTGTGACTTTTCTGTAGACAGTGCATGATTTTGTATAGAAGCTAATTACTCCATGTGTCCTCGCTTACATTGCATCCAAAAAGGCCTCAAAATTATAGGTTAGAAATAGTTTTTTAGCTTTTGATCACATAAACACAAAACGATGGAGAAATCCGTTACGTTTGTGCGGAAAAGCATTTCACCGTTGCAACTGGCGTCCCTTGGGACAAAGCCATGTCCACGGTGACCGTCGCCGTTAGTTAGTCTCTTGTTACTTGTTTATGACTGGTAGCACAACCTGATTTATATGCCCAGCGCGGTTCTATTTTCTTCTTCGGTACAATGGCTCTTTGATTGTTCCTTCTTGATATTTGGCCCAGAACTACCCAATATGCAATTTTCATCTTGACAGGCTCCCGGTCAACCGGCGCCAAAGGTGCAATTAATTGACATATAACCGCTGCTGAAGTCTGGTGGCCTTGGTCAGTTGGGTTGCATCTATGGTCGAAACAGCTAAACTGAGAATAGTGATGTGTAGGATTTTGCAACACGGATAATTGATAGCCTGTATCCCAGAGGCACGATGTACGATGAAACCGGCGGTGTAGGAACCGATGTTGCTGTTGGACTTCATACTTTGGCAGTCTAACATAGATCCAGCCTCCACAGGAACGCGCATCCCCTGTCCGACTGCCGTAGCCCTGGCTTCAGTTATGCGGCTGTCAAGAAACCGAAGTATGTCAGTACAATGACGGTACGGCGCTGCCATACCCAATTTGGTAGCAATCCTGCGACAATTATTTTCCTGCCCTCGACTTTCACCTCTCGTTTACTCGAGCATGTAGTTGTAACCACAAACTTTTCACTCAACCCCAAACGCCTCGGGGACGATTTCGTTCTAAGACGATGAATATTTCGTTTGACTTTAACCAACCTGATGTTCCGCTGCAACTTCAGTTTGCTCCTTCTTCTTTTTGTGACCCTGGACAGTTACTCAGCCACCCAAAGCCACTCATGACCAGCAACGAGTTTTCAGTTTGGGTTTAAGTCAACCAGCTTCATCATTGAACTTGTTTTACCTCATGCCCAGTAGTTACGGCTTTTGGTTCCCACAACTACGGTGACGTTTCATAAAATACGCTTGTCTCATTGGTTGTACTTTCCTCCCCGTTGTTTTGTCGCCTGCTACGTTCAGGTTGTGACCGCCCAATCATGCCTATATTGGAGTGTCCCTACAAGTTGAGAAATAAACCTAGTATTATAGCAGTTTGTTTTTGACGTATGGAACCCCATTATCAAAAGTTATGCAATACGTTGCAGATCAACTTAGTTAGGTGGTTGGCCGTCCAGGACGACTACAGCCATTGCGTCAAACGCCGACCTCTACGTTTAAGTTGTTCTAGATGGGGTAGGTGACGTGGTCGGTTTTAGAAAAGCTTCAAAACTTTTGGTCGTTTATTGGAGGTGGAATCCGACGGTGAACGTATTAGCCACCTATGTTTTTCCTTCCCGTAGCTGATCGCCCTGTTTCGACATTTCCAAAACGTCGCAAACGCTAATGTTACACAAGGCATGATGGTATTGGATAAATTCTTTTAGGGCATCTGACTTTACTCTGTGGGTGCAAGATGTACACGTTTCTTGCTACGACCGGTCACGTGTGCCCTAGACAAAAGCGAGCATGTTGAGCTTTTGAACAAGCTCCTCAGCTTGTTCGAAGGTACTGTTGGTGAGCAGCACGCCGTCATGTATAACCTGACGGCGCAGATGCGGACTACCAAATCTGATTCGGCTACCACACGATGTAATGCAAAGTTCACACACGGCAAGTCATTCGAAAGCACGTACGTTCCACTTTTAGGCTGCAAGACTTTCGTGGACAATTCTTAACCGCAGCCGATAAGTAGTTCACCACATGACCCGCTTTGATGATGTGGCCGAGTAAGTGACTGTGCACCGGATAATAATCATGTAGATTTTGCCACAATTCAGAACTCCTGCCTAGAACCGACCATGGATTTGTCTGCGATCTGAGTGACGACTGATTTTGCATCACCGGAAAGTGGGCCATTAATGCACTGCGTGGATTAATATACCTCAGAAATGTAACCACTAAGCGTCCTGAGAACGCAAACGAGCCTTTGAAAAGGCATGGGCACCACGCCGACGGTCTGAAACATGCCATCCAGAGGGCCTCCCTACACAGCTAATCGTTCACGTGGGGTATGGTAAACACAACACTTACCACTGTGACCGGCGAAAAATTCAGGATGGTGACAGCTACCGTCTTCATGCCATTTTCCGGATGGCGACGTATACCGCCAACCAAGTTCCTAGACCTATTGGCGAGCGCAAGCCGAAAGCTGATGTAACATCTGGTAGACCGCTTTAAGGTGAGAAGCGTGTTAATAAAATTTAATTTTTGGTATAAATTCCAAAATGTCTCCAGACGGCTAACAGCTGGGTTAGTGCCTGTACGTATGCCTTTTGTCTCATTCCACGTGGTTTACTAGCTTACAACAGTTTTCGGTATCCAGAGGCCATCCATTCACCGGAAGTAAGTTAAGTAATCAATGTGCATTTCCTACTGTATCAGCTAGCGGGTACAAAATGTCAGAGGGGATTAATCTTTCTCTCTGGTTTCCCAGGCCACAGCCATCACCAACACAAAGTTTGCACAAGCAGCTTTGACGGCCGGTCGAAATATTGAAGTTGTGGGAGCCACACGAGGCCACAAGTTGCATGACGTGTTTGTACAAACACAGCTGATGCTATGTCAACGTTTGCTTAACTGTTCTAGACAGTCAGGCTTCGATATTGGAAAACAAACAGCTCCAACCTAGTAGGTGGTCTACGTTGTCATTAAATGTCAATCGTTCAACCCTACTTGTCGTCAAACAGGAACCTAAAACTGCCAGGTTAGACCATCCAACGTGACTGTCGTTGTCAATGAACTACCTTCAAAAGAACCGAGCTTACATGCATGATTACCGTGTGGCTCGGGGTCGACGACGCCTAATCACCTGGAGAGATGCAACCGACTTCGTTCATAGCGGACAGCTGAGTTAACTTAGCTCATGGGCAAGATTAACATGTACCCATTAATTTCAACTAGGAAAAGTCAGTAATTCAACCAGAACAAGGTAAACAGTTAATTTCTATAAGGCGTTTGCTTATTGATGTATCGTGACGGAATAGTTCACGGTCTTCTTGGTGTGTGGTGTTTAGCGTCCCTCTGGCGTCCTGAAGTTACCGAAAGAGGCCAGTCAATTCATCCAATTATTACAAGGAAGTCGTTGAAGCTGGGAATAATCCGATACCACTGCTCGGTTTATAAACAGCTTTGCTTATATGGTGTGCATATTAAGTAACGCCTCATACTGTACGGTGGGTTTCTGCAGAAAAGTGGGCCCCAAGAATACAAAGCTTACTTGAAATTCATAAATCTCTAATGCCTACAAATCGCCTTGAACAAAAAGTGAACGGATTCATTTCCAAACTGTGAGCATTATCACGATAGTATTGTCATACTAATACAGCTGAATAAAAGCTCGACAAACGTCAGTTGCTGATGTTTAGGATGGCATAAACGTGAAGCACGCATATAAAAATTGGCAGATAAGGTCTCGCCAAAATTGGCACATTATACACACAGTGAATATAAGGGTACCGTAAAACGAAACTGGCATGGGGAAAATACGGTTAAAATTTTGGGTTGGAGAGAAGTTTGGCATCAGTATGATGGGAATCGCGTCACTGGGGCATGCAACGAACAAGCCCTGATAATTTTGAAGTAAATATTGATCGTTGTAAAAATGGGACACGGATTCGCGGATTCACGGATTGATACACAGGATCGAGGCTTTCGCACAAGTTCCCCGGGTCGGTTTTGTTCTGGTCGTTCAGCAGCTGTCGTTCACCTGAAAAGCACAAGTGAAAAAAGGGTGTAGCACTGCTCCTTATGTTCTCAGCGCGGGGAGTATGTTTGCCAGCGCGAGGACTCGCGGAAAATAAGTGTCTAATAGTGTTTTGAACTGAGTTCTAGAGGGAGCATGGACAACCGTCTCAGGAAGATTATTCCACGCAGCAACTACCCGGAATGAGAAAAAAATGCCTAATGAAGGTGTGCGGTCTGAGCTTAAAAATCTTCTTACCACGTCCCCGCCGTGTGTTTGCTGGGTCAACGGTGAAAAACCTGTTGGCCAAGCCTTGTTCAAACAGGGCGTAAGCAAGAATTAAGTCCCCTCGGAGGCGACGATACTCCGAAAGAGGTCGAGCACCACGAGACGCGTTTCGTAGTCCATGGACTTCAGACCGGCAACCATTTGGCAGCTCGCTGGACACGCTCAATAAAGATTAGGTCTTTCGTGCGTCCTGAGTAGACAACCGGGTTGGCGTATTCAAGGAGCGGTCTGACATAGGCTCCATAGAGTATTTGGAAGTTCGTGCGAGTAATAAGAGAAGGTACGCCGAATCATCCGTAGAACAGCGAATGACTTCTGAGCCGATTTCTCAAGGTGCAGTGAGAAGGACAGGTATGGAGAGAGCCAGATACCCAAATCCTTTTGGCATCTATCCTCGTGATGTCTTCTGGTCCTTTCTCACCATGCATGACAAAGGAGTTCGCTGAGTCTCCTCCAAATGACATATGGACGCACTTTTCGTCATTCAGAGGAAGGTGCCAGTCCAACGACCAGTGCTTTGCGGCGTCTACATCAATTTGGAGGGCACTGGCATTGGAACTCCACGATTTTAAGTCGTCCGCAAAAAGTAGACATGGACTTGAAAGAACATCTGGAAGGTCATTGATGTATATCAGAAACAGCAAAGGTCCCAAAACGGAGCCCTGAGGAACTCCAATGTAGACCGGCGCCACAGAAGAGTAGGTCGAGCCTACTTTCACTCGGAATGATCTGTCTGATAGGAATGCCTTGATCCAGTGTAGGATTTTCCCTTGAATCCCGTAAGACTCGAGTTTGTAGAGCAGCGGGACGTGTGGGACTCGATCAACTGCTTTTGAGAAGTCGAAAATATGGCGTCCGATATGAGTCCCTCGTCCTTGGCTTGGGTTGAGCTGTCCATAAATACGAGCATGTTTGTCACGCAGGAACGGTTTTGGAGAAATCCGTGTTGAACTGGAGATATGAAGTTGTTGGAAGTAAGGTGTTCTAGAATGGCTCGCTTCAGAATGCGTTCCATCACCTTGCATGGCACGCTAGTGAGGCTTATAGGCCTGTAGCTGCCAGGCGATAGTCGGTCACCAGTTTTGTATATTGGCGTGACAATCGCTTGCTTCCAAACAGAGGGAAGGTGGCCTTCGTCAAGCGACTGACGAAACAGCAGGTGGAAATGGGTTGCCAGAGTATTCGACGTTTCCTTCAGGATCCTTGGGTGGACTTCGTCGGGCCCCAACGCGCAGAATGGGTTGATCTTGTGCAGGAGTTGACGAATGTCCTCCACCGTGAATACCAAGTCGGTTAGAGGCCGTTCGTAGGTACGCCTTGACAAGGTTGGATGTGACGATGACGCTGGGACTGAATACAGACCTGCATAGTGATCTCTGTAGAACTCAGATACCACTATTGGGTCACTCGTGGGTTCCCCGTTCCTGCTATGATAAGGCAATATCCCATGTCACAGAAAACAAAATTAAACTGACAAATTTTACTTGGACCGAGTGCGGAAGAATGCGTCCTTCGGTTCTGAAGCGTGCGGACAGACTGTGTCATCAACAAATGTTCTTGTAACGCAAGTGGTCAAAAGGGGCGCGTGAAATATTCACCAGAATTGGTTTGACATGTTAGGGGCCAAAAGTTCGCGAGGGGCTGTGCGTAAATACTGAATGCATGAAGTAGACGCAGACAACAGTCGGTCCATAAAATGCAGGGGCTTGACCTGAAGAAAGTGGGTTGATTGATGGTTGATTGATGTGACTTTATGCTCTGTCGTTAAAAGTGACTAAAAACGCAACACTCGTACAACTTAAACATCTTTATACATATGAAATATCTCTATTCTTCACGGAAATATAAGGAAACACCTCTATAGTGGTGTCAACCACGGAACGCGGGAAAACAAGTCAGTTTCTAAGGCAGCAAAGCAAAAGTGATTCTGTAAATGAATTAATTAGTCGCCTTGCTGGGGCGAGGATCGTCGCTCAGTTTGCCTAAACAGAAGCGCAACCACGCTAGGAGTGTGTGTGTGTTGAAACTGGTCCGGTCGTAATCACATAGCCTTCGTGGTATGGTTGAACCTAACGGAACGACGACGCATCACCCAACGTAATTTGCACTGTCATGGCAGAACACCAGCCCAACTGCTACGTCATGACTGCACAGGATATCGGATAAGGGCAATAAAACGAGCCGGCGCACCTTTTTATCAGTATGAATCAGATAAAAGCATTATTGTCCGTCAGTTTTACCTTCAGCTGCATAGAATTGAGCACGGTAATATAGTATAATCTCACGGCTTTCAATTTGGCCCCCTTCAAATCAAAGAGCATGGACGCACACGAATTTGCGGGACCTGTTGCGCTGGCCTCTAGTTCTTTAGTCTAACGGAAAATCATAGCAGGGCCTATCTTTAGACTGTTTACCAACCACATCTGTACATCTTCTGAAGAGGCTGAGGGCTGAAGCGAAACATTATTTCTCATAAGCCTAATAACTTCAGGGGCGAACCTTCGGGTCCTCACCAGACAAAAGACGTGTTCATTTCACAGCAGTTCTTATGATGGGGAAAGCAATCAGAAGAACACCAGCGCGACATTTTGGTATCTCACGAAGCTAGAAAAACCCACTTCTGTATCTAAAGCCCGCCAGCTGTGTTGAGATCCATGTACTTTGATCAAAGACGGCAGGTGGCTAGCTACAGATGTTGGCCATCGGCTAAGCAGCATGTGCCCGTGGATATTTCACTGCTTAACGGCATTTGTGTCCTACCTGTATTCCAGAAGCGGAGGTTCGTTCGTCATTCGCTTAGTTTGCTTCCGCCTGCCACTCAAAGGTCTTGGCGATGGCCGGAGAGCAAGTGTAAGGAGAACCAATTGCCCCGATAAAATATGATCTGACAGCCACCGCTCATGGATGAACGGTCGACCTTAAAAAACCGCGAATAATATTCCTCACTGCTCGGAACGCTGTGATTCACAAATGTGGGAAACCAATGAATAACAAAGAAACACGTCGCCTGGTAGAGAGGACTGTAGATTTGCCATCGCAGGTGTCAACCATTTAGGAGGACTTGGGGCTTTCCACCAGAGGCTTTGGGTGAGTTACCGTAAATTTATCTCACCTTGTTACGACAAGAAGATGTCACAGTCTCGTGGGTGTCGCCATAGGTGCTCCATATTAAAGGGAGACACACATGTAGCTCTCCCGCCGGCCATGACTGGTATGTGGCTTTCGCCCTCCAGGATCATTCTGGCGCCATACTGGCGCGGCATATTCATCTCACAAGGGCTACTTTGTGTATGGCAGTTTCGGGACAATCAGAATGGTAATCCCGCTATTTCAAATGAAAAATGGCCCTCTCTAGGCGACCTTCGGTCACACTTCCAAATGGACTTTTCAGGAAACTGCGGTCACTATACAGCCAGTTGGCCGGTGTTAAGAGACAAATCCTAGGTCGGTGCCACGCAGCACTCGCATGCGTTTGCGGTACATGTGCGCTAGTAAAATGATAAACTTTGCCTATGGTCATGGTAGTGTCAAAAATCTGTCAACATAAATCCGCTGGAACATGCAACCAGAAAATATGGGACCTTAATGAGAGGTCTGTGGGGATCCAAAGGGAACACAATGGCTGCTAAACACAAGCACTTCCTACAAGACCCCGGGTAAATTAGATCAAGCTTGTTAGGACGACAGCATCAGGAGTGAAAGCAGCGGTTGTCACGCAGAGCGGCGATAGGTAGCAGAAATAAGTGACGAGGAGGAGCAAAACAGCTGCTTGTTTGCCTGAAGAGAATTTATGGTAAACGGCGATGCACCATCAGAATATTTGCAATCTAGTTCGCAGAGACAAACATTAGATGACCAGTGCAAGACATTCACCAGAATTCTCAATCCTTAGTTGAAAAAGGAGACAATCGGTGCAGTGGTCTGGTTACCTTAAAAGCTACGGTGCCAGGAGTGTGTGGCAAAGAAATAAAGATAATAACGCTAGATTGAGTATACAATAATAAATAAGGTCAAATGGAACAGACTAATTGTCAATTGTTCTTATAGTTTGCCGTTAGTCTAGATCAGCGAATGACTAATAATCCAGTTATGGTTGTCCAGAGATCTTCTTTTGAACAGTTCTCACATATAAAAACTCGAAGATATTCTGAAGTGTTTTGATGGCAGAGTTAGTGCATTAAACTCGCGAATGACCACTGCAAGTGCAAGCAAAATCAGTAGAGAAAGTCGGAGCACGTGACCGCGTTTGTCTTTGCGTGATTGTACAAAAAAGCGTTTTTGTAGTTTGTGCGTATTCAAACAAAATCTTTTATGCCATTGACGAAACACTTAACGTTATGATGAAGGCAAAAGAATGGTATAAAACAACACACCCGCAACCGCTTCCCAGCCCCATCCCGATGGCCGTTAATTTTCAATTAACACGGAACACCCGGCATTTCGGAGTACGCCTGTAGCTTCATTTAGTGCATCCAAGATCGAGCTCGGACAAACCATGGCACAGATGACTGAACCGTTCGATACACTAATTCGAGGAGTTTTCAAATACAAGGAAGGTAAAATGTGGAGGCACCAAGTCTTATACGAACTCTTTTTCCGCAGTCAGAGGCCGACCACGATGATTGAGCTAGCCGTTGAAACATTAAATTCCGCACCATAAGCAGATCATACGTTTGTCTAAACACATTTTCAATGAATTGCGACTGTCCAAGAAGAATTTAGGGTTCAGAAGGGATGAGACACATGGCTATATTCTCGTGGAAAAGTTTCCTCTCTGCGTTAGCGTAGACTTTTGACTTCGATACCCTACATGACCTTGATCATCAGTCCTTTCAAATACTACCACAAAAATTTGAGCATAATAATATACACCAAACACATGGGGGGAGTTATTGAATTCAGTATTTGGACTTTGTGGTACGTCTGTTTCAGTGAGCTGATGCCCGTATACCCACGCCCCCGCATATACTTATATGTAGGTATGCATGGGTATACCAATGCATGGACAATCTTGCCTCAAACTCTGAATCACCATAGATTTGGGTGTCAAAAGAATCCGTATGTAGAACAGACGACAAGTCATGTGCAGCGTGGCGCCTGAGAATTTAATTGAGATAGGCTTAAGTCTGCAAAACCGAATAAAAATTTGTGACTAAAATTTGAAAGCCCGCGATTGCTGTAAGGTTTGGTGTATAGAAAATGAGATTTATAATTAGTTTTCAGTGACACGGAATGTCAGGCGGTCCCTCGTTGCAATCGACCTGCGTATATATCTCCACCCCGTCCATCGTTTGAATGAACCAATGGGTGTTGAGACTCCATCTGAAATCAGCTGTTGGACGCATGTCAGCTGTGCCCGTTTGCGCCGACCCCAGATTACCTGATTGATCTAAGGCGCCAAATACTTATGTGCTTCCTCTAAGGTGGTCAGATCAAGCACCGGTAACTGTCTGGTGACTACGTTCAATGTTTTATAAAGGTAGTCCGGAGTGATGCAGGAAGATGAGGGCCGCTTGGAAGAACCGGATAAAAGCGCGCCGGTTTCTCATACAGGAAGAAAGAGGAATGGTATGCGAATAAATCATCTAGCGTTGCTTGCTTAGATACGATCCATATGAAAATCTTGGTTCCTTCTGGAGCCGTGGGTGCTATCATTGGTAAAGGTGGCGAGTCTATCGCTCACGTCCAATGGGAAACTGGTGCCCGAATCAAGCTGTCCAAACCGAATGACTTCTATCCTGGTTAGTATTCTGCGAAAATTCATTTTGCTGTGGTCTCACTGATTCTGTACTTGAGCTTTACTGTCGGTATGCTAAGTGGTAAAAGTTTTTGCTGAGAGTTACAGCCCCAGTGCTAGTGTTTCCATATTTTCTGGCCAGAGTGTTGTACATAATTCTCAACGAAACCAGCAACCAAATGCACCTGATCCTGTGGCAGGACCCAGTACTCGGTGATTCTACCCCAGTCAACCACCATTTTTCGGAGGGTGCAATGCTAACTTTTTGCGGAGCTGATAAAGACCGACCGCCCGCCCGGTGCTATCACTTATTTGGAACTGGTTCTGAGACTGAGTGGTCGATTCTCAGACAAGAAGCGGTCGAATGCTCAAATTTTCCTACTTCATTGTACTCTATGATAAGATAGTGGATCCGTTCACCTTTGCACCGCCTCGGTGTGCTGGTTGACGAGATCTACGGTAAATCGCACATCCGCCTTCTTTAAGCAATCCTTGCCACCCATTTTAGTTCGCACAAGTACGTTTGCACTCAGGTTGTTCAAGAATTGACAACAGCTTCATAATTTGGTACCTGGCAAAGCACCAATGTAGTGGTTTGCGAAATCACCTATGTGGTGCCAGTTATAGCTAGACATAACGGTCGGGTATTCTGCAGTCAAAGCCCACATCATGACATACCTAATTTTTGAGGGACGACTCGAAGTACAGTCCTGGTACGACGACAGTCCTGGTACGGCGGTGTCCTATCAGTACAGGGTACTGAACCACAGGCGAGCGGGTAGCACTCCAAATCGATCGGGATGCATGTAAAATATCACACGTGTCGATGAAATCGGTCACTGTAAGCCGAAAACAGATGTGAACTACAATGAGAGCCCACTAGTTTTGAAAATCGCTTTCATTGTAACTCTAAAAATACCGTTCACAAGGTGGAGAGTCTCCAATTTAGTAATCTAGCCAGTTCTTTTGCAGTAAGTACGATCTGTGGCCGTCGGTTTACTCCACAAGGAAAGGGTTTGAACGCAAAAGCTTTTCTGTTCAGGCGCTCCTATCTTAGCATGCTTGACATTCAGAACATCCCAGGTTGGAATCACAATTGCTGGTTCCAAAACCCACTTATCGTACAAGGGTAAAAACACTTCAACGGAATAGTTTTTTTCGAAGCTGCCGCTGAAACATCGCTCCGTGAGTTCGAGGCATCTCACTCGTTACGAGGCAGTCTGATGGAATGTCGCACCGTCTTTGTTGCACAAATGTGAGAGCAGTAAGGCAGACATCTTCACATAGAAGTGCTGGTTCGGGCTTTCCTCTTCGGAAGACGGTGTGGAAGTGACTAATCCCCAAACTGTAGGCTGTAGTACGTACTGTGACCACCACCGGCTCACCCAGTACGGTGAAAAAAAACGAGAACCAGATGGCTCCAAACGAATCTTTCGTGCCCGGTAGTATCAGGGGTCAGACCAGCCTTCACAGTCAAATAGGCCAGAATTTTACTCACTGGCTTCGGGCAAAGCTCCAAGGAAACTCCGACGTCCATTCGCTCTTAATCAAGCAGTTGAGCCAAAAGCCACAGGCGGTGTCCTATAAAAAATACCACATCCTACTGTCTTATGGGTCAATCTCTTGTGTCTTCATCTCAAAGTCAGGTACCACAAGCAAACCCTTTTCATCGACCTGGACAACTAGTGATTGACAAATGTCCACTCAACGCAACAACAGCGAGTGCCCATTCCGTTCATCAGTTTCAAGCTAGATGGCTCAGTGGTTAAAGCGCGAATTTACCAACCAGAAGATTCGTGGTTCGAACCCGACCTCTGCGTCTCGACTTCCCCTGTCTAGGCTTGGACAACCTGACAGTATGCCGGCCATCGTGCTTCCTTCTGGTGGCATGGCAGTTAGGGACCGAAAGGGTATTACAGCTGAACGATTTTCTTACCAACATATGAATCCAGCGTTGAATAGCCGCTCTCTCCGCCAAATATTTTATCAGACTTCCTTGCTCATGTCCTTTGCACAATTCGGGTGCTTTCTCCCTGAAGCCCGTGTACAAGACCCGACAACAAGTAATGAATCTTCGGAGAGTCCAAACTATCTTGCTCTAGTCGTTGAGCGTTGGGAGATCCAGCAGCGGTGTATTGTGGTTCCAGTGGTTTCAGTATGGCGTTGAGTGTGAGAGCTGAAGACGCTCTAGCTGATTGGATTCTGGTGAACAGCCGACCGTCTGCCATCAGACGAGCTCGAAGTGGCTCAGTGGTTGACGTTCACACTCATGAAAGGAAAGTTCATGTTTGGAACTCCGTCACAGCATCGCGACTACTGTCCAGGCCTAGGCAGCTTGGCGGTATCTCACCTGTCGTCCTTTGTATGGCATGGCAACCGGGCACCGAAAGGGTGTTAAAGCTGAGCGATGTTTATTAACATTATCATTGTTATTATCATACTATCCTTGTCTGGTGGGATTGACACCAGGTGTTCATGCACTCGAGACCAAATCTTGTTCAGATGTCTCGATAAACTACAGCAGTACTACTCAAGACCATTTACGACGGTTCCATACACTTCCGGATAGTGAAATCCACCGCGTCCGGGCGAAGAAAGTCGACAAACTCATCTGCATATTTGATGTAAATGCTCTAAACACGGACAACGAGACTGCTTCCCTCGGTCGTGCACTGGTCATCTGTCGCGAGCGCATTCTTTCAGTACAAGCGTGCATGTCGTGTTCCACTTCGCTCCAGATTTTAACCAACTTGACCCCAAATCGACCAAAATAGCTGTTAGTTGCTTATGTTACTCTTATATTCAGTGTCATCATCATCAAGGACAGCAGCATCAGTTTTGACACATGCTTCAATGCCGTCGACTCTCTTGGGATACGCAGGCATCATAACCATCAGGGGCAGCAACATCAGTTTTGTTATTGTTTCTCGGCTGCCGCTTTAGAGTGAAAAGTAGAGAAAGGAGTGGATGAGGAAGGAAACCTGATGCTGGCCTATCGCAAACCTTCTGAGATGCCCACACTTTCAGGCTCCCGGTCAGACAATCCGGAAAGAAATTAACAATACGAACGCCAGTGCCATCGATCAGACGCCATTTTCTCCTATTTATGTAGCCAAGCGCAGAAGGGATCATGGGGACTCCATCCTGGAAGGCGTACTGCATCAACAACACAGAAACTTCGTAATATCGTCTTAGTAATATGTAATCTCGTTTCATAATCCCCCTTATTCGTAATCTCTCTCACAGCATCCTGCTAAGTCATACGTTGTCCACCTCGCGGTCTGCGCCGTTCCAAAGGACGGCAACATTAGTTTCGGTAGACGGTGTTTCGGCAGGCGTAGCGCATGGCCGAGCCACCGCAGTTGATGGTGTTGCATATTTCTGGGGACCGATGTACATGCTGCAAAACCAAATACCCGGTTTCTGATAACATCGTTACTAATCCGTTGGCGCCATCCAAGAGCAGCAGCGCTTTTGAGGCATCGGTGGTCAAAAATCTGAAGATGCCTCACATGATCTATCCGCAAATGCCATGCCTCACAACCATACAACAACACAGCCCTTACTATTTGGTATTTGATCAGGTGGTTGTTGATCTGTTCGCGGAGCCTGGCAATTGATTTACAAACGTTTCGTCACCATTCGAGGAAACATCTTCAGTGCGCTGTTGGGTGAGACCAGGTTCGAATCACGGACCTTCCGGACCATTGAGCCATCTCACCCTTGAAGGTGCTAGGCGCATGTCGAAAGATGGTGTGCCAGTTGTTAGTTTATTCAACAGGGCTTGTGCTTTGTCTTCGCCTCCAAAGATAAGAGCGATGTCGTCCTCGTACTCCAGGTCGACAATTTCTCAGCAGCGGTCGGAACACCGGGGTCTTAGGGACCTTCCAGCGTTCATCTCATTATTTCATCCATGAAATAGTGGATCAAGAACGGAGAGAGTAGAGATCTCTGCCAGGCACCACTTTTTATAAGGAAACTTAGAGAGCCGACCATGCACACACACCCAGAAGTATGTGAATATAGGGGCCGGATTATGTTTACAAACTTCTAGGGTATACCCTGTTGAGCAAGTGTGGTTAACAGCACTGATTGGTTGGCAGAATCGAACGCACCATTGAATTCAGCGGTCGTCTGTGTATATGGCGTAGCTCTAACACCTGACGGAGTGTGAAGACATAGTCGGCGCAGCCTCTATATGGTTGAAATCCCGCTTGATATTCACGGGTCCAGAATTTGCCTGCCATCGTAAGACGACGAACCTTGAGTGACGCCAGAAGCCTTGTTACAACGGGAGTCAAACTGACACCTCTGTGGTTAGTACATTCATCATCATCATCATCATCATCATCATCATCATCATCATCATCATCATCATCATCATCCAACATCAGTGTTGACACTGATGCTTCACTGCGTACAACCATGAAGTTCGTCTAGTTTCATATGCATATATATATATATAATTATATATAAAGCCCTAGAGTGAAAAGAAAAGAAGAAAGTGATGAGGGAGGGGACCTAGTGCTGGCCTATGTCAAGCATTCTGAGGTGCCTACCTCCAACCGCTCAATCAGACAATCTGGAAAGAAACTGACAGCATGAACGCCACTGACATCGATTAGCCGCCATTTCTTGCAACGTCTCCAGCCAAGCACAGGCGGGGTCACGGGGACCCCATCCTGGAAGGCGTACAGCACCAACAACACCCAAACTCTTCGTGATCTCTTTCGCCTTTCTGCCAAGTCATGCGCTGTCCACCTCGCGGTTTGCGCCATCTGAAGGAGGCACGAGAGAACACTCGTCTCGGTAGACGGTGTTTCGGCATGCGTAGCACATGACCGAGCCATCGTAGTCGGTGGTGCTGGATGATTTCCCCAATTGATGTACCTGCAGCACAACCAAATACCCGTTTTCTAATCACCTCGTGACTAACACGCTGACGCCATCCAAAACCAGCCACGCTTCTGAGGCATCGGTGGTCGAAAACCTGGAGACGCCTCACATCATCTGTCCGTAGAGGCCATGTCTCGCACCCATACAACAATACAGCCCTTACTGTAGCCTGGTACACGACCCTTAAGATCTAGTGAGATGCCTTTTTGACGCCACAAGTGACGCAAATTAGCAAACGTGATTCGAGCCTTTGAGATTCTTGCACTGACTTCATCAGACACACTTCCGTCAGAGCTAATACAACTACCGAGGTATGTAAAGTTTTCCACAATCTCCAGTGATTCTCCTTGAATTTTAAGGGATATGTCCGGTGCACGTTCTGAAGCATGACTTTGCACTTTGAAGGTGCAAGGCGCATGCCAAAAGATGGTATGATGGTGGTCAGTCTGTTCAACAGGGCTTGTGCTTCACTTTCGTCTTCAAAGATGAGGGCGATATCATCTGCGTACTCCAGATCGACAAGGCTCTCACCAGCAACGATTTGAACACCGGGGTTTTGAAGACCTTCCAGCGTTCGCCTCATTATTTCATCAATGACGAAGTTGAACAAGAATGGAGAGAGTGGACATCCTTGTCTGACACCACTTTTTGTAGGGAAGCTTTTGGAGAGCTCGCCATACTCTCACCCGCCCAGAAGTATGTGAATATAGGGATCGGATTATGTTTACAAACTTCTGGGATACCCTGTTGAGCAAGTATATTTAACAGCACTGACCGATCGACAGAATCAAACGCACCCTTGAAGTCAAGGAACACCAAGATTGTGGGTCGTCTGTACATGTGGCGTTGCTCTAACACTGACGGAGTGTGAAGATGTGGTCAATGCAGCCTCTACCCGGTCGAAATCCCGCTTGATTCTCACGAGTCAAGGTTTCGCGTGCCATCGTAAGACGACGAAGAATCAATGACGCCAGAAGCCTTGTCACAACAGGAGTCAAACTAACACCTCTGTGGTTGCTACATTCACTGCGAGTACCCTTTTGAAAATGGGCACTACTATCGATTCACCCCAGTTGTCTGGGACGGTCTCTTTCTCCCAGATAGACCCAAATAGTCGAGGCACTGGCTGAGGCCCACCGCCATCCTTGAAAAGAGCAGGTGGAAGGTCGTCAGGACCAGCAGCACGATGACGCTTGAGTAGAAAATACACTCGGACACTTCTGAGACCGAAGGCGACTCCATATTTACGGTCCAGCTTTCTGTTGAAGGCCAGGATTCTGGATTGGAGGTAGCAGGTGGCCAGCTGAATTGCTGTTCAAAGTACTGTGCCCAGCGGTCCAGACGTTCTGCTTTGCATATCAGGGAGCCATTTTGGTCTCTGATTATTTCGCTGACAAGAGGTTTTCGAGGACCAGTCGAACGAATCAAATGGAACAGCCTGCGCACATTTCCAGCATTCTTTGCATCTTCCATTTCTTCGGCCTTTCGGGTCCCAAGCTTCTCGGTCTGCACGGACACTCAGTTTCACTTGGCGTCGGATGATGCGTCGGGTGGAGTTGTGGTGGCGGCCAGGGAATCTGTCGCCGGGTCTCCAGCAAAGACACGGTCCTATCAGAGATCAATGTTTGAATGAGGTTGGCTGGGTTGTACCGCAAACAGACGTTCCAACCTTGAGTAGCGCTTTGGATATCTTTTCCCAGTGGCCGTTTATATCCGACACCGTACCGTCCGGCAGGCATTCGACGAGCTGGTTTGATAGTTTCGTTTGACTTCTGGATCCACTAGCTTCTCAATGGCTAAGCGAGGTGTGCGCGTTTTGCGTACACCTGAAAAGCGCAATGAAAAGCAGCAGCGTACAAGTGCATGGTCGGAGTCCACGCTGGTGTTCCAGAAGGAGCGGCAAGCGATCGACCCTCGCCACCGATAACTGACGGCGATGTGGTCTATTTGGGTTCGTCGCTGGTTTGTTGGTGGGCACCACGTTGTCAAGCGATTTCCGCTGTTCCGGAAATTCGTACTGCAAAGGAACAGTCTGTGATCGGCACACATCTGAAGTAAGCGGTCTCCGTTGTCCGTGCGTCTCGTGTCCAAACCAAGACGACCACCCAATCGGGCCTCAGCAGCGCTCAGTCTACCTACCTGGGCGTTCATATCACCAGCAACCACAACGATATCTGAGGTTTTAACCTGCTGTAGAAGGGCACCTAGAGCGTCATAGAAACTGTCCTTGGCAGATTCAGAGCTACAGTCAGTTGGGGCGTAAGCAGACACAATAAACAAGGTGCGATGGACCTCACTTCCTCTAGATTCTCTCACAGATGTTGCCAAACGAACCGCACAGAGGCGACTATCAACGGGTATCCAATCAAGCAGAGACGCTTCCGCTCGTTCGCTCAATACAATACCCACAGCATATCCAGCTGCAGCGGCCTCTGCATCACCAGAGGTGCGCAGCCGGAACCTGGAAGAGAGCGAGGGGGCAGTCGGTACTTGCGTCCTGCGTCCTTGTTTCTGACAGACAACATACATCAATGCTGAGGGAATCCAGCGTACGAGCAAGAGCCACCTGTTGACCTGCTTGCTTCAGTGAACGAACATTAAAGGTGGCTAAGTAGACAGGCTTTCGGGGTTTGAAAACAGACTTCGAAGTGTTTAGGGATGTAACTGAACTCGGACGTACACAATCTGCAGCTAAGTGTGATGCAGGGCGGGCAAACGGGACTGCGCCTACCTGATGAGCCCCAAGAAGGGCGAAACCGGTCGTGGGCTGTCAAAAAAATTTCAGCAACCTTATGAGTAGTGTATTACGTCCATACATGTATCGTGAAAAAATGCCATTTCAAAATTTGCATGAAACCATGTTTCTCCACTGCTCAGTGTGCACTCACACAATGTTCCTATGAAAGTACTGTTGTTTGTGAATGTCATGGTTGTACGAGGGGTGGGATACTGCCAGGGCGCCCACACCTAGACAGGAGGACGATTAGGGTCCTCAACCAAAGCCTTTGGCTCAAAAGCCTAACCGCAAGGCAGCGGTGTTGGGCTGGAAATGCAAGTACATTAGCATTTTTACGGAACACGTCGCCACACATGTTCCAACCCCCAACCTGGAGGGCCAGGAGACTGTGTTCGTCAGACCTCTACCCATGGACCAACCTGGTATGAGAGACTCTGTGAGTGTCACGCGGGCACCCCCCCAGTATAGCTCAATGGGTCGCCGAGGTACACAAACCGCCACACCACGGTAAGGTCCAGTCTCTTCGTGACGGTTAGTACATTCATTGAGAGCACTCTAATGAACACCGGTATCGGCTCATCCGTGTTGTCTTGGAGGGTATCTTTCTCCCAGATGTACCCATGTGGGAAAGACAGGCATTGACTAAGAATCCTTGAACAGAGCAGGTGGAAGGTCGTTAGGATCAGGATCATGTTGACGCTTAAGTAGAGATATGGGCTATGGGAATGAAGAGGGTTCCATGTCCACAGTCCGCCTTTCTGTTGAAGCCCGGCATTCCGAATTGGAGGTGGCAGGTGGTCAACTGAATTGTTGTTCGATGTACTTTACTCAGTATTCCGATCGTTCTCCTTTACTGAATATCGCTGGTCGATTCCTACAGGCGTTTCCAGCCTTCTTCGCATCTTCCGTTTCTTCATTCTTTCGAGTCCCTCAAGCTTCTCGGTCTGCAGGGACACTTTTACCTGGTGTCGGATGATGCGTCGGTTTGGATAGTGGTTGCGGCCGGGATGAATCTCTCATCTGACCTCTAACGAAGACTCGGTCCTATCAGAGATCTAAAGTTTGGATGATGTTGGTTGGGTTTTACCGCAGACAGAAGTTCCGGCTTTGAGTAGCGATTTGAATATACTTTCCCAATGGCCGTTAATATGCGACGTTGGACTATCCTGCGGGCATTCTGGGAACTGGTTCTGATTGTTTCGTTTAGTTTCTGAGTCCAGTAGCTTCTCACTGGCTAAGCGAGATGTGCACGTTTTGCGTCATGTGAAAACCATCGTGGTGTCAGCCTGGTACCCGTCGCATCTAAGGTGCTCTCTGGCATTATTTTGCACAGGTTGATGGGTTATCCGGGAGAGACAGTTTCGTGAAAATCAAGCTGGGTTTCGCCTTGGTCGAGGATACATCGACCTTGAGACGAATTCTTGAGCAGCACCACTCCTTTAGACGTCCTACGTTGGTCATTTTTCTGGATTTGAAGGCTGTCGATCGTCAGCAACTTTGACAGTGTCTGGCAATCAAAGGTGTCCCCTCCAAATTCATATCCCTTATGAGGACACTGTATGTGAACTCTGTGGGCGCGTACGAGTATACGGGAAGTTTTCGCCTGAGTTCACCACATCCAGTGGTGTAAGCCAAGGCTGTCCTCTTTTTCCTTTCCTCTTCAACTTTGTCATTGATAGATAGATCCCGAAGTTGAACGAACTTATCAGAACCGTTTTCTGGACTGATAATAACTGTTTAACTGCAACACCATTTCAGTGCTTAGCTGAAACACCAAACGGAGAAAGCGCGTGGCTTGACGTCATGCCTGGTTGCCCAAGTCTAGACAGGAACAGTCTAGAAGCCCGGGGTTGGATGCGATCCACGGGCCTTCCGGGCAATAAGTTCACGACTTAGCCACTGAGCTATCTCGAGCCCCAATCCATCTGAACCTGATGGATTTTTACGTTATATATATATATATATATATATTCTGCTGTCAAGTAGCTTCGGTTCAAATACCATTGAACTGTATCCGTTTTCTGGGACCGTTGTCAGGGACCGTCCAAATTGCCCTCGAAAATATTCGACCCACCTATCTAGACGGAATTTCCTCGACTACACTGTTGATTTGGTGATGGGGATTTCGCAAATCGCGGACTCGGACTTAGTGCAAGCGAAGACCTCTTGGATACGACTCGAGTCCGGGACATCTCACCGGGTCAGTAATCTGCCAGATGAACCAGCGCGGACGCTTGCCTACGTTGCACACGTGAACTTAAGTCCCACGATGTCTCGCCACTTCTGTGCTTTTAAGCTAGGCAATTTTGAATCTATATATTCAGTTTTCCATATCCAATAAAATCTGGTTAATCGGGGGTGGGGGGTGCAAAGGGCTCACCAACTGCACCGATACACACCAACTGTTGACTTTTATGGGCTGAATCAATCTCAAATCTGCAGTTCAGGCGTGGGGACGCGATGGCACAGTAGTTAGAGTGCGAATTCACTGACCGGAAGGTCCGTGGTTCGAAACCGACTTCTACCTCTCGACTTCCCCTGTCTAGGCTTGGGCAACCTGGCAGTATCCCAGGCCTCGTGCTTCCTTCGGGTGGCGTGGCAGTTAGGCACCCAAAGGGTGCTACAGCTGAGCGAAGTCAGGCGTCGGTTAAGAGATCGCGCTGGATGGTATTGCCATCTTGGCACGATTGTCTTCCACATATGCACCAGGGATACAGTTCATTGTGAGATGCGGTATGGCACTTGTTCGGTTTTGAGATGCACATAGTGAAACGATGACTTCGTAGTAGTTAGAACTACAGACTGGTTCCCATTCAGTAGGCCAGTTTGGCGCGTGTTCGAGAGCTATCTGGACGGTTACTACTGATTAGCCTTCTGGTAGCCGTATCCCTCACTCAATAATTAATATACTAGGTAGTTGCTTTCTCTTCTATCTCCCGGAAATGGCTCATAGCGCCGACGCAAACCAACGCATGACTGCCTTACAGCTGTGCCAGTTTATTTAATTGAAGCCTTATAGTGGCAGAAAAAATGTGACGGAGTCGGACCTAAAGTTAGCCACTGACATCGATTTGCCACGGTATCGTTTAATGCATCCAGCCAAGCACAGGTAGGGTCACGTGGACCCCATCCTGGAGAACGAAGAGCAGCAACAGCACTCAGACTTTCCTTAACGTCCATTCCCTTCTGTTATATTATATTCTGTTCACTTTTGGATTTCCGCCACTACAGCAGACATTGTTCTTCTCGGCTGATGGCAACTTGGCGAGCGTAACTGGTAACCCTGCTTGGAGCTCATGACTCAGTAGTCTAACCCAGTTGGCTGGAGAGGGCTGCAGAGAGACTCTTCTTTTCCCTCCTTCCTTTTGGGAAAGCATCGGCATCGCCGCTTCTAAGAGTACGGATGTACTATTCTCTTGGGAGAAGTACCTTACTGTTCCCACACCCCTGCTGCAACGAACAGGATTATTTTATCCCCAGTACACACATGGCATGCGCTTCCTCTTAGTACGATGACTAGTTTGCACTTCGTCGAACCTCTTCCCATTGACCTTTCTGGCACGGTTGCCCCTTAATGCAGTGGGCCACAGCCAATGAAGTCCACAGGATCGTTGCATCACTGGATCCCGACCACCACGAAGTGATAGTTTCGGGCTCGATGTTTTTGCAAGCGAGTCGTTTTTCTCCAACAGAAGGTTCTTGATACACCAACCCATACCGTACAGCCTTTTATTCGAAAAATTTGCTGCAAAAGCAGATACCCGGTGTCCGTCAAAGTCGGTCCGAAGAAAACTTTACCAGAAAATCTGACGAATTTAGGGAACACGGCCACTTCTTCTGACTTCTGTTTGGTAATTCACCGAAATCCTCCTTTTATACTGTAAACGCATCTGTGCTGCCCATTTGAGTCTATTTTGATTGGTTCTGGTAGATTCTCGTCCAACACAAAGCGTATCAAGATACTCAAATAGCTAGTGCACAAAGTTGAACGGTGCGTTGATTTTAGACGCTAATGAACATTCGTTAAACTCGAACTTAGACGATTAAACAGGCTGCACATTGAAATCTAATTAGGAGACAAGAGTTGTCGTGATTTCGTATGGAACTAAGTTGATCTCGGAAAAATAAATCTCCTTTTTCCTGTAGTGTGATTTCGTATGGAACTAGGTTGATTTCGGAAAAATAAATCTCCTTTTTCCTGTAGAAGACCCCTCTCTGTCTACTGGGTCGACGGTCATCCTACTGAATCGTAGCCCCTTGGAACTGGTTTATTTTGAACCGAATATGCTGCCGTCTTTCGTTTCGAAGAAATGTCCTCTCCGGTTGCTGATCTGTTCATCTTGTGTTTATCCTCGGCCAGAGGTTTTGTTATTAAAGTCTAGGCCACACAAACCCTTTTCCTAGAACGCCTCCCGAAAAACGTCGTCACTTGTTTGCACCTCCAACCTGTTCAAGCCTTTTAAAAGAATATCGCTGAAAACGTTGGGTTTGAATGGCAATTTCAAGCTCACCTACAGCAGTTAGGAACAATCGATTTATTAGGTTAATATTAATGGGCTTGGAGGCCTCAATTGAAGCTGTTTATTAACACCTTTTCGGCACTGGCCTCGAACATCATTTCCTCAGTGACTTGACACAGTATGTCTCCGACTTTGCTCTCCCCGCATCCCAGCGCGCTGCGGACGGCTATTCTGCACCCTCTCTTGTCTTTCATTTACGTCAGGCATCTCGGTTGCGTCCATCTCCATTTGTTTGCAGATTTATTGGTGTCCATATCCTGGTTCCGGGATTTTTCTGTAGCCTTAGAAATCCGTAACTCTCTCCATCAATTAGTTTTCGCCTTTTGGTCGTTTGATGGTAATTGAGTGGTACAGCGCAAACTTACTGACCGCAAGGTCCGTGGTTCGAACCCGAACTCTGCATCTCATCATCGACAGCATGACATCAGTGTTGAACACCGATGCTTCGCTGCATCTCTACTGCTTCTGTCTGGGCTTGGGGAACCTTGCAGTGTCTCGGCCCTCGTGCTTCCTTCGTGTGGCGCGACAGCTAGGCGCCGAAAGGGTGTGACAGCTGAACCATCTCATCTCACCTTAGTCGTTTGAATATCCCTTTTTCTTTGTGGTTCGCTACATAATGATGTGCAAAGCTTAGCGAAATACTCTCATTTGCAAGCAAATTTGGTTTTGCGAGAGACTCACCTGGGACCCAGCTGAATCTCTCGTTTGTGACGTTTCCAGGCAACTGAATGTGCTGCACCAGGCCGCCTCATGTTCCAGTTGCTACGATATTCGGGATATCGCGATTCGTGTGTAGACGTGCTGCACGTGCATCACGCCTATAGATGTGCACAGCTGTTAACGAGCAGTTCACTGTGTCAACTACTTGGCATGGCATTATCTCTCAACGTCTCGTGGTCCCAGCATATAGTGTGTATTCCCAGTAGAGGTGGATTTCTCGTTTTTAAGATTAAAGAATCGACCTGCTCCGTACCTCTTGTTTCGCTTTGTAGTCGTACACTCTCTTCCATACTCACTTGATCGTTGCCCAGTTTTTTTCTTCACCTCAAAAAAAGATTTCCTACTGATTGATTGACTCCTTATATTGTATACCCGGCTCCATCTTGGCTCACTTTATGAATCCCAGGCATTTTACCTTCTGTGTCAGCTTCGTTTAGAAAATTTAGCCGGAGACGAATCATCCCTTACAATTTGATCTGTCAAAATCTATTCATGAGTTTTACGATTGCTTCAGGCATAAGCCAGTTTTTGTGCGAATATCTACATGCCGCAATTTCATGTGCATGTTTGTAGATCGTCGCACCTCGAAACGCGTCTTCGGCAAAACGGCTACTCTGGTGCTATAATCCCTTTTGTCACCCCTTTGTTACATCCACTGAAAAATAAAGTCTGAAAAAATCACTGTCTAGTTGCACAGTGAGCTTGACTGGACTTGATTTAATTGAACCTCCGAGCATCTTCCGAATTCCCGTTTTGCCGGACAGCCCAAGCATAGTAGTAATTATCTTACAGTCCCTTCAGGATTCCACCTACACCGCATTGAGTGAAATTCTACTATCAACTTTATCCACCTTATCGGAATTTCCCTTCCCTTTACGAACAAAACTGTTGGATGCACGGTTAGCGCTCGAATATTGGAATAAAGAAGATCCCAACCTCACCGCCAGTTCACTCAATTTCAGCTGGTCAACTTTAAATCATGTACCAAGAGTAGGCTGGTTCCAGCTCCTACGGTTTTCGTCACCAAAAAAATGTCAGAGTGAGATATAACCTATCACTGGAGCCGATGGAGTGATCGGTTAGCTTGTCAAACTGGGTAGCTGCGGATTGGAGGCGATAGCTTTGATGCACGATCGCAACTGACTGCGTGACTGAGCTAGGTTTTCCAGTGTCATTAATCACTGATGAGTTGGGCCCCGGGGTCCCACCCATTTGTCAATCCCGCTGAGTTTACTGATTACGGTTTTCATACTTCGTTGCCAGATCATAGATCGTCCGCCTCTCGGCCTCTTTCCACTTAACACAAGGTTGGGCAACTAGAGCATCGCGAGGTGGACGGTCCTCTGAATTGCGAAGTATATATCCTAACCAGCGTAACCTATGAAGCCTGAGTGGGATAATCATAGCACGCCAGCGAAGCATGAATGTCGATGTTCTGTCAATAATAATGAGGACATTCATCATGTGGCAGCCAATTCCAAAAACTATCTGACCTACCTCAGCATTTCTAGTCCGATGTTCCTATCAGACCCGGCAAAAACTTCGGAGACAGCAGTACTAAAAAATCGAGGATTTCCCTACATCAACTGCACGTAAAGACCACGTTTCTGTTCCATAAGGCAGTACTGATCACACTGTTGCCGTGTTCGCTCTTACACTTGCATGCAAACTTATATCACGCCGGTGCCGCAGGCGCTCAGAGAACAGCTGTAACGCCTACACAACCTCTGACCAGTGTTCGTTGTACGTACGTTTCCGGTAATTTTCCAAGCTGATTAGCTCCGTATTGCTGAGCTACTGGAACTCATTAAAGTTGATGAACAGAGTTGATTCTGCTTCGGCACTCGTAACGCTAATGAAAGGCGAAGTGATAAACGAACCCGCACAATGGCATGATCAGAGTGAATTTGCGTAAAAATTCAAATCCAGCCAGAAGGACAATTTCACTGAAAGCCTCGAAATCTCACAGTGGTTTGAAAGTCGCACATAGAACAGGCCAGCATAGACGATCCAAGTCAAATGCAACTTAGCGGAAGATCACGAAGGGATCTGCACACATGGCTTTGTTTATTATTCACTACTGATTTCCAATTGTTCTCCCAAGGAACTGTGTTCACCCACCCTAAATGTTTGATTTACTGATTTCCAAAATATCTTTCTTAGTTGCTGGGAGGAAGACATGAGTTTGTCTGTTTTTAACTGACGTCCCAGAAAATGCCAGGGCAAATATATAACTCTGTCCAGGTCAGTTTGTCAACAGAGCGTTGAAATTTTGTTCATATCGGAAAACAGGTAGCTGCTGGAATGATCCAGCAGTCCGGACAAATTTTGTTGTTAACCTTTGGTTAAGCCGTTAGTGTGGCGGTGGCATACATCGCAGGTCTCTGAACTCATCGCTATCAGTATCGATGGATGACTCAGGCTAATAATCACGTGATACTAGCATAACATAATGTTTGAACTCACGCATAGACTTTTGACATTGTAACAGTTTAAATGCCGAATCGTCCATGTTGTTTTCGTGCCGTGAGACGTGTATTTTTCTTGCACACGCCACGGAAATCATTCTCTAGGTGAGAAGCGTCGAGCGGTTTCTGCAGGATACCTAGCTTTATTCTATGTTGTGTACAAATTGGTGAATTTTTCCCGTTCTCCCCTGACCTTTCGTAATGGGTAGTGAGAGTACTGATGAAGTACTAGTGAGCTACTGGTGGCTATGTGGAATTTATGAATTTAGCTACCACTAGAAGTGCCAACAGATTAACCACCCTATCCATACCAGTTTCCACCCTAATCAAAAGAGCAAGAAGGCAGCCAAGATAATTCCCTTCAATTGTTTGCTTCCAGTTCACACAAAGTGACTTAAGAGTCTGACCAGAATGCAGTGAATTGATGCAGGGTTTTGTTCGGAGAACATCTCCTTAGCTTCTGACTGAAAATCTGAACCACAAGGCAGCAGTTGTTAAGTTTTCCTTGAGGGACCCTTTCCAAGCTAACGATTCAGTCGTTCGGCCGACATTTACTAACACATCATTTCTTTCTTAAATATGGACATGCTTATCGCTTGCCTGAGCTTCAGATGGCTCAGTGGTTAAGGCGCGAACTTACTGACAGGGAGGTTCGAACATAACGCCAGCATCTCGACTGCTCCTTTCTAGACTTGGGCAACCTGGCAGTATCCCAGCCCTCGTGTCTCCTTCGTGTGGCATGGAGCCTAGGCATCAAAAGGATGGTACAGCTGAACGATCGATCAATCGTTATCGCTTGCCTTCACACTTGTCTCAAGCAAGCTAAGTTTGTTAGGTCGTGTTGCGCATGCCGAATTGCTGTCTGCCTAGAAGAGCGTGTCGAATTCAGAATGGTGGGAACCTAGAGATAAATAGGATTTGATAGGGCAGAAGGGAGTAAAGAACTCTGCGAAAAGTTTGATTGTTGTTGGGGTCCACGTGACCCCCGTGTGCTTTACAGAGACATTGAACGATATGGCGGCTAACCGGTGTCAGTGACGTTCATGCTGTCAGTTTCTATCCACTGTTGTAGGTGTAGGTGCTTCGAGTGATTTTGGTAGGCTAGCCCTAGGTCCCCGTCCCTGTCTTATTTTTCCTCTGTTGGAAAACTGTGTTCAAATAGATTGAGACGGTTGTACGGCAGTGGTTTGAATGGGGTTGTTGTCGGTGATGATGATGGTTAGTCTTGTTGCTCTTGGGATGGCAATATCAGGTGGGTGCTGCCTATAAGATGCGGCAACCTCTTATTCTCAGTTGTTTACCCATAGGATTGATCCTACTGCAACGTATGCGTCCGTGTGTTCCGCAGATGCACGTGAATGAGGCTGTACCAGGGAGATTTAGTCCATCCCGAACAGCCCACTTGTTTCACACCATTGAGGCCCGTCGCCTTCCATGTTTGTGAGGTTGTTCTTCAGGCCTATGTGTTGAGTGCTAGGCTCTCTTCCGTTTTCCTAACCTACCTGAAAGGTTGCCCCAATGGTGGGATTTCGGGCGTCCTTGACCCCAAGTTCCATTATTCGGCTGACCGCAACCAATTTGTCCTGGATGCGAGTTTTGATCATTCGTTTCAACCGGCCTAACCAGCGCATCTGGTTTCGCATCAGACTGTATTCAACTGTATTGATCAGTGTTTGCTGTATACGTGCATACTAGTCCCTTTGGTCTAATCGTTTCACTAGCAAACCCTGCTTGTATGCCGATTCCGACCAGTCGCGGTGACGGAAACTGTTGTTTGACTCGTGAATGCAAAGAAGTGAGGGCACAAATCAGATCGTTTGGTGATGCTTGATGTGGGGTCCACCAGCAGTTTACCGTGTTTCGCTGACACCCGGTCGAAACTCGAGTGATAAATATCTTATCACTGAAAACTGCTACCCGGGTATCAGGAACGTTAGAGTCCTGAAATTAAAAGTGAAAATACAAAGAACGAGACGTTGAGCCGAGTTCCTCCGGACCAGCCCTTATCATAACTGTGTGAATCTCTGTTTCAGAATCTTGACTAGACTTCGAGCAGTCAACCAGAAGCAATCGGTGATTTTCCGGAATTCTAGCAGTTTGGGAATTTTCATAACCAGCCAATCAAATGCAAATAGAGTTCAAGGACAAAATGAGTCCATGTGCTGTTTGAGTCGCTCGTTCTCTACTAGATTCATTGAGCTCTTTTTATGACATGCTGCGAACTATGTAATTGTAAGGTACCACATTGGGTGACCCCCTAACAGCCGAAATTGCAGAGTTTCATCAAGGCAAGTGCCTTTGATCTTTGAATCTAACCTTTCTCATTTAGTTATCAATACAAAACACATCCGTCGTTCTACCAGTCTAATCGTGAAAGCATACAACACGAAGCGGAACACAAAAGTCCAAACGCGGAAACCTGCAAGCACCAGGTCAGAAGACTTCTCCTTCTAACGGAGATGGCGGTTAGTTCAAGTGAATCAGGGCATTTCGGTTTTCTGTTCGACAATGGACGTTCTGCAACAAAGTGGATCATCCCGTTCGATCTGATTAACTGAGGACCTTGGTAGAACGTTGTGCGATGGAGGGAACCTTCTTCGTGTCACCACAGTTGCTCTCAAGTTTACGCCTTCCAGGTTAGGTTGCATAACATCTTTCCCCCAATGGCATATGCTCTGCTTCTGCCCAAGGACAGATCATATCATGAAGCACTCTTCCCTGGTACTCAAAATGCCGGTTCGGGATACGCCGTTCCTACACATTGCGATGGACTTCGGGGTGGCGGCGCGTGATGCTGTTACGGTGGTCTTAGCAGCAGTGTGTAGGAGGACGTGGACATGGGATATACCGCCCAAGACAAAAAGGATCATCCGTTCCGTCTGTTCCATGGAGTGATCGTACCATTTTGGCGACTAATTTCGAGAAATACAGATGACATTCTGATTTACTTCAGTTCGGCCTATGTTTGAACACTCATTCACTGGTACCCGTTTAGGGAAACTGCTATGAATAAGATACGACATCTTCCACCACTTTTTGTGGAATGTCCAACAATCGAATGTTGCCATTGAACCAACAAGATATGATGAGGATCAAACGGCGAGTTTGCCATCTGGGTGGTTAATCGGCATCTTGCTATATGGCGATCGATTGAGCGTTTGAAAGCATGTCGTCAACGGGCATTAAGCATGGGCACGCAGCTGGAACGAGGGCGCAGATTTAAGAAAATCCACGCTCAGTTAGACGAACCCCCAAAACCCATGTGAATTACGCACCGGCTATTCTGTCGCTGCATTTTTGTGTTGTTCCAGCTACAACGTACAGATTGTTATTTTGTACAATTGCTTCAAGAGTGTTTTATGTCTGTACTGAACTACTTATTCGTTTGTGATGAAAAGTCTTCTGTCTATCACGGATTATGGTGCACTGGTTATCGATGAACCCTTAAGGTCTTGACATATGTTGGCTGATAGAGAGGTCTCTTTCTATCATAAACTGTACCTTGTAACGTACATGGCTGAGCTGACTTGTGGCGGGTCTCGGCGTTCGAATTATCCCCCAGTCCAGTGTGGGTCGAAATGTCCGGTTACCGTTTTGTTCATCCAAAAATAAGGGACCTGGGAATGAATAACCGGGCGTCTGCGACGTCAGTATAATAAGCTGATGATTCAACATCAAGCAACCGATTGAGCCATCGCTTCCAATGCCCGGCTATTCCTTACCTGTATTGTTTTTTGTAGCAGCTGGAACCAAGTTACCTTTGATACATGTTTCCTAGCTGATTTACTGAGTTGAACTGAACGTCTGATATATTCCATTGTGGCCCTTGTGGTTCCGCGGATATAATAAAACAAACGGTGTATGCGGCATGTTGGAATGGACACTCAGCAAATGTGAAAACTTCTAAACAAGTATTCAACCGTACGACATGATTTAACGGTATACATACTCGTATACATACAACGGGCTACTCTTGGAACCCCCTTGGTCTAGGGGCCTCTACGTCCGAGGTCTGTAGTCCGTTTACATGTCAACACCAGTTGCTCACCCCCCCCCCCATGAATTACGGTGAAATCTGTTTGTCTCTCAGAAGTTACATTGAATAACGATCATTTAACCGATTTCACCAAAATGCTCCCATGTCTGGCTGTTCGTCTATCAAGGAGATGTGCGGAACTTGTCTCTCTCCTGTCAACCACTGACCTGAGCGGGAAAACATGAAACTGATATTGTTACAATTCAGCAAATCGAACATCTGGACACAAGTGAAAGCAAATTTTGTGGCCAATTTCTCCCTAGCTTAAAATACCCACTTTTGACGACTAGGTAAACGATTTCGGTTCCAAACTTTTCCCAATCGATTGAAAGCGCTCTCTTATTCTAACCGATAACGTTAAAGGATTAGTCGAAGCCCGATTTTTCTCCAATCTGAACATCTTGTACCATCATCTGTTTACACTGACTTCCGTCTCTCTTACCGAGTCTTATATTTACCGTAAGCACTCCAGGTTGGTTACCACGGTGATTTCATTTCGTGGTCTAGCGTTCGTTTGTTTGTCGCTGTTGTTGTTCTGCTTGCTCCGGATTGATTTCTTTGTTTACAATTCGACCATGTCTGACTATGTGTTATTGTTGTTGGCGTTCCCTACCCTAACAACCATTCAAAAACTAATCGTTTACACCACAGCTACTGTTTGTCCTTTTTCCTTTGAGGACTTTCTGAAATTTCTGTTCAAAGTGCGGCGAGCTAGAAAGGAAGGGTAAAACTATGGTGGATTATAGCTTGACAACAAACGCCTGCTCAGTTTGCTGTGACTGGTGTAACTTTGAGTATGGCGGTCGGATGGGTTGAGTGGAAGAGTGGTTTTGTCGCTTCGTTTCCGTGAGGCGTTTTGGTCGTCAGGTCACTGCTTGGCTGTTTGTTTGAGCATCAGTTTGCGAAAATCACACTACTCACCTGGTGGATGCGGTTCGTGTGTTCAAGCGCTCAGGCGATCGCATTCGCGCGGGTTCAGTAACTTTGTTGTCAGTAAAAATACAGAGAGCACAAATACCTTGGGCAGTTATTTTATATTTTGACCGTTTCGGATGTGGGATTGATGAGCTGTCAGTGAAAATACAGAGAGCACAGATACCTTGGACAGTTATTTTACATTTTGACCGTTTCGGATGTGGGATTGATGTCAAATAAAATGGATGAAGAATATCCTAATCGCCCAAATGAACTACGAGGTCGTCAGTGTGAAACTTGGTTGCACTGGTTATGCGAGAAACAAATAATCATCAAAAAAAAAACGAAAAGGTTGCCACAACAAAATCATGCTACTCTCTTTGCTCTGCTTGATTCACCAAATGTGTGGGGCTGATACAATGAAGTTGATCGGGCTGATCAGTACTCAATTGTACCGATGCACTTTTGTCAAAGATATCCACAAAGCAAACGACCGGTGTTACAGGAACATCACTCTTGTCAAGCAAACGTATTTGGACATGAGCACAACGGTGCCTTCATACCGACGGACCGCGTAACTAGGATGCTTAACTTTACCGGTTGACGCTAATTTCGGTGCAACTACTAACAAGACTTGCAATTCGACTGTGCAGCTTTCCGAACAGACTAACAGAACTCCAGTTCTCTCTGTTTCATTCATTATGAACCTTTTTCGTTACCTCATTATAGGAAGTCAGACAAAAAAATCGTTCAGCTGTAGCACCCTTTCGGTGCCTAGCTGTCATGCCACCCGAAGGTTGCACGAGGGCTGGGGTACTGCCAGGTTGCCCAAGCCTAGACAGGGGAAGTCGAGAAGCGGAGGTCGGGTTCGAACCACGGACCTTCCGATCAGTGAATTCGCACTCTAATCACTTGGGCCATCTCGCCCCAGTCAGACAACCTAACGACAGCCAACGGGCCAATCGGATCGAAGAAAGAAAGCTGCTAAAAATAGAAGGTTATTCAGTCAACCATTCAAATGGAACGGAATCAGAACACAATGCAGGAAGGGGAACAGAACTGGGGAATTGAAGGCGTCCAAGGAGTTAACAGGATACAAGGAAATGAGATCGCAACGCAACCCAGATTCCGAGCTGACCAACTGAGTTGAGCGACTTGTTAGGTACTGTTTAGAAACTATACAAACATAGGTAGATGATGAGGAATTTACCAACTCAACCCCGCACTGAAAATGTAACATTGATTGGTGATGAAACGTTTGCAATCCAGTTACCAAGCTCGGCGAACAGACCAACAACCAGGAAGTCATAGGCCACATGACCAGGATAAAAGGTTCCGAACATGGGAGCGGTTTTGGCGATACGTTATCTTATCAACTTGCGCTCAAACCAAGGCGCGAGAGGAATCGTTCGAGCAGACATAAATACCACGTGCTCCACTAAGCTCGGGTGCACTGTGTGCTGCGTTGAAGGCGAACTTTGTCTATCTCTCCTTTATGTTGTTTGTTTTTGGTCGAATCACGCTGTTCTGTTGTGCACAACTGCTGCCGCAGTTCAGACAGCCGTATTCTGCTGGCCAAAAGCTATCACCTTGAGGTGTCTGTCTGGCTTACGTGTTGTCATGACCCCCTGGGCTACTTTAGATGGAAATTTGTTCTACAAGGTGCAACCCTATCAGGAAGGCCAAAGGAGAGCTGTGAGATGAAGGGCAGCGAGCTCTCACACTATGATTGGCTGTAATACACAACGGGCTGGAGGTATGGTCCCCCTGTGACGGGACTACGAATGCAGCAAGGTGGTAGGCCTGTTCATATAGAAACGGGGTGCTGCTCTCCTCCCGAGAAAAGCGGATTGGAAAAGGTTGGCGCTGAAATTTGCACACTGATCTTCAAACGGTTGAACATGACCGCTGACAAACTATCCAACAAGATCGACAAACAAATGAACATAATGTGGCATGATGAGCATAATGTTAGCTCAAACCGCATCTAAGCCCGACTGCATCGGGGTTGAGACGTCAGTGCACTGTTTCTTGCTACCTGGGGCTAGACCAGCCTTTTGACATAGTACGTTGAACTATTGATTTATCTGGTTTAGTTAGGGCCCTCCTAGAGAATCGACTGTTATTGGATCTGACTTTAAGATCAAACGCTGAAACGTGGGGTTCCTCAGGTATCCGGAAAGTACCATTCGATGGGCATCTCTTGCTGAAGCTTTGTTTGTCCTTCGACTAAACGATCGTTGGATTTCGTCGAGATCAGCGGGCCTTATTGCCGCCAGAAAAGTTACGTCGGCAACTGGCAAACAAGATGGTACACGCGGAACCCTCAACCGCCAGAAGGTCAAGAGCCTGAAAAATTATAGAGAACCCTGGTGAATTGCGAAGAATCAGGAGTTAGAGAACACTGCCGCTTCAGACAACAATCCTGAGTCTGGATAACTCAAATCCAGCGCGAAATATCATCCCTCTAACAGCTCGGATGACTTCCACTGTGCGCTTTTGAAAGAAGCCTTTTAGAAAGTGAAGCTCTGGTGGGTATTCTGACAACCCAGGGACGGAAGAATTGCAACGAAAACAGTATATTAGTAGAATGGAACGCATCTACCTTGATTCCATTCTTCAAAAGGGGCACAAGAACGTCGTACAAAAGCCACTGCTGTGTTGGTTCGGTGGTCGTAGCCTCCGTCGTTCTCTCTCTCCAGTTTCCCGAACCTTCAGGCAACTGGGTGGATCGAAACCAAGCAACTACTTGTGTCGTGGCCACCATTTTTGGCTATATCTCCGCCCTCCCATCTTCCGGTGACCGAAACCGTAGCATCTGGAACCAACGTACTTTTGTTGTATGGTTGATCGCTGCTAGGCTATAATGTGCTGATTCTGCTATTCATATCCGGCCAGCAATAGTGTATCGTGGTTGTGTCTGTGTTCTACACGTCATTCACTACCGGTTGCAATAATGTGTCACTGACACGCGAGTGTTTTTTAAACCAAAAATACTCCTTTTAGCAGACCAGTGCGGAGCTCCTTCAGTGGCTTCCATATAGTTGATCACGTTGCACCGCAGAACAAGCAGATCGGAATATTCTGACTCATCTCCAAAATTCCACAATTGCTCGCGTCTTCGCAAAAGCCGACTTTTGTGCGCGGTGTATGATTTCGTCATGTAGTGTGTGTGGTTCGCTTTGTGGCGTCATGTAGGATTTATCAATTTATTTGTACCTTGAGCTCGGTAAAACTGACGGAGCTGAAGTTCAAATCCACCAATGATGGCTCAAGTGGTTAGAGCGCGAATCTACTGACCGGAAGGTCCGTGGTTCGAACCAGACCTCTGCCTCTTGACTTGCCCTGTCTAGGCTTGGGCAACCTGGCAGTATCCCGGTCCTCGTGCTCCCTTCTGGTGGCATGGCAGTTAGGCACCGAAAGGGTGCTACAGCTGAACGACGATTTTCTTTGACTGTCCTCCTTTGGTTTTCGGTAGTATCTGGTAGTCTGTGCAGTTTTTGAGCAGGAATATCAGGGATATCACTTGATACTTGTGAGTTTGTTGTGTTCGTCACTTTTCCGTATGAACTAATAACCCGCATCTCTCAACAAGCTCATCTAAAAGGCCTTCAGACAAGATAGGCGACACTGACTAAACCGATTTCCCTGGATGGGATTGGCTTGACCCAATAGCTGTCGAGATCTCTCTACGTGTTGTCAGTTTTTTTCCAGGTTTCATGATTGAGCGCTTTGAGTTGTGGTCCCCTCAGAATGCTTGTGATTGGCCAGCACCAGGTCCCTCCATCACCCACTCTTTTCTGTTCTTTTCACTTTAAGCTTCTAAATGGAGCTGAATAAAATTCGTGGTTGTACGGTAGTGAAGCACCAATGTCAATACTGTTGTTGCTCTTTCTGATGCTGATGAACGGTACACTGATGATGTCTTCTTAATTGGCGACGAAACGGTTTCCAAGCTTGCAGCAACAACCATCGAATCCCTTTATTTGATAACCTCGTTACGTTTTGATGGCTTTCTTGCTTTCGTCCTCCGGAGAAATAATTGGGATGGTGTTGATCACGGAGAGTGTAACTCTGCGTAACCAATGGACACTACAGTATTGAGTTCTCGACTCTAGCGGTAACGCATTCTACTACTCCTCGGTGCTGATGAGTGGAAAAGAAACCACCTCATTGCACTCGCCTACTGGCGTTCGACGCAGACTGCACATTCTACCACTTTAGCATTCCTTTACGTTCTTATATGTGAGCTTATTCGGAGCACTTTGATCTGCCCTGCCAGTACGCATTTCCGTTTCCTACTCCTGATGATCACTGCAAGAACCGCGTGAGGCAAACTGATGGGACCAGTGTGACGTTCTGCACGCTGGTCCGTTATCAGTGACCAACGACACCGCTTGTGAAGGCGCCTCTGTCCGGTTCGAATTTGAACTCGACATCTCTCGTGCAATGTTGTCCCAACTGGTTACTGACCTCTCGTACTTCATTCGATGCATCCCATGTCGAAGTGGAGTGTTGGTAAATCTGCTTGCTGTATCCCTTCAACGTCCGTATGCCACTCTGCAATGCACTGTCTACGTTGGAGCCTCAGAATGGCCGTCTTCCACTTTTTCACGTCCACTTTCCGCTCGCACTTCAATGTTCCCATGGCATTCGGTGAACTTCCTGCGTTCACTCGAGTTTGTTCATTTGGACGTGTGTGGACGTTATCAAGGTGGCATAGCTGTGAAAATATGTCCGTTGGACAGCCAGTTGGACATTACAACCGGCTTAAAATAGCCGATATGCCGGCTTCCGACTGTCGTTCACACCACTGTTCGACCGGTTCTTTCTGATCGGACTGTTTTAGTAGACGCTGTACGTTGTTATCCGCGTCGACTATCCTCGCGAATGTTTCTTTCAAAGAGGACGTCAGTCGGTGGTGGTAGGGTGCCTACGTTCACTCAGCGAAGAGATTCCCTACATGAATGCATACTTGAAAACACGACCTTTCACTAGAGTCTCATAAGTCTGACAGAACTTGGAAGCTGGTGTGTCGAGCTTTCGATTGGTTAACTAATTCCGATGAATCCCAGAATCCCTTGGAATATTTGGGCATCCAACTGATGCCGGTCCTGAAGAATCAGATTTCTGCCTCTTTGGTTGGGCACAGTTTTTCTCTATCTAGGGGTTTGAAAATTATCCGTCATTTGAATAACACATCGCCTCCATAAACGAGCCGATATAAAATGACGCTGTCAAAGATAGGATCCAAGCGGTACAACTCAGATAGGACGGTAGGATCTAGGCTCTGTGGTTCCTACCCGAAATCCAACAAGATGTCAAACAGTTCGGCTAAGTTTTTCCACCTTCCACACGCTTCTCTTCTCTGGTGGCGGACGTTTTGGGGCTCGTCTAGTAACGTAATGTGTTGGCCTATTCCTCAGTACACTTTCCGTCAGTCGTCACTTAGCAAAATGGCGAATGGTGCACAACTGCACTTACAACTCACATTATGGGGGCATGTCACCAACCCGACTGCTTTGGTATTTTCTCTCTCTCTTTCTCTCTCTCTCTCTCTCTCTCCCTGTAAACTTCACCATCGTTTCGTACGCTAAAATCGCAAAAATGAGTGGAGAATCCTGACCACTTATTATCGGATTGCTGTTTCAGGCTCTCCCCTGAATCGACAGCTCATCTCTGCCATTTGCATCACATTAACTCTCTCTCTCTCAGAATAATTTAATAACCACTAGAAGAGCCTTTTTCAGTTGGTGAATTCTGCGAACACAGTGGGCTGTATCTCCTGTTTGTAAAGATCCTTGATTGGAAACTTCACTTTAGGAATTTACGGACCAAGTCCACCTACAGATATCCAAGAGGGGCAAAACCTGTACTGGACTCTGCAGGAGCTTTCATCAGTATTATGCTTGGGTCGAGAAAAGTACTTCGATATGTTCGTTCCAACGAACATCAACTAATACTAGTAACTGTTCAGCTATGCTACCCTTTCGAGACTGAGTTGCCGTGCCGCCCGAAGGAAGCACGAGGTCTGAGATACTGTCAGGTTGTCCAAGCATAAACAGGAGCATTCGAGATACAGCGTTGGGATTCGCACCACGAACCTTCCGGTCAGTAAGTTCGTGCCTTAACCGCTGAGCTATCTTGACCTCTTATAAACAAATGGCTCAGCCGATATTATTTTGGGTCTGCTTCTGACGTCAAGTTACTGAGTATATAAATCAGCTTATGAACACTCCAATGTTCAAGTAGAAAATAAGATGAGTAGAACCTCTGGAACTAGGCTTACATGTTGAGCCCCAAGAAGTGGACTATCAAAAAGTTTTTAGCAAGCTTAGTGTTTGATCGAGGAAATTATTTCGATATCCAACTAAACCAAGTGTCGGCCCCTGTATTGATACATGGTTGAATCTCCCACTTGCGTCAAGCGTAAAATACAGTCGGTTGGAAGTTTCGTTAGAAGGACGTAGGGTCTGGAGAAGCACAGTCTGCTTGCCTACCTGAATCTAGGTTGTTATATTAAAGGCTGCTAAGCTGAACGCATTCCGGACACTCATAGTGCTGATGTCGGTTGTGGCGACTTGTTGATGAAATCAAAACTAGCGTCACCGTTGACGCTTCTCAACTTTGGAATGACTGGGAGATTTGAGTAGGGAAGGGAGGGCACCGAAGTTGCATTTGAAAGAGTTGGAGAAATCGATGATGAGGATGTGGTCAAATGATAGAAATTGAGGGTTGTATGCATAATTCCATCATGTTTTTTTGGCTAGTACCGTATTTCCCATAGTGTCCAGATTTTTCTACCCTGTCTGATCAATCATCTTTCAAACATACAGTTTTAGCGTTTAAAGCATGTGATTGACGTTATCATTTGGTTGCCTGGACAACCAAACTCAGTTTTCGAACATAAGGACTAGGACTTCTGCCATATCCCACTCGGGATTCTTGATTATGGTTTGCTTGAGCCGTCCGACCGAGCTTGTTCCGGTAAACGGATCAGAGAACTCGACCGGGTCCATTGTTCTCTAGTTGTACATTTTACCATCACATTCAAGCAAAACAGATTTACGACCGATCATACGGAAAAATCCAAGCAACTGTCGTCTATCATTAGTTCCACGTCACAGAAACGGATTTCAGTTGGACGCTTAATCCAGACCGATCGTTACTGCAGGCATTATATTCGAAACTCACATTGGGTTCTCATTTTTTGGCAATTGTCCTCGAAACGGTGATTGGATCACGTCTGTCAGTGTTGCTAATCCCTGATCTATAACCTGTCGATATCTACTTCTGGGTACAAGGCATTTGCAAACCGGATTCAGTCAGCTGTTCGGAACTTCCATACTTTGTTGTCAAGTCAGAGCCTGCTATTTTTTGGGTCATGCCGACTGTGTACATATAACTAGGTTGGCGGCACGGTTGTGTTAAGTGATTGTCGATCAGGTGGCGGTAGATCTGTTTGTCGAGTTGCTTTACAGACGCTTCATCGTCATTCGAGTTGGTGATGATCGTCAGTACGCGATTGGATGGGTATTTGTTTCCCTTGCTTGCGACCATATAGATTTCACAGTGCATCTTACGTCCCTAAATTGACTTGGGTCGAGATGGCCCATTCTTCATCGTACACTGCGTGCATCTCACGACCAAGGTCAATGAATTTACGGTCGCCTGAAAGTGGACCTGTAGCTGAATTTGTTACTCAGAATTGCTAGACACTCCAGCACCATTCTCTCCTACTAGAAATTCCACCGTCACCCAGTGATCCTTCGGTAAATTCTGACCGACAGCAAAGCAATTCCTTCTATATGTTAGACGTTCAATAGTCCGCGGTTCCCCATCACTGGCAACAACATATTGTACGGGGGTGGCGGCCAAATGGACGTACAAAAACTTGTATAAACAGCTGAGCAAAATAAGAACGGTGGCTTATTTTTCGCCATTTGTTCTCAACGCTACACAAAACCGTAAAGAATAGGATACTTGCATCAGGAAACTGAATTGATACAAACTCATCAGAGTAGTGAAATGCATCCGGCCCGTCTGGCCCAACATCCCTAACGAAACCCATCCAACCCAAGCTTACGGCAGGGCGACCGACCATTACTGCGATCTCTGGATATAAATAACACATAGGTATAGTTAATATCAACTCCATGTCAAATTTCAAGGATATTTCAGCCGGATGCTTGGATGATCATGGGATCGATCGTGAAGGTAGGTGGGTATTCGTCCCGCCTCTCTAAGGTTGGGCATCCTTTATTTACGAGCTTGACTTCATGCTTGAATTTCACGTTACCGTGGTCTAATTTGTTCGCACGCGAGGTGAACAACGTGTGACTTGGTAGAAGTGTGTGGAAGAGAGCATGAGCAGTTTGGATGTTGATGGTGTAGTGCGCTTTACAGGATGGAGTCTCCGTGACCACCGGTGCGCTAGCCTGGGGATACTGCAAGTAATAACAGCCAATCGATGTCTGTGGCGTTCGTGTTTTCGGTTGTCTGATCGAGCGCTTGGAGGTGTGGACATCTCAGATTACTTGTGGAAGGCTAGCATCAGGCCTCACCCGATCTTTTCCCGTTTTTTCTCACTTTAGGGATTTAAATATGATTAAATAAACTTTGTGTTTGTACGGTAGTGAAACATCAGTGTCATCACTGATGTGTTGTGGTCTGTCTTCCCGGTCATCTAATAGGTTATTTATTCACTTGCCATTTTTAGTAGCTTTTGTTCTTTACTCGGATTGGTCCGTTCATAATTTCCCTTATGTTTTCTTGCACCTGATTAGTTAATTTTCACATCTCTTTTGGCAGTTTCCGCCCTTTTTGGCTTACTAGTACTTGTTCTGTTTGTTGGTAGGAGTTGCGCCTTCCGGTTCAGTTAATTTGTCCCGTGAATGTTTAGGTTTCTTCTTCGGCTCCTCGTACACCTCAGAATTCGATACATCTTGACTTCTTTTAGCCTCAGAGATTATCAGACAAGGTCGTTGTCCCTCTGAGTGTTTATTGCCTTTTCAGTGGGGCACTAATCCATAAATTCGCCGTTCTTCCTATTTGTTTGACCCAATACTGTCACTGTCCCAGCTATACTCGTTTCCTCTAGCCTGTGTGTAGCGAGAGAACTGGGAATTGGTGTGCCTTTAGTGACAGGTTTGTGCTCATTCATTCTGGTTGGTAGGTGTCTCTCCGTCTCTCCCACATAGTGTTTCTCGCAATACGCGCATCGATGACATTGGTCCTTTCATTTATGTCCGATTTTCTTTTTGGTTCTGACCTTTTCCGTCTCAATACGTTCGTAGGCCACTATTTTATCATGTCGTAGTGTTATTACACTCATTTCAGAAATGTATAGAAGTGTACTTGTTTTGCCTTGTCTTCGGTTTGCTGGCTGGTTGATTTGTATTTTCTCAAACAACTCTAAGTGAAATTTCCCGGATAATCGTTTCCTCGGAATATTTTGTATGGGTGCTTCTCTCATTTCGCCTTGAATTCCGCTGTGTTGCAATGTGTCACAATTCGCTTACACGGCGTTCGGTCACAGCAGTGTTTGTGGCAGTTCTGAGCGTTTCTGTGGTAGTTCAGAAGTTGGACTGTGTGGTGGGTCGCCTTTCCGTTCGCCTCCGTTTATAGTAGTCCGTCAGGTAATTTGGTGATGAGGATTTCCAAAATTGCTAGTCTCCCCTCATCTTCTCCTTCCATCGTGAAGTTGTTGTCATCGAAAACGCTTTATACTTCTTTTTTCGACTATCTCAGTAGTATCGTTTACGTAACCAACCCCAAAGTTGAGATTGGTGTCTGGTAATACAATCCGCTCCAAGGTCAAAGGAGAGAAACGTTTATACAAATTGTTCTAAAGAAACGGTCACCAGAGATTTCTGAAGAGTTTCAACTCAATCAAATCAGTGACCGGAGTCCAAGGTAAAAGAATTATACCCTTCTTTAAGAACTACTTAAACGCAAGAAAGAAGACGGGAAATGTCCGACCACTTGCAGATCGATGATGTTTCCTCGAATGTAATGAAACGTTTGTAAGTAGATTACAAAACCCGTCAATCCTATCGACCGCCAGCTGACTAGCAGCCGCATAAAATATGGTTCACCCAACTTTCGGTGCCTAGCTGCCAGACCTCCCGAAGAAAGCACGAGGGCCAGGATATCGTCAGGTTGCCCAAGCCTAGAAAGGATCAGTCGTGATGGCGAGGTTGGGTTCCAACCACGAACCTTCCGGTCAGTAAGTTCACGTCTTAACCACTGAGCAACTGTATAAATAGGTAAATGCAGCAAAGTACACTCGTTTGTACATCAGTTTGATCTTAACGAGAGGTTCAGCTGGGATTCATTTGGATCTCTCGTTACAATCAAATTCGTATGTGAACGAATTTTGTACAATTTGGGTTCAAGTAGTATACTAAGTTGATAGGAACTACGGAGACTGCCTCTCCCTAGTGAGTCCCAAGAAGGGAAAAACCGGTCGTGGATTGTCAACGGATTTTTATCAATTTTGTGAGAAGTTTCCGTGGAATGAAAACAGCCTTGACAGATGACACTTTTTATAAAATCTTGGGGTTAGTCAACGTAATCCAGCATGTCAGTCAAGAGCTAGTTGCTCATCCCAAGAACTGTCTGACCTTTTGTTCTCACCCAACATGAGCGGTCTCTTAGTAACATCGATAGGCAGGCGCCGTAAGCTTCCTGTCTTTCGTATGCAGCGGACCCAAACTGTAAGATCGAGATTACTGTTGAGTTGCAGATTCTTTCATGCCATGGTAAACTAATGTTACATCGACATCAGCTTTGGGGGCTAGATGGCCCAATCGGGTAGAGCGCGAATTTACTGACCGGAAGGTACGTGGTTCGAACCCGACCTCTGCCTTTCGACTTCCCCTGTCTAGGCTTTGGCAACCTGGCAGTATCCCAGCCCTCTTACTTCCTTCAGGTGGCATGGCAGTTGGGCACCGAAAGGGTGCCACACCTGAACGATCCGTTTTTGGGTTGAACATACCGGCTGACTCTGAGTGTTCAAAGTTATTTCATTGTTTGGAGAGTCGACGAATACCCTGCACACTTAATCGCAGGGAGGGATCTGGTGTCTGTGAGCGATTACGTGCCATTCGTCAAAATTAGCCGCCGATCAATAAACCAATTCGAAAAATCTTTCCGCTTGTGAAAACGAGTTCGGTTAGATCTACTCAACCAGAATAATACTATAGCATGGTTTGCGTTAACCAACCTAGATCCCATCCTGACTGACAAGCCAAGAAACGTGTTACTGCATAAATTGGGTCACTCTTATTGGTTCTTTGGACAAACGAGTTTGAAGCTGAGTCGTGACCAGTCTAAATAAACACGTTCCACGTAATTCGAGTTCGTGAGGACCAGGGGAGCTAACAGGTTTGTTTTACTCAACCCACTCAAACTTGGACACGTTAAGAATGCAGCGTATAGAGTTTATTTCGAAACCTATGAACGTGAGGTTCAATAGCATGACACCACTGATCGAAGGGCATATTTCTCCAGCAGTCCCATCAGTATTGCAGCGGGCGTTTTGCGTCCTGGACTGTTCATAGTTGTTTATTTCTAACGTACATACTTTTCTTTGCGTAGTCTTCTAGTGTGTTTTGGCAGACATAAAACTCATAGTGAATTTTTTCATATATTTTTATGTTGGTACGATGTAATGTATTGACGAAGGTTTGATTTAACAGTTGTTCTATGCAAACGTCAGTTTAACGCAGGTAACATAACGAAATGCAGTACAGTGTACGGAGCACATGTAACGTTACTCACAAGAACGGCGGGACTCGAGAATGCAGACCGACATATTGGGCAGGATGAGCGATTCTGGTCAACCGAAATCGGATAGTCAGGCTGGTAAAGTTCTTAAGATATAAGTTTGACGACTTGAATGAGCTCATCGGTGCACACTCCAACCCGTGGAATCTGGTTTCGAAAGAGGAGGAACAATGTGGGCTATCGAGGTGTCAGTTGGAAGTCAACGTCGAAAATCTCTTACTGGAAATAACGACGGCAAGAGTGGGGAAGGAACTTCAGGGGATTGCTGCAGCATGGGATCCTTCTATTGTTTGGGCTTTGATTTTCAAGAACTTGATTGACGTTGCAGTGCAAACATTCCCCTTACGAATACAAAGAAACATCCATCCCAACTTTCCTGCAACCGCCGAAGGTTTCAGACGCGCCACCCTGTGAATCAATGCTCCATTTTGCCATGCAGTACACATCCAACAACGTCGACTCTTATTGTTTGGGTGCGTTCCTCGCTGTCTACATAATCGAACTTTTCTTGCACAAAAACCGTACCCAGTTTGGCGTTGTCCCCGAAGTGGCCAGCTGAAAATCCGGTTGAACATCAGTAAATCCGAAGACGAATGACTAGGTCCTGAGGCTGCGTATAGCCCACGCAAGTGGAATCCACGTTGGACGAGTATCTAGGATAGCTTTGCCACCAATCACAGTTCTTGGTTAGCTGTGATTCGAGGCACCCAAGAAACCGGTTCATCCTTGGGTGGGAGGTAGGGGAAGTAAACGCTGGACCCAGCAGATAATTTTGGAGAGGGGACATCCTAGTATCGCGAGTTTGGATCTTTCGCGGTAGGCTTTGGAGACTCTGATTTGTCAACTTTTCCTGTAAATCCGAAGAAGAAAGTTTGGAGCAGGCCTCATCTGAGCAACTTGATACATTCCTTGTGCAAATCCTCGGGGTCTTGTCTTGCGGTATATACGCAGTGGCTCAACGTTTCAGCGAAGTTCAACCAAATCAGGAGTGTCAATCTGGTTTCCCCGAAGAATGGTTTCGTGATAGAGACGGTTGAGAACTAGGTCATGGCGCTCGTCATTTTGAGTAGTGTTGCTCGATTTGGTTCACATGGGCGCGATTTATCTCTCCAGCGCTCTCTGAACACTACTCATCGAGCCATTCACGCTTTCCATGGGCACTTTGGTTGTTGGATAACTCCATGGACTGTGGCTATTGGTGTGCCCCCTTCTGGCGCTTTCAGTCTCCCAACTTCAGTGTGCTATCGTTTTTTGGGGCAGTATTCGCCTCAGGTGTACTTTGGGATGAGTCCTCTGCAGTATAGCAACAAGTGCTCGAGCTGCTCATCAGGGGTTTCGGCTTATTTTGAGGCCTCTCTTCTCATGTATGCTTTATATGGTTAATTCGATTGGAATCCGAACCTCATTTTTTCCCAGTCAGAACGTAAGGAGATTAGATTGCTTGGAGTTTGATAGCGATTTTAGTATTCAACTTGCTGGAAAAATCGAGTAACATGACGAATCTTAGCTGTATCAGCTTCTGGTCAACAGCCAATCTCATTATAGAATACAGTCTCCCCCTGGCTTTCTTGATTATCACTTATTGTGGTACTGAAAGGGGTTTGTCAGTTGGTGTACGAAGCAGTCTTTTGTTGAGCTGGCGTTCTCAATGGCTCACAGCAAAATTACTATTCTATCTCTGCTGGTTCGACCAAGTTTGACGCGGCAAAATCACATGAGCCCATGGTGGTTAATGAAATTTAGGCTATTCTGATTCTGCTGCCGAGTAAAACTACCCCTACTTCAAGCTGATTCTGTTCACACGCACATTTGTTGCCAGCGTGGAGTATATGACACTATGGGCTTAATACATGAAACCGTTTTGTGTTTGTAGTTGCGGGTGCTGAGTTTGCATTGTGAAGAAAGCATCTGTGAGGAAATATCGGATGTCACAAGTAAAACATCAGGTTCACGGGAAATCGGGGACCGCACCTACCTCATGGGCGTAACCAGTCATGGGCTGTCGACGTTTCCAGCAACCTTGTCAGTAGCATGTTACGTTCAGGCAATCTATTGCGATATCTCGAGTATCGCACCAACTGAAATGTGGGGCGACTTGGTGCAGCACACTCAATTAGAGCGGACCGTTATAAATGGGTGATTCAGCTGGATTCAGTCGATTCTCTAGCGAAAACCAGAATCGCGTGCAAGATTTGTCGAAATTTCTCCAATTCGGGTTTAAATAGGCAACTCGGGGATTTCGCCTACCTGATAAGTCCCAAGAAGCGCGAAACCGGTCTTGGGCTGTAGACCTTATGAGTAGAGTGTTAGGTGGGAAGTCCACACTAGTGTTCACGGGGATTTCGACCATATTTTTATGTTGTAACAGCTGCCAAAGTGATCCAACCATGCAATCTCCTGTGTAGCAATACGAGTCTTTTCAAACTAACCACTTCAGTTGAGTCTCCTCACTAGGGACTGTCATTTTCATACTCTGTTATGATCTGGATTAGATGGAAACTCAATAAAGCCCTGTAGGCCTGAACGTTTCATGGATGATCCAGAAGATAAGCTGTCACCCCCTGTACGGAACCGCAAAGACCAGTCCGTTCGCCTTGCATACATAGGTACATTCAGTGTTCACCTGTGTGTTCGTTCAGAGGTTGCTAGAATATACAACCTGTCACTTCCAGGTGTATAAGAAAAGGTACACCTGCATAAATTTCCACGGATAACATTATGAAATGAATAATGAAGCGTTCGACTGATCGATTCGGTGGTGTCATCATTAACACCAGAATAATGACAAACCGTCATCCTAACGCGGGTGGCTGTGGTCACTTCCGACTGCAGTAGATTTTAGCAATAGATTGGTAGCATCACATGAGAAGTATAGATTGTCTTACATCGCGGTCTTAAGGAGTTCGCGATAGCTCATTGGTTATGGCAAGAACTTACCATGGGTCGAACCTAGCTTCAGCACCTCGACTGTTCTTGTCTAGACTTTGGAACTTGGTATCACCGCAGATCCTGTACTTTCTTCGGGTTGCATGAAATATAGGCGCCTTAGGGTTGTTACAGCTGGACGATTATTCATTATTCAAGTGGGATTTGTTTTTTTTCTAGCTTGTGCATCAAAATTTCCCAAGAACCAGGTTGCTACTGAATCGTCAGAACTGTTCCTTACTTCTTACAATCTTCAGAACCGAGCGCATTGTGGAGAAAGCAATTCTCCAGTAATTCTCTAGATGGAAGTTTGTATGCTATGCATCTTCTGTTAACCTAGGAGTTAAAAACTGGTGCTGGTGAAATGCATACTGTGTGTTGCGTGCCCCGGATACCAGTTCCCGGTGTTCTGCACTGTGTCTGTAGAGTTTGCTTCTGCTTCCAAGTCACACATTCCCTTGTGATTTTGGTGAACAGTTGGGTGATTGTACGTATGGGTCCGATACACGTGACGAATGCGGAATCCGCGTCGATGGACAGTGGAGCGAAGTATGTGTAGGTTGTTCTTAGTCTTGTGTCTTTTTAGAACGCAAGCTTACAACAAAAGGAGGTGCATATGTCGCTTTATGGGGTTCTTTGATAAAATGTAAAACATCGCTGCGTATAGTTTTTTTGCAGTGTTTACACGATTGGTGTGGTTTATAATGGCCTTGTCGTACTGGTCTACGGAGAACAATTGTAGTACAGACTTGACAAATGCAGGGCTGCGTCTTCCACTGGAACTTATGCGCCGATGAACTATTGATAAGTCACCGATCTGAGAAATGGAAACTGGCGTATGCACATTGTCAACGATGGATCGTAGCTGTCGAGTTTGATCAGTTGGGATACAGTTGCGTCTCTTGCTGAAACCAGCATGGCGTGCAAACAAGTGCATTTGTCGTGCATTTCGTACAATCTGGGTTCAAGCAGAAAAGAAGGTTGACGGAAACTCGGGGACTGCGCGCGTACTTGATGATCCCCAAGAAAGGCGAAACCGGTCGTGAGCTGTCGAAGAGCTTTCGGGATGTTTGTGAGTAGCTTCCTCCAGGAAAGTATACTACAATATCTCGGATGTCGCGGTTCCAACTGAACCATGAAGCGGCCTTTGTGCAGTACATTCAGCTGAAGACCCAACTGGGATTCAGTTAAAACCAGATTACTGTGCAATTGAGTGTATTTAGCGGAAACTTTATACTGCCTTAAAATTGATGTATGCTGTGTCTCCGAAACACGCATACAAGACCCAAGCGTGACTATGCATCTCAGAACGCCAAGGATGAACTCAGCTGTTTCACATTTCTCCCTCCGTGTGTCCGGTGACCCAGAAGCGATGACTCGTGGACTATATGGCGTGGGAGTTGCACTCAGCCCCAGAGCTGAACGCGCTTTGCTGGATTGGATCCCAGTGAACAGTCGGCTTTGCGCCGTCCGGTTATCCAGTTCAATCAAGCTCAATGCCTCTCGGCATAAAAAGCGCTGCCTGTTTGTAGTGTCGGCTTATGCCCCAACGGACTGCAGTTCTGATGTTGAGAAGGATACCTTTTATCGAGAACTATCCGGGCTCATTCGTCAGGCAAAAAGCACTGATATTGTGATCCTTGCAGGCGATCTGAATGCTCAAGTGGGTCGTCTGAGCTCCTTGGAATCACATTTGGGCGGTCGATTTGGAGTCGATGCTCGCCGCACAGACAACGGAGATCGACTCCTTCAGTTGTGTGCTGACCATGAACTGTTTCTGGCAAGTACGAACTTTCAACATAAGCGTTCGCATCGCGTGACCTGGCGGCCACCAACTGCAAATCAACCGTGGACCCAGTTGGACCACGTGGCCATCAGCTACCGGTGGAGAGCCACAATTCAAGACTGCCGTTCCTTTTGGGGCACTCCACTTGATTCCGATCACGCCATGGTGCGTGCACGCCTGACAGTTCGCTTCCCTTCAGGCCCTCGCAAACTAGAAAGAAGCATGCCAATCCAGTATCTTCGAAGATCGACCATAGCTCAACAGTACCGATCTGAGCTAGCCCAACAACTCTCTACATGCACTGGCAGTGCGAGTGTAGATGAAGCATGGCAAAATGTGAAAGAAGCCATGTTAGCGGCGTTCAGTGCTGTCTGTCCAACCTCCCCGATTCGACCACAAAACCACTGGATATCGGCGAGGTCGCTATCCATGATTGATGCCCGGAAATCCATACCAGCAGGCAACGCGTACGACGGCGCACGCAAATCCCTTAAACGCCAAATAGTGAAGAGCCTAAGGAAAGACCGAGAGCTCTGGTGGAAATCGAAAGCTCGAGAGATGGAGAAGGCTTTTGCTACGGGAAACAGCCGTGCCCTATATCAACTGATACGATCGACTGGTCCCAGGAAAACAACGGTCAGCGAAACGATAAGTGAAAAAGACGGCTCATTAATTCACTCCCAAAAACGTCGACTGGAAAGATGGGCCGAACACTTCGAAGAGCAGTTCAGCTGGCCTCCTGCAACACAGCCTGTGGAGATAATGCATACGGGCCAGTGGAATGTAAACCTTGATCGTCCTTCGGAAGAAGAAATAAAGTACGAACTATCCGTACTAAAACGTGAGAAGGCACCAGGACCGGACGGTCTCTATCCAGCCCTCTTCAAAGAAGGCGGAGAATCCCTGGTGACCCATCTGACAAAGCTTGCTGGTGCTATATGGAACGAAGAGAAGGTGCCTGCAGAATGGGGCATGTCGACAGTTATCCCTATTTTCAAAAAGGGTACGCGGACGCTGTGCGAAAACCACCGTGGCATCAGCCTGTTAGCTGTGGCATCGAAGGTACTCTCTGGTCTTATCCTTCGAAGGTTAACTGAACACAGGGAGAGACAAATCCGTGAAAACCAAGCTGGGTTCCGTCCTGCAAGAGGATGCATCGATCATATCTTCACCCTCCGACAGATTCTTGAACAGCGACACTGCTTCCAGCAACCAACAATGGTTGTGTTTCTCGATCTGAAGGCTGCCTTTGACTCTGTAGACCGCCAGGCACTATGGCAGTGTCTGTGGAGCAAAGGTGTCCCCCTTAAATTCTTGACCCTTCTTAAGGCGCTGTACGCCAACTCCCGCGGCCGTGTGAAGGTCTACGGGAAGCTCTCTTCTGAGTTCACCACATCAAGTGGTGTCAGACAGGGCTGTCCTCTTTCACCTTTCCTCTTCAATTTCGTCATTGATACGATCATGGAAGACTCATTATCAGCCTCTACTGCCTGTGGGGTCGAAGCGCTCCCGGGGCGTCCGCTTACAGATATCGAGTATGCAGACGACATAGCTCTTCTTGGATCTGACGCCGTGGTAATGCAAAGAATATTAAATAATCTAACTAATTCCGCCTCACGGTTCGGCATGCGCTTCACACCTGCAAAGTGTAAAGTGCTAGTGCAAGACTGGGTGGGCCCGAACCCTAGCCTAGTGCTTGCGGGTGAACCGATTGAGGTAGTAGACAAATTTGTCTACCTGGGCAGCTGTATTAGTCCCGGTGGTCTCGCGAAAGATGATATTTCCATCCGAATTGGGAAGGCCCGAGCAGCTTTTGTGAACCTGCGTCACCTGTGGCGTAGGCGTGACATCAGCTTATCCGTCAAGGGTCGAGTTTATAATGCTGCTGTGCGCTCCGTATTACTATACGGATCAGAAACCTGGCCGCTGCGCGCCGAGGACGTCAAACGACTTTCAGTGTTTGACCACCGATGTCTCCGGAGCATTGCCCGAATCTGGTGGGAACACCGGATCAGCAATGCTGAAGTACGTCGAATGGTATTCGGGAGGAATAACTCACCCTCGATAGATGAACTGATCACACTGCATAGGTTGCGCTGGCTTGGCCACGTGCTGCGCATGCCAGTCGACCGACTTCCTCGAAGGGTTCTTTTCGCACAACCACGTGAAGGGTGGAAACGAGCCAGAGGCGGTCAAACAATGACTTGGCAGCGAAGTGTAAAAGCCACTACCAGCAAACTCAGCTGCGCTGGTCACTGCCGTCTTCCTGGATGGGGACCCCGAGACGGGCCACATCAATGGTTAGAGACATTGTCAGACATGGCCCAATCGCGCCCTCAATGGCGCTCATGCATCCAAGCTATTGCCTTCAATGCATAGCCCCCTTCCCAATTCCCCGACGTAACAGCCCATTGACAGTGGTGCATTTACGCAGCTCGCGCCTCCAATGCGCAGCTACCTACCTCACCTCCCCAAATCATCGGCGGACGAAACTGTGGCAGCTACAACCACTGTACGACAAGTACACGGTTTCTTACAGCTGATGATGATGATGATGAGCGGAAACCCACATTGTTTTGTTGTATGAATACACTTGATATTGATGTAGGGTGCAGCATGCTAAAGATGTACGTCTCATATTGCACCTCTAGAAACAAGTCTGTAGCCGTTTTGAAGCAAGCTTCAGGCTTTGGCCTCCTTGGTGCTTTGATTTGCTACAAAGATATGAGAGAGCTTCAGTTTTTCAGTGTGTTTTTAATGCAGCCAATCGAAGAGCCGTGCACCAAGAAAACGTCACATCATACTACCTAGCTCAACGCACACCCCAGCAGACATCATCGTGTGTGTAGAGAGGAACTAGGATTCAGGAGCAAAGCAATTGTGTGATGAAGTCTGTTGTAAACCTTTCTCTACGCAACCGCGATTGCACTCCGCGTTCGTCAACAGTGCGAGTTTGACGCGAAATTTGTACGTGAAAAGCTGCATACGCTAATTGATCATACATCCCTTTCTGATGGCGTATCAAACAACAGAAAATGGGGTTTTGCACGGATGAGACCAGTCGTTTAGCTGTGTAACACCCTTTCGGTGCCTAGCTGCCATGCCACCCGAAGGAAGCACGAGGGCTGGGATAGTGCCAAGTTGCCCAAGCCTAGACAGAAGAAGTCGAGAGGCAGAGGTCGAGTTCGAACCACGGACCTTCTGGTCAGTAAACTCGCGCTCTAACCACTGAGCCATATCACCCCCATGAGACCCACAGGAAGCAGTTAAACCTGCATTTGGTACAACCTGAATAGCATCAGGAGCAGAGTCTCGGAAAATTTAATCCAATATCCAAGGTTAAGCGCATATGTATTCGTTACTTTTTCCCGGATCCCGCAAACATTTCATGATCATTTTGTCGTGATCGACGCAAAACTCACTCGAATTAAATCACCCAACTGTGTTCGTAGGAGATTATGTTCGATCCTTTGAAATGTTACTTTTAAGGGTTTACGAAAGGAAGCTAGTCTCTGTATGTATATAAAAAGAAGGAATGAAGGAATTGCTTTACTTCCGGGCAGAATTGACTGAAGCATCATCGGGTGGCGGTGGAATTTCTAGTAGGAGAGAATGGTGCGGGAGTGTCCAACAATGCTGAATTTGTTGATACAGGTCCACTTTCAGGGGACCCTAGATTGATCTTCGTCATGAGATGCACGCAGTGTACGATGAAGAATGGGCTTATTTGTTCATCTCCCATGTTCGTCTTTGTGGATTGCACACAAGTTTTGCAGCCACTTTGGTCACACTGCCGTTCATCCGCTCGTGGCCAAGTGGGTAATTGTTCAAACTACTAGCCGCGAGGTGGGGGTACGAAACCCAATGGAGTTTCGTGAGATGCGGTCTGCTGATGATTCCCAGTAACGGCGAAGCAGGTGTACAGCGTCCTTCGGCATTCCAGCGTAGTTTGGCCTCATGGACGTCGAAATCTCAATTGAAAATTTCCTCCCATCAGCAATTACTCTAGTTCTCGGGGGAATATCTGACTCGCACTTTAATCGTTGGTATGTCGTAGCAATCGAGGTTGGTTGCATGTGCAAATGTACTGTGACACATCAGTATGTACTGGAAACAAACCTCTAGTTGACTAAGAAAGCAACGGTACTTCTGGTTGGTTATGCGTAGCTTAACACCTGCAAGTCTAAGCTCCCCGTGCAAATATCACGATCTTGTTACTCCATTTTTGAAGCAGATCTTGTGGCACACGAACCGTGATCTCATTATTTACAGTGAACCTATTTTGCCTGAAGGTGACATTATTTGGGATGGCTAGCTGGTTAAGACGCGAAATTACTGACTGGTAGGTCTGTTGTTCGAAGGTAACTTCTGCATCTCGACCACTTCTGTCTAGGCTTGAACAACCAGGCAGTAGCTCAGCCATCGTGCTTCATTCGGATGGCATGACGGCTAGGCACCGCAAGGGTGGTACACACAAATGAATGATTTGACATTTAACGATAATAATGGCATTATGTTACACCACAACCGCATGCAGTACGACCACATCTTTTCCGTAGGTCAAACTGGGACGAGTGTCCCAAACCCTACCTCGAACTGTGCAGCCATGCTTTTGCTGTTGTTACAATCAGCAAGAGCGTTGTGCCTTCGATAGTGTGAGAAAAAGTTGCGGCCTCTTATGTGTTTACACCACAGCATCCCCCAAAAGCCTCGATTCTACAGGAAAATGCATGCACTGGTCTCCAGACTGAACGAATGTGATTGTGCCCGATTGACTGCAGCCTCATGCATTGCACTTTTGACGCATTTTTCAGGCACAAAATCCTAGCTACATTCCGAAGACAGATCCAAACTGCGAAAAGCGGTGATGTCATTTAGTCTCTTCGTCCCTATGTCATTTTCCTCTATTCAAAAAGCCTGACCACTCAGGCGAAAGTTGACCATTAATGCGGCGCTTGTGCAGGTAGACCAAAATTTCCAGTGTACCTGGTGCTCCCGTAAGCACGCATCACTGCACTGCACATTATGCACCTTCACCATCTCCCCCGGGGGACTGTTTACGACTGGTTTTATCACCAGTTGTTGTAAAGGGCTTTGTTGCGTTTGGTTTTCTATCAATGGGAATCTCGATTGTGTATTCAGGCACCCGTCAGCTCTCTGATGTCATTCAATTCTCAGTGTTAGAAGATCTCTTCCCGTGGTGCTCCGAATCTCACAGTCAGACTGGATACCTCGCGTGCATTGGCCCGTTGTCCGTACGGAGTGTTGGGCTAGTTAGCAAAGGTGGACGACATTGCGATCGTAAAGCCAAAGATTAGATCATTTGGCGCCCGTTTGCGTGGCACACCAACATGTGTACGCACATGTTTATCCTAATCAGTAAAACCACACCGGGCACACATGCGCAGACATTCATTTACACATACACACAGCTTCACTTGATCCGGTAAGATGCTCGGATCCTGTATTTGACGCGCGGGCGGTATCATGGGCTAACGACAAAATCAGTTGACCCAGTCTGTCGCAACCAGCGGTACGATCAATTCGATAGCGAGCATGCGAACACACACATGTTCTCTGCATTCAAAGCCTCGATCTGGCGCCACAATCGTTTTCTTAGTACGTGTGTGTTTGTTTGCCTTCAGTGGCCTAAGGATTGCGAAAAAAAATCAATCGGCAAGTCTACCAAGTGAGTTGGAATCGAAACCTGATTTCCACCAGGCTGGCCAATCCAAGACAGGATCAACCGAAAGGTTAAGGCTAGTCCCGAACGTCGGGCCTCCCATTGAGCGACATGCGCGTTGACCTCTGAATACAGGCTGTGGAATGCATAATTCGAGGGCCACAGATGCAGACTTCAGAATAAAGAATAATTCCTTAAAGTGTCAGATACGAATAACATACGGGCTTCAGTAAATAACTGATGGGTTGCAGTAAGGATCTTCACGACAAAGTTCCGCGACAGTACGTGGTAGACTACTATGTTCGTGTCGAACGGAGTGACCAGTACGCCACTAATCTTGGGCGATGTTCGCAGGGATGACTAGCGGTCACTATGGGAAGATGAGACGAGATGTGAAGTTACCATGCAGGATTGTACTGTACTCTAGTCACGTGTAGTATTGGTCGTTCGCAGCTAGATCAGATAGAAATCATGCTAAACGGCGAACAACTGGTGAGAAGAAACTTATGAAAGGGACTGTATAGACAAAACATTCATTTGGCAGCGAAATTTACCGTGTTCATTCGTATCCATCCGTAGCCCGTTTGAGCAAATCTCCCATCAGCTTCTAATTGCTTAATAATCCAAGTTAAATTTACCACTTTTTCTTGGATGATTGTCTCCCGATCTGAAATTAGGATACTTCGGACATCGTACGGCTACAACACAACTGCGTCTATTCTAGTTTATTTGGTGAGTCGAATGCCGGAACTGGTATCGATTTGTGCAGTAAGTGGTGAACGCCTGTTAAGCTGTTTCTTTTTGATTGGTTGGACGCCTACACATATGAGCGGGTACCTGTGGGATGGTGCATAGAATTTATGGATTAAGCCGAAAACCGATAGAGAACAATTTAGCCTTCCGATCGGATTAATGCTCAAAGATGGTTGTTCACTAAAGCATCCATAGCTTGCTGCAGTCGATTCATCCTGTCTAGTGAGCCAGTCTAACAGAGAATTTGCAATTGGGGCTAAGCTTAGTTACATTCGTCTGCCCTGTCAGCATTCGCCTCTTGTCAGTTCGACTTAGGAGACAATCCTTCTGTCGATAGCTTATTTACAACCTGTTTATTATTTTCCTGTTGTCTGTACGTATTATCGTCTGCCTTGTGCACAGTCTTAAGTCAAGAGTGGATTTAAAAAGAATGATGCAAATTTTCATTTCGAGAGGTTAGAGTCTCTGATTTGAGGGTGTCCTGAAGTTTATCTGTATACTCTCACAGTCAGCATGCTGATTGCAGTCATGCGTCAAGCAGTCAGCTGTTCCGTATTGTACTCTGTGAGAAGTATGCTGGGAACACCCATCACTTCCTGGACAAATTCTGCCTTTCGGATATCTTGTCATCTGGTACTTTGTCCAGCGTTGTTCCAAGGCCTTCGAAGAGGTAACCACTAAGTGGAATATCGAAGTCCACCAAAGGCATTATACGTCTGAATAGCTGGATGTAGAAGGTCTGAAATACAACGGGGCTATCTACTCCATATCAATCTCATTAGAGTTATTCTACTCAAGGGGCGAGATGGCTAAAGTGGTTAGAGCGCGAATTTACTGACCGCAAGGTCCGTGGTTCGAACCCGACCTCTGCCTCTCGACTTCCCCTCTCTAGGCTTGGGCAACCTGGCAGTAGTTCAGCCCTCGTGATTCCTTCGGGCGGCATGGTAGCTAGGCGCCGGAAGGGTGTTACAGCTCAACGATTTTTTTTATTCTGCTCAACGTCATGCTCGTCTTCATGATAGTTTGATTCAACTGCAGCGGAGCCTCTAGTTTTTTAGACCGTTGTGGACTCTAATAGCGGTGAATCCTGATGGACGCTGATTTGTAACGCAATTTGGATATATTCATCTTCAGTATGATCAACGGGATAGTCGTTTAACATGTCTATGGAACATTGTATTAGTTCCGCTGATCCGCAGTCCAATTTGGTTGGGCCGGTAACTGATAACTTCCTGCTTCGTGTTTTAGCGGTTTTCGGATGGGTTCTCATTCAATCTTCATCTGGAGATAAACGACTAGTATATATAAAAAAACGTTTAGCTGTAATGCCCTTTCGGTGCCTAGCTGTCATGTCACTCGGAGGAAGCACGAGGGCTGGGACATTGCCAGGTTGCCCAAGCCTAGACAGGGGAAGTCGAGATGCAGAGGTCGAGTTCGAACCACGGACCTTCCAGTCAGTAAAATCGCGCTCTAACCACTGAGTCCTCTCGCGCCATCTATAGCTTATGGCGCAATACAAACCGTAATTCTTTTCTCATCGTCCAGCTTGTTGTGCTGACGGAGTTGTTTGTAAAGAAGTCCAGTCTTTCCTCGTTATTTAGACCTGTTTTCACTTTGGAGTTTGTAGGGTCAATTTTCCACTCAGTAGGTGCCTGATTTTATATTTCGTTTTCTGATGATAGGGGGTGAGGTTGACTTATAGTGAGAAATATGACCTGGTTTGAGGCCCCAAAGTAAAAAAAATCAGTATCATTTTTAGGCTGTCGAGTACACACTACTTAATGAGTGATGTTCACTTGCTCCATAAAAGAACACTTAGACCCCACGAACAACGCAGGATGATACTTACCTGGTAGGTTTGTCCCGGATGGTGCACAGTTCGCTGTTATTCATACTTAAGCCGGACAACTTCTAACCAAGACAGAGATTAAATTTACAGAGTGGAAGATCGTCAGCTCTTTGTCGAACTCTCCTGGGTAAGCTTGGGGGGGGGAATTATTCACGCGGAGAAAGGATGACTGCATTTTTCAACCGAACGATAAATGTATAATGGTTAAAACAGGTTTTGGAGCTGATAGAATCTGAATTCTACAGTGCTTACTGCACTCGGCCTTACATTTGGAATTCAGGGGACAAAAAGCTCCTTCAGCTTCAAATGATGACTGGATGAAATTCCAGCGGTACATCGATGGTAAAATGTGAGTTGATGTTGAGGAATCACTTTCTGGATGGTCCGCATAGACCGACGTGCTGTTCATGTGGGTTTCAAAAACAGCAACAATATTCTAACAGTGGCAACTGCTGCGGTTGCTCTGCAATAATTTGGATAGCAATTCTTGCTGCTTGGAAAAGTTATCCTGCGAGACCGAATGATGAAAAAGCAATTGTAACAGCATTGCGAACGCCTTGTTCTGGCTGCATTTGCGAAAACCGAACTCGTCATATCACGCACAGGCGCGACACGTTTAGCTTACTTCACAAAACGGAAACCAACATTCGGGAATATTCGATTGTTCGCTGGACCATCTCGCATTCCACATGTTGCAAATGTTTTGAACATTACCGGACGGAGTTTTTCTGTTGATCTATTCTGTCGGGTCTCAGTGTTACCCACAGTCCTACGCCGAGTCAGTAGTCAGTCAGTAGAGATCTGACTGATATATTCTTCTCCCCTAAAAACAGGCATCCTCTCGATTCTTAGCTGATTTCGAACCAAAGGCTTTGGTTGAGGGATCCTGTCTAGGTTTAAGTTCGTTGGCAGTATTTCGATCGGCTTACAGTTTTTGATAATCTCAAGCCACACGGCTGTCGCGTCGTGTCATTAGTTCCATGCAGCAGCGCGGATAGTCGGAAACAGACCACTACTAACGCATCTCATCTTAAACTCCCACTTCTGGCCGCTCCCCACTCACATAATCAAACAAACTGGTGTCAGCCGTCCAGGTTCAGAATATCATCAAAGTGAGATCTTCCAAATTGTTTTGGATCATCGAAGATGAGCCTGTTGTAGCTGTGAGGTAATTCTAAGTCCATTCTGTTGACAACTTGATGAAAAACCCATGACGGCTGCGCAACTCTTCTAACTAGGATTCCGTTCTCGGGGAATACACTCATTTGCAAATCAATTTGGTTTTCACGAGAGACTCAACTGAATCTCTCGTTTATGATATACTTCAATTGAACGTGATGCACACAGGCTGCCTCATGTTTCAGTTGACACGATATTCGCGATATCGCAGTATATTTTCGTAAAGGAAACTACTCACAAGGTTGCTGAGTGCTCTTAGACAGTCCACGACCGGTTTTGCCCTTCTTGGAGCTCATCAGGTAGGCGCAGTCCCCGAGTTTCCGTCAACCTTATGTTCTACTTGAACCCAAATTGGGCTGTTTTCGAATCAAATCAACTTTGTTTTCACGAGAGACTCAACTGAATCTCTCGTTTACGATATTCTTCAACTGAATGTGCTGCACACAGGCCGCCTCATGTTTCTGTTGGCTATCAACCGTGGACGACTTTGTTGGCACTTTGTAGAGCATCATGACCTAAAATGATATTTTCCATTGGTAGAAATCGAATATAGAACTGGGACTACGCTTCAAGTCTAGGTTGAAAGCTACTTGTGTTTTCGTGCAAATAAGGCGGCTTGAATAGCACTTCGCCCTTTTTTTCATTTCCACTTACACGCTTTCACTTAATACCGTGTCATTAGATTTTCACATATGCATGTTCTTTCGTGGTCGATAAACATCACCTGATCCACTACCAGCGCTTCCGCCATCGACTTACAGTGAAATGACCCTTAATAAAAGTACACTTCCGCGTGCCTGAAGAAAGGTGAAAGCCAAGAGTGTTTTTGTTGGACAGTTCGTTGCGCTTCATATCATGATGGGTTTTTCAGGCACTTCAACTGAGTCCGACGAATTTGGGTCCGTCCCCCAGGAACATCCTTCAGTTTGGAATCCTTGCCCTCGGAAATCAACAAACTATCTTCTCGATATCATAACCGTGTTGTTAGATGTTGCCCTGAACCACTTTACTACGTATTCGGTTGAGCGTGCATTTGCTCCCAAATTCTGTTCCTGGTGACCGCTACTTTCGAATCCTCGATGGTAATGACTGACCTTGCAAATGGGCTACCGTTTTCCTGCATCATGTCGTTCAGTGAACAATTGGTCCCATCAACCAGGTGGTTGGGTTGCTATGGCATACAGTAATTGTTCTCCCCCGAGTCCTATCGCATGAAATTAAAAACTGCAACATTTTCATCCATCTGTGGTACAGAAAGTGCCCACTGACAGAACACCTCACGACTGTACTCTAGGTGCACAAGCTTGTCATCGCAGCAGTTTGATTTCACTACATTGTCATCAGCCTTTACCGCCTGTTCATCATCGATTGAGCAGTGGACACTCTAATACGCAGTTCCAGCAAACTCAGTGGTGAGTCGCGTGATGCAGACTTAGGTGTCGTCCCATCAGAAATGCTGTGATGGTGATTAGAACGATCTCGTTTAAAATTAGCTGGTTCCGCCTTGCAAATCGGGATTCCGCATAACACTAGTGAGCGCGTTTAGTCTCCCAAGTGAAGATCGTGTACGCACCCGTATGTGTTTCGCGCATCGTCAACGTGTTTGATGCATATAAATAAATAAACCGTCCAGCTGTAACACCCTAGCTGCCGTGCCACCCAAACGAAGCACAAGGGCTCATAAACTGGCGGATTGCCCAAGCCTAGACAAGAGCAGTCGAAATGTTGAAGTTGAGTTCGACGGGCCTTCCGGTCAGTAAGTTCGAGACAACCACTGAGCCATCTCGAACGCATCAAACTGCCTCATTGATCACGATATCGCCAAGTACTTGTTACACGAATCCGTATTGTGTCAGAAGAGTTTTCGAACAAAATTATTCCGTAAATTTTTTTTCACAATATGATCTTTGGGAGTCCTTCTGTGGGTTGAAAAAATACATTTGCTTTAACGATAGAGAACTTCATGTGGTGCATACAAGAACCCATCCCTTTTGACCATAATGATGAGGCCTACGGTAAACCGTGTAATTGTTTGTCGACTTGACCGTTTCTTGAAAGTTGATGAGCTGCTGATGCCGTTGAATGTACAGTGTTCGCTTATATTTGTTGTTCTACGTAAACCATGTCAATATAGGAATACTTTTCGGATAATTGTCTACAATAACTGTAATAGTGTGCGTATTGGCCGTTCGACTTGGACACTAAAAGCGAAGAATTCGAACCTGAGCAAGACTTCCCAGGACTCCTTAACATTAGCAAGTTTGGTATCGTTCATTTGTCCCTATCTCGGTTGTAGACATTCATTGTGGATTTCCAGGTCGCTACACCGAACGGCTAGCCTACATTAGGCAGACATATCTTGGCAGATTTCGTCCAAAAAACTACGCTAGGTTTGCTGGAGGCGAAGCACACCACTTACAAGGTTGCTGATAAATCGTCGACCGCCCACGACCAGTTTTGCCCTTTTTGGGGCTCATTAGGTAGATCAGTCTCCTAGTTTCCGTCAACCTTGTGTTCTACTTGAACTCGAATTGGACGCAATTCGAGGACTACTCTCATTGGCACACTAGTTTGATTTTAACGGAAGACTCAATTGAATCTCCAACTAAACTTGCTGCACAAAGACCGCCTCATATCTCAGTTGGTACGGTATTCGATAGTCAGGCTCTGGTTAACCAACTGAACAGGTCATAGAGAAGCGCTGGTCAGTTGAATGAGCAATCATTCCAGCAGCATCTGATCACGTAGGGGCAGGCGAGATGGGTAGAGAATCGATCAGGCATGACACACGCACACAGAATTACAAATAAAAGATAGGACAGTGTAGCGTGAATCGTAGTCTTCCGATATCAGGTCCGGTGTGTCCGTTTCGTATGGATCCCAAGCATCCAGGGTGCGAATAAGCTTAACGCTGTGTGCTACAACATGGGAAAGATCCGGAAAACTTAAAACACGAAGGCCGATTCCCACAATCTGAGATGATACTGTCTACGAAATAACTTGGCGGTCAGCTAGTACTGTGTGCCTGTTTTGCTGTACCAGTGACCTTGGATAACACATGGGCTGACGCATTCCCAAGATAAAACTAAAAATAGGTGATGGGATGTGAGCTACGCAGAGGTTTGGCAGACATCGACCTTCGTCCGCGCTTCATGTAATATCAGCGGACATTCCGAAACCAAACCTTAGCCAACTCTAGATAGTCTGTTAGCCATGAACTTTACTTGTAATCCAGTTAAGTGTCAAACTCATGCCTCTAACTGTTTTCATTTGAAATTCCCCCTAAACTAGAATCATCATCATCACAACAAGAACATTACATCGGTGTTCAACACTGATGCTTCACTGCCGTGTAACCTTGATTTATTTGAAAGCCTTATTGTGAGGAAAAGAATAAAGTTGGACAGGAAAGGGACTTAATGCTAGCTTACCGCAATCATTCCGAGGTGCCTACACCTCCAAACACTCATTCAGGCAATCTGGATAGAAACTGACAACAAGAACGCCATTGACATAAATTAGCAGCCGCATCTTGCAGCCTCTGCGTCCAGGCGCAGTGGGGATCACGCGGTCCCTATTTTGGAAGGTGAGTAGCGCCGACAGCACAGACTTTCGGTAATTTCTTTCATACCCGTCTACCGGGTCGAGGGTTAGTTATCTGTCTGCTTCCGCCACTCTGAATTGGGCACGGAAAACAGCATTCTCCTCAGCAAACGATGGTTCGGCCTGCGCAGTATTTGGTCTGACTAACGCAACTTCTGGAGTAGAACTGTACAGCAATGCGCGTTGGTTCGTGAGCCTCTTCCGTAGTAATGGACATCCGTCTATCCCGAGTCGAAGATAGCTGTTCAAAGAGGAACGAATAGTACAATGACCGACGGCAAAATTATCTTGGGAGATTCACTTCCGATTGAATTGTCCAATTCATATTTGATCCTCCTGATGGTCAGTGTCACGTTACCGCATTCCATTTGGGAAGTTGGAGATGGTGGTGTGACTGTCATCATCAGGGAAGCTATAAAAAAGATAGATGTGGCAAGTTGATAGTCGCTGGTAGTTGCATAGCAAATTTGCTCATACATTAGCGTGTTCTAATTGTGATCCAGTAGCGTACTGCTCTATCCGTTCTACTTGTTCCTATGTGTTTTACCACGCCTAGCAGGTACCTCCCATTCCCCAATTTGTTCACTCCACATTTTGCTTTTAGAAAATGTCGAATTAAACAAAATTTGCGTAGGTGTTGATCGATTTGTCTCCTCGTTTAACCAGTGTTTTATCTGGCATCCCGGACACAGCGGATTCTTCTTACGACCCCCCGTAGATATGAAGGTGCGGATTAGTCTGTTCAGAGTTCGGCAAACATTTTGTATGTATTTAGAAAATCATTATCATTTAGAAAAATTCATCATAGGCATTTGGCACCTTCCTTGTTCTGACACACACACACACACACACTCTCTTGGTCATGTCCATGATTGCTCCCCCAATATGATTCTGCTAGAGACTAAATATTTTAAGAATTCAAACCACCCAAGGCTAATTTCCGTGCTTTTTCATGTTTTGAACCAAAATCGCAAGTCATCTCTCGGCTGTCATGGCAACAGCAACGACGGGCAATCGATATCTAATGTTGGACTAGCAACCGATCTACCTATCGTAGCTTGCGGTTTGAACGACTGCACAACACCGCATTGGTGTGCTCGACGAATGCCTCAAGCTCTTGCCCCTTCCTCATGAGTCACAGTGCACCCGCCTTGCAACTACGATATTTAGTTTATTGTACTTAAATCCTTAAAGTGGGCTTGGAAGGGATGTGATGCTAACCTACCTCAAGTTTTCTGAGGTGCTTACACCCTCAATTGCCTAGTCGGACAAACTGCAATGAAACTGACAGGACGAACGTCACTGACATCGATTAGCCGCTATTCGAACCCAGCTGTTTTGCTTGGTTTTCGGTTTACTCCATCTAGCATATGAAATTATGTTTGGTTCCACAATTTCGGTCGACAATGCACAAGTTTCATCCTGGTCCGGGGCTGTTCAAGCGTAAGGGGTTTCGGTCAATTGACGCAGCTCACGCTGCATAGTTCAAAACCAGCTGCACATCTGATGGGTTCGGTTTGTTGTCAACCCACTGGAAAATCTAAAACTGATTTTAATAATTATGAAAAGTTGGTGTACTTAGCAACAGTTTGGAATGCAAAGATCGAATTCGACATTGATTCACACCCGGGATTTTGTCGGTAGGCTGTATGGCACTTCGCGGAACTGCTTGAAGAGTTTTCGGTAAATAACTTCGAATTTACGACAAATACACTCATTTGCAAATCAATTTGGTTTTCACGGGAAACTCAAGTGAATCTCTCGTCTATGATGTTCAACTGAATGTGCTGCACACAGACTGCCTCATGTTTCGGTTGGTACGATATTCGGGGTGTCGCAGTGTATTTTCTTGGGGAAAGCTATTCACAAGGTTGCTGTCGAAGAGTTTTCAGCAACCTTGTGAGTAGTTCCCCTCATGAAAACCTCGAATTCAGTTCACCGGTTCGCTAACGCAGGATTGTGGTCAGTTATCATTTTCCTTTCTCGGGAAGAATTGATCTTTTCTCTAAGACTTCTCCACCCTTATTCGTTTTTCATCGTTTGTTGGAACCAACATCCCTTGGATATAAACATGCCTCAGATCAGATCAGATCAGACCAGACCAGGCAAGTATTTCTTGTTTGGCAAGTCAAAACATCGATCGGTTTCTGTAGTAGACAACAACAACAACTTCCACTTCCGTGCATTTCAGTTTTATTGACGGCTTACGCGGTCGGGTAAAGTTGTTTTGGACGCAGATCGCGTCTGGATGCACGCACATACTTCACATCCAGACCACCTTGCCGCTGTGTTCTGCTTTTTTTTCATCTTGCAGTCATGAGATCTTTGTTCGCCAGTTAGTTTGCCACAACGACTGGTGAACGGGAGATACTGCTTCGAAAAGCACCTAGTAAAAATCTGGTTTGCGGATGCCTCTAGGTCGTGTGATTCAAGTACATTTGTCGTCTTTGCCCTTTATTCTCTCATCCACTTAAGAGCTTCGCACATATACCTAGAAGCGGGTGCGTTACATTTGGCGGTTTTGTAGAGCTGGTGAAACAATCGAATTATCCAAACCTTTGTGCGATACTGAGGCGAAACATTCGCAAGTATTCAGCCAGTATTTCCGTTCCAACAAGCACTGATTGTCCTGTACGCGTTTTGTTGAGAGAGACAGAATCACCTCGAATTGTACTTATATTGACTGTTATCATTACTCTCAGGGGCGCATATGTGTAGTATTTGAACTTGGAAAAATTACTCTGTGAGTATTGGCTTCCTGTCATCATCCTCAACAACAACATTGATGCTTGGCTGCCGTACAAACATGATTTATTTGAAAGCCTTGTTGTGAAGACAAAGGTGGAAGGGAAAAGGACTAGCCTACCACAATCATTTTGAAGTGCCTACATCTCCAGACACTCATTCAGGCAATCTGGTTAGAAAGTGACAGCAAGAATGGCACTGGCATCGATTAGCGGTCGTATCTTGCAGCGTCTCTGACCAGTCGCAGTGGAGATCATACGGTCCCTATCCTGGAAGCTGAGTCGCACACAGACTTCGTAATCTCTTTCATAACTCTGTGCCAGACCAAAGTCTGATCATCACCCCTCTTCTTGCGCCCCTCTTGATTGAGAGCGGAAAACAAAACTGTCTTCGGCAAACGATAGTTCGGTATGCGCAATGCATGTCTTAAGCAACGCAGCTTCTGGTGCTAGACACATTCTCTGGTGGAAGTCCCCTTTGCACAACCGAACACGCCCTCTCTGATTGCCTCCTGACTGATTCGCTAACACCAACCCACAATACAGCGGTTGTCGAAGACCTGAAAACGTCTCAGTTCCTCCGCCTCCATAGGCCACGTCTCATATCCTTACAGTAAAATAACCCGTACCGTAGTCTGATGCAGGCGTCCCTCGAGTTTCAGCTATATGCCGATTTGACGCCATAGGTCTCTCAAATTAGCAAACTCGGCCAAAACCTTGCAGATTCGTGCATTGACCTCATCTGTCATAATACGATGGGAAATAGTACAACTTTCAGGGAATGTAAAATACCTTACAACTTCGTGTACCTTTCCTTGGCTTGTAACTGGCGTGTTCAGGAGCATCATCTTACACTATTTAGGTGCAGAGCGCGCTCCAATGGACCAGATGATTTTGGTCAATTCATCCAGAAACACTGGCGCCTTCTTGTCGAAGACTTGAACGATGTCGTTTGCATATTCCAGATCGACAAGGTTTTCGTCAGAGGCTATTCGAACACCGGAGTTTTAAAGAGCTAGCGCTCGTTTCATTATTTCATCGATCACGAAATTAAATATCAATGTGGAGAGGCGGCATCCCTGTCGGACACCACATTGTTTACGGAAGCTTTTTGGCCGGTTCTCCGTATAGTCTCACGTCTACGAATCTGAGAATACGAGGAACAAATATCCGCGGTATTGCTTGCTGGGCAAGCGTGTTAAGAGGAGACCGGTCATCCAAGTTAAGTGCGCCTTGGAAATCCAGGAATGGCGTTGTTCTAGCACCCGACGGAATGTGTATGCTTGGTTAACGCGAAGCCCACCAGGCCTTGAGTCCTAAAAATATGTCGTGTGATGTGTCCGAAGTCAAACGTCCGAGGATGCCGCATTGGGTGCAAAAATGGAATAGTTTGCTTTTTCTTTCACTGCTTACTTTTGGTTTGTCTCCCTGTTTCGGTGGGATAGCCATATCACAAGAAAAGTTGGGTGTTCGAATATACCTGTGTTGGATCCGAGACTGATTTCGCTGGTTGCATTGTTGTTACAAGGCGAGCGGTTCTAGAAACCCATCAAAAGTGGTCTTGAAAGTTGTCCTCTCGTTGGTGGGTTCTGCATTATGACAGAAGTCTTAACAGCCTGATCGACATTGGTCTCCAGAGGCAGGCAACGTGACTCGTTACTCAATGCTGTTGATTAACTTTTCCATCGTCTATTGTGAACAAAATGGTTTAAACCAACTCGTACCGTGTATATGGGAAAGCATAAATCCATTTGCAGTTCTGGGGATTCCAAAATACCCAGGAGCAAGGCTCCTCTCGGCGGAGTGGACCGATAAAAACCGTAAATCACGTATTCTACATCGAAGTATCAAGTTGTGTGCCTGCAAGTAGCATGAGAAAAGTTGATCCGGGTGGTCAAATGGATACGATCGCGCACTGTTGGTTAGAGCGCGAATTTACCGACCGGAAGGTCTTGGTTCGAAACCGACCTCTGCATCTCGACTTCCCCTGACTGTGCTTGGGCAATCTGGCAGTATCCCAGGCCTCGTGCTTCCTTCGAGTGTCATGGCAGTTAAGCGCCCAAAAAGTGCTACAGCTGGACGATTTTTTCTTGTCATTTTACCGCCTCGAATTCGAACCATACATGGAAAAAAATCGTTCAGCTGTAGCAACCTTCCGGTGCCTAGCTGCCATGCCACCCGAAGGAGGCACGAGGGCTGGAATAAGGTTGCCCAGGCCTAGACAGAGGAAGTCGAAAGGCAGAGGTGGGGTTCGAACCACGGACCTTGCGGTCAGTAAATTCGCGCTCTAACCACCTGAGCCATCTCGCTCCATAAATGGGCACCTTCAAATAGGTTGCTCCCCTCCATGATGATAAGCTGTACCCAAGTTGTTTCAGAAATGAAAACTTAGAAAAGAATCGGAAACTCACGTTCATCCTACTCATAAACAATCTTGCCATCGAGCTTTACAAAGCCGTTACTCGACAGCACTCTACCACGGGGTAACAATCATACGCCAACAGGACCACAACTAATGGATTGGCCCCCGGTTTACTATCCTTCAACTACTTTGTGTGAGGATGAGCCGTGTCCCCTTTAAACAACCTTTCTGAGTGTTTACTTGAGCATCTGACTTCGTCCAGATTGGATGTGCCTGATTTGTAACAAGTGTAAAGTTGCTCGTTTTTATAGAACAACAGTTTTGGTGTCACCTGTGTACCAGCGCATCTCTGGAATGTACTCCGATATAGCGATGGAAACAAACTTATGTAGTGGGAACTCCATAGTTATTCAGTTACCATACATTGCTTCCCCTCTTATTCCAACTTCAGTCGATATTGTAACTGTGCCGTTGCTTGATGCTGTGAGTGTACTCCAGGCGAAATCACTAGTCACGTGTAGCCAAGTCAAATACAATATAAGAGGACAAGAAGAGTTTGACACTTTAACTGGTGAATCTAGACTAATGGCGTAGGGCGCCTCCATTCGAATATCTTCTACCGTATCGGGCGCGTGGGGGAGGGACAGAAGGTTTTGATTCCAGTGTTTTCTTCCCCCTGTAGGGAGTGCGATTGCGGGACTATCATATTAGTATAATTTTCCACGGTATTATATTTTCTGTGGGTTGGAGCGGACCATCACAAACGAGATATTCAGCTGGATTCGGTTGAGTCTTGTGTCGAAACCAAATTCATGTGCAAATGAGAGTATTTGTCAATACATGAATCAGTTTAACTTCGGATATTTGCCAGTTCCCACCAGGGTTTTGACTGTGTTGCATTAGTATTCTCACCTTGTTGGGTTTTCATTTTTCCGCCTCTTCTGAAACACCACTTCACCTCTCCGTTCAAATGAATAGGAATGGTGTGGCTTTCCGGAAGACAGAACGGCCGTCAACTTATGATTCAATTTCATCTGGTTTTGCTCGAGTGTGCAAAAAATAACCTGCATCTGAGATGCGAAAAATCGCGGTCGATCAACACCACCCAACGATTGCTCAGTGTCTGCGTTCCCACACTCACATCACCTTTAATTTAACCTATCAGTTTTCGAATTGGTAGGTCACGTGCTGATTGGCCAAATTCAGAGCGACCCAGCTTTTGGACATTAAGGCACGATATCGGTCGTGCATTGTTCTGTGGATGGTAGGGCCGTGCCAAAAGACTATCATCTCTTGTACTTTTGGGCACTCGTGCAATTTGTATAAAAGACCGACTTGCTCCGTCATCGATTTCGCTGTTCCATCGATAAAATGAACTTTGTCGCACTGTCTAAAATAGACGCTTTTTATGGCCAGTCTGCTGTGCTAGTGATGAACGACTATCTGAGATCAAAGTACGCCAACGCATGAACATTTATTATGTCTCCTTGAGATGGCCTTCTCAATCATTAGTTCCCCTACAGTGCAGCTGAATCAACTACACGATCTCTCCTGGTTGCAGAATTGATGAGTTGGGGACATGCTTTTTGCATCGTATTATTTTATGCTCAGTAATTTTCCGAATGCATAGTTCAGCAGTTTCTTATTTCAATCCATATTATTTGCAGCTGTCTCCTGTTTCGACACCCCATCGTTTGGAAACGGCTTGTAAGGATGACCACCTTTGAAACGAGTTTGCCATCGACTAGAGTTGAATTAAACCTTTCAAATTGTATTGTACTCCAAAACACTTGTTTGCTTTATCTCACTCTAGGAACCATGGAGCGAGTTTGTCTCATCCAGGGGACCTTGGATGGTGTCACCCGAATGCACAATTATATCATGGATCGGATGTTGGAGAAACCGGAATGTGCTGGAGCAACGGGTGGACAGACTCTACCAGGATCTACATCACTTGCCTGTCCTGTTCGACCGACCACTGGTGGTGCGATAATTCCAACGACTGTCGGTACCCCGTCAACTATTTCTACAACCGGTCAAGCTGATTTCGGAGCAAGTGGAGCCTGGCCTACGGTTGGCGGTAGCCGTTTGCCATGGGGACGTCACCAGCAGGTGGGGAATTATATGCCTGTATGTTTCTAATGCTTAGCCTTGATTCTGACTAATTCCGTGGCACGCAAAGGTTGCGGAATATGCTGTGCGTAACCGACAACTCTCTTAAATATTTGACCATCCTTCCAAGTACCCCGTACTCATCGAGTTTCGTGGTAGTTTAGGGTACCGCTCTACTGAGGAGTGCCTGATTGATTAGCTGAATTGCAGCTTCTAGCCGCATCCCGTCTTATTGCCAGCAGCTTTTTTCTGAGCTTCTCAGTGCGCACCAGTCGAACGTAAAGTCGGCAGATCCCCATCACTCTGACTATAATTGCAACCAACCGATTGATCATTTCGTTTAAATATCACCTGGCCTTACGGAATAGTGTGATCGTTGACTCTAAGACCAATCTTTCAAATACTCCAGCGTTCTCCTTCTGCCTCGATTTCCACAAGATACTGAGCAGCTATCACGTCGCTGTACCGCTCGGCATCACATGTCACACTTCAGACTGAACGCTCTCGGTATCGGAGTTGAATGATTTGTGTTTTACTCGGTGTTGTTTACACACCTGACTGCTCTTCTTTCTTCGTTTGTGATTAGCGGCATAATTGCTGGGTGTTATTCTTGGCACACCCATCACTAGTGACGAATTATGCGACCCTGGTTGAACCTAGGTTGTTTCTGATTTGACAGTAGCTCAGCCTGTTGAGTTATAAAAAAAATATTATTATTATTATTATTGGTACAATGAGTTCTATTGATTAGGTGGCATTCAAAACGGGTCTACCAGTACTACACGGTGCTGCGCGCTGATGCTAACCCGAACGAATAAGATGGACCGCTGAACCCTCGGAGATCTCTTGAGAGCCATCAACCGGCCTAAGAATGATCGCTTAACTATGAGCTGGCACCGTTAGTCAACTCCTCTACGCTTCAGTGATATATTCCGTCATTGCTGAGAATGGATAGCCAGAGTGTAGACCAGTAGTAGGGTTGTCGTCATCTCGTGGTATGACAGTAGCGTCCTGCAGGTGTCGTTTAGAAATGCGAGGAACGTACCTAGACCACTCGAGTCTACCTCCATGATCGATTAGCCCGATTCTATTCTGGAACATACGTCCAGAAGTAGCGCAAATTCCTGTGACCGTTGGATGTATGTCATGCTTCTTCCGAATTATGCGCTTGTGCTCGAGCATTAAAGTGCACTGTGCTTCGAAGCTCATCCGGCTTGTGCAGCTATCGGTTCGCCACGTTGCTCTGTCAGATGGGTGTTTTTCCAAGATCCGAACCCAAGATTCCATGTTTTCGAACTGATTTGAAGACTGCTGCAATAGCAGCGTTTCTGGTCGTCCTTAATTCCGGTCTGCATTCTTCGTTTAACTCTAAATGAGTCGCTTCAAAATGTACTATTATCCGGTGTTTGTTTTACGTGGCGTAACGAGCTTAGCTGGTTGTGAATTAGGGTGGTTTTTCGTTGATCTTGCCTCGTTTGAGAGTTTTGGTTCCCGGGATCCTTGTTTTATTATTTTTCTTTTCATTTTGATGTTTTATTTTTCTTGTGATTTATTTGTTTACTTATTGTTATTATTATCGGTATTAGTTTTGGGAGCCACAATAATCGTCAACTAACTGACTGGTCCTTTTACAAATTGCGTATGATTGGCTTGCATTTTACCGTGAATATTCAGAGATCAAGTAAACTTCGGACTACACTGCTTAAAGTTATCATATCTGCCGTTTTATTGGGAGCAGACACTTGTTGATAGGTCAGGGATTTTCATGCTAAGTATCAAATGCATCACGGTCGTTATTTTACCAGAAGATGCAGACTATAGCGTGATGGCCAACATGTGTTGTGAACGAAAAACAACTCATGGCTGCGACACCCCTCCGATTCATGGACCACGTGTAACCAAAATAGAGAGGATTGTTCTTTTTTTTTGAGTTCGCACGGTGTAGCCCAGACACGAACAGTGGTAAACTTAGGGTTGGATTTCATCTACTTCCTGCTTCAGCTTATGGATTATTTCTAGCGCTTAGTACCAAGCCAATTCATCTAGTCCTGGAAACCCGCACTGCTCAGCATAGCTGTTCCACACGGGCTTTGGAACCACTGTGCATATGTCCATGCCACGAATCCTGATACGTCCTAAGAGCTTTTGCGAGTCAGCCAGGTTCACACGCACACGAGCAAAGCGCACTGTTACTGTTATGAAAAGGTTGATAATCGTCCATCGCTTTTTTTATTGTGGATTAGTTATTAATTAATGAATAAGATCATTCCGTTAATTGTTTCGGGAACGGATGGATATTTCAGCTGTTCACAAAAAAAACCGGTCTGTTTGCGGTAAAAGTTCTGGATGATAATAGCTCACTTCGGAAAGAGAGAGTTGCCGAATCTTGGTCCGATCGTCCGGCTCTGGCAGCCTTTTTGGGGCGTGAAACCTGAATGAAGCAGGACGACCGTGGTATTGTATCGGTCTGTCTGAACATAGACAAAGGAAACCAAAAAGTTAGGAGTGGAGTCATACTGTGACCTCTGGGTTATCTTGGTGAATCACAGAGGTCTGTCACTCTGATGAATGGCTCTCGGAATAAGTGTTGCAGTTTCACTATCATCCTGACTAGCTCTCAGTTAGCACAGAAATCTGACACACTAGGGGATATTCTGTTTTCAGCTCGTTGTAAACCGAAAAACGTCTTTGTGAACAGTATAGCTTATTTTAAAATGAAATGAAATGCCATCCCATCTACGAAGAAACATTTCTGAAAAAAAACAGTCCTAACTGTAGATTTCACGGTGTTTGACAAATCTTGCCTTCAGTGGGACTCCGACTGTGCACTGAGTTGTGGTCAATTCCTGGAAAGCTCAGCGGCACGGGGATTTTACTCATCTGTAGGACTCATCAAGTGAACATAGGTGGTGACAGGAAGTTTTGGAAAGTGCGTACAAGTAGGCCGCACGTCCACCGACCTATGAAGTGCATCTGTTGATTTGATACAAACGGTGTGACCGACTCGTGAATATTCAACTTTATAATCCTCATCATTGTTATGGATTGTCACACAGGATCTGACAGTTTTCCGTACCAATCAACGATAAGTCGTTGTCTTAACAACCCTCATCTTCTTGAAATAATTGGAAATATAACTTTTGGACCATAGATAGCGTTCTGTACAGTTTTGCAAAAAACAAACATGCGCCCCAGGTTTTCGTGGATGAGTGCTGTTCATCCTTGTTGTTACAATCATAGTAGGAAAGGGTAGTCTTTCTCGCTCCCCCCCCCGTGCCTCTTGTGACGTTCGATTTTTCTGCATTACTGATCGCACCCTGCTTGGAATCTTGGTTGGTCTCTTCGTCAGCCCACACTTGATTTTTTCGTATTCTGAGTTTGATTTCTACACAGATTTTTATCAGTTTCCAGATCCCGTATGGTTTCATTATCAGCTGTAAACTACTACTTTACATATGCTGCTGAAGAAGGTTTATTCAGCTCCAAAACCATCCTGCCTACCATGCAGAGCACGATCGCAGCTTTATCATGTGTTTGTTCCACTGTTTAATCGCGTAGGCCACTTGCAGGTGATCCAGTGCAACATCAATCTTAACTGTAACAGCCAGATTCTCGACTGTCCTCCGCCGTTGCGACAGTGCCATTCTGAGCAGGGCATTAGTGACAGAAGGATTTTGGACAGTTCGAAGTCGGTTATGCATCTTTTCGATCGCACTTGAACAATCAGAACGCGATTGTGCTTTGGCCCGGTATGGCGCAACAGTCATCAATGATAGTAACATACAACGATGACAGTAACGGGAACAGGGTAGACGGAAATAGGCATTACCGTTGAAAGTCCTATAAAACTGAAACTAAAAAACTGTTCAGCTGTAACACCCTTTCGGTGCCTAGCTGCCATGCCACCCGAAGGAAGCACGAGGGCTGGGATACTTCCAGGTTGCCAAAGCCTAGACAGGGGAACTCGAGAGGCAGAGGTCGGGTTCGAACCACGAAGCTTCCGGTCAGTAAATTCGCGCTCTAACCACTTGAGCCATCTCGCCCCCCGAAAGGTCCTATAGCTATATGGGACCCTTTGAAACAGTATCTGGTTGGCGGAACGAGGTTTGTAACAGTCAATCAGCCATTCAAAGTCAGGGAAATCGATCACTTGTTAGGCTAGCTACCAGATATCCCTTCACTGAATGAACTAAATGGCAAGTGAAGTAAAAATCAAACGAAAACTGTTATCATGAGGGGAATTGTACATTTCAAGAATTGGACTTATGGGGATACTTGACTTGTGAACTTTGAGTTAGTATGTTAGTATGTTTTATTAGTTTGGATCGGTCGTGTGTGATTTAGTGTTCTCCTACAAGGTTTGTGAGTGGATAGGCCAGTTGTTATTCTTTCCATTTCATACTTTCCGCTAGGAAGAGAGTGAAATTTTTTGGTGTCGAGCAAGATGGTCGGTTCAGTGAGACGACAGTGCCGCGTTTGTTTGGTTTGCAAACGCCGGAATCTTTGGCCGTTAGTTTGTTCGCAGAGCTAGGTGACTTGACTGGAAGCGTTTCATCACCGATCAAGGTGACCTCGCCAGTTGTATGGTGAAGCGGTGCGGTACAGTGTGCCGGAGCACGTGTTGGGTGGGGGTGTGCGTTTGTTTATATAACCAGGACTGACCTTCAACCCTGATGGGTTGCAGAGCTCAGCGCTTTTGCGCTGTGTTCTGACTAGTCACATTTACGTGACCTTTCACCTTTGTTTGGCTTTCATTCATTAGTTAACGCCCTAATCCGTCACTACCCTGGGTCTTCACTTGCCACGTTGAACTTGATTCCTAACAGCTTCTTGCTTCCTATTTTTCTTGTTTCCGTTGTGGAGTTGTTTTTCCATTGCACAAAGAGATGCCTAGACTGTGTCATGTTCAGCATTCTGACTGGTTGACTCCGCCGTGAAGTACTTCCAAGAATACTCGTGAGCGTTTTGTGTCTCCTCATGCCGCAATTTTAATGTTTCCCGAGTTAAATTTGTGTCCTTCTAGCTATTCATGTATGGAGACCAACGATAGTGAATTATGTCTTTTGATGTTCTTTCAGTCGCCTACGTAATTTCTTCCACTTTGTTGCAGTTGTTGCTGTTGGTTTGCTGCATTCTTTTTTTGTTTGTCTTATTGTCCGGTCATTGGTTTGTGGGCTACCTGGATTTCTCATTGCTGTGAGTTCGGATATGGAGGAGGACCTTCAACTGTGTTTTTTGCTCTCGTCGATGCTGTTGTTGTTGTTTCCACTGCTGCTGTTGCTGCTGAGTTGTCTGCCTTTTTCAGCTTCGGTTGATGAGATTTCATGGTTTCCAGCGTCCTATTAGCATCCTTTTTCACCAATACGTCCAAAAATGAGTGCCCGTTGTTCTCCAGTTCGGTGGTAGTGTCTTCAACTATAGCGTTGATTAGTTCGTTTACATTTCGTACCCAATCTTGTTTATTAATGAGGAAACTATAGTAGTGGATCCATAACTTAGGGTTGACAGTGAGTGTGCTCCATTTCGGCACTAAATCGGAAATCCCATCGGGATTCATTTCGATATATTTGCTCATCAAATTTGAAATATGCGTCGCTGGTACAGTGCGAGGAGTTTCCCGGTTTCGTGGTTTTGTCTCGGAGTAACGCAAAAGTCACGTGAACATCGATCAGTCATGTCGCAAGCTCATGAGTCACTGAGTGGCATCGCTTATTCAGGTAACCAATCAGGGTTGAATGTCAGTCCCAGTTATGGCAGCACGTGCACACCACGGATCAGCACACCCACTAAGCCTATTCACCACATAGCTTCACTACACGATGCACTGATCACTTCACCTCGACTAGTGATCAACCGTTTGCGATCAGATTTCTCAGCTCAGCGAACAAACTAACGGCCATCCATACAGGCCCAACTACCAACATTCTGTCCTATACCAATTGGAGTGTTTATTCATTTTAAGTTTTGAGTGCCTGTTGATTCTTCCGAGTGGGCAGAGGTCAATCTGTTGGTTCAGCCGACTGGTACTGACTGCATCTAGTTGCGAGATAGGATTTTGGCGGACCTCAGTCTGCATCCGACTGTATGACAAGATTTTTAGTGTGTACATGAGATAGCTCAGCGGTTAAGGCAAGAGTTTACTGATCGGGAATTTCGTGGTTCGAGCCCAACCTATGCATCTCGACTGCTTGTGTTTAGGTTCGGGCAAGCTGACAGTATCTCAGCTCTCGTGCTTCCTCCGAGTGTGCATGGCAGCCAAGCCCCCAGAGGGTGTTACGGATGAACGATTATTATCATTATTAATTATTATTATTACATGAGGAGGTTGCTTGAAAGCTGCTCATCGCTAAAGGTCACAGATTTTCATACTAACTGTAACTATAAATGAATGTCAGAAGAATGATGCACATACCGGTTCTCATATGATGGCTTAAAGTTGTTCAAGGTCGTCTCTGTTGTCGTCTATTGGAACACACTCTCATCACATCCTCTCAACTATTGTCATAGGTCCTTGGGAACAATTCCCCAACGCAAGACCACTTCTTAGCCATGTCTTACCGCAGGTAATGTTCCACTGCTTCCAGCTGTTTCATTTCAAATCTTTTGAGCGTATTTGTATGTTCTTGTTACTGTCGTTGGTGTAAAGACTCTGAATAACGTGGGAGTGTTAATCTGGGTTCAGACAGTCCCGTATTAAACTTGGTTGCTTCTGATTCTGCGACTCAAGCTTATTGATTCATTCCTTTCCACGCTACTGGGTACCTGTGACGCAAGCATAATGTGTCCAGTGAGGATAATGTTGAAGTACAAACCAACAACCGAGATAGAAATGAACAAATCAATTTTTCATTCCAAGACCATAAAAATGCAAACGTCGAGTTGTGATTGAGGCACACCGGATGTTGTAAAAACAAATGAGGTTATTGGGTTGGTAGCAGCCGGATCTATCACGGTAAAGGGTATTGGCGGGAATGTTCTACTACGTTATGTTTGCCTTTACCCCTGGTGAAGAATACTAATCGATATGGCCTCTGAAGCCTATCCTTTTCTAATAAGGATGCCGTTACTGAGACTGTTTCCCGACTCCTACAAAAATCGCATAGGGACAATTACAATCGCGATATCAGACAGGAGTTGACGTGATGACCCACTACGTGTTACTCAACTGATTGGTTGAAATTTTGAGCGCTTATGCCACTCAGTTTCAAAGACGCTTTTAAAGTTGAAAGTGCAACTAAGTTCTGATCAAGTTAAGTGAAGGTTTTTGTACTCTGACATAAAGGAGGACCATATGCTGGAAAAGTTTGATTCCCAGTTCGTATTGGCTGTTGAGGGAGGACAATCATAAAGTCCGACCGTGAACCTGTGACATGAAAACCTTGACTACTGATTTTTGAGTACCAATTTTTCACTGTGTGTTAGTACCCAGTAGTTAATTCACCGGCTCTTCTTATCCGCCGTGCGACGTCGGCGGTTGTTTGTCCTTCCACCCTGTGTTGTGTCAACAAATGCGGCTGCGTCATAGAATGCTAGTTCAAACGTGATAATCATGGATGAAATCAGGTGGACAACAACAGGGAATTCATACAGACCCCACACGAAACAGAACGAATGGTACTTGCCCAACCTCGATCTTGACTATTTCTTTTTGTAAGGCACAATTCTCCAGCCTTACTCCATATCGATTCAAATCCTCCCACGAACGTGTAACCGTACGTACGTGAATACCAGCATTTTTGTGACTAAGTCTTGAAGTTTTGTCTCTAGTAGTTGTCAGCTCCTAAAAGCAAGTCAACAATGTGGTCTAAGTGTATAATTTTCTTAGAGAATTCGTACGCATGTACGATCAGGTTTAGACATCCTACAGTACTGATGTGACAGATTACTCGTCTGTCGATGCGTTCCGGAAACTACTGTCTCCGTTTCATCCGTGTCTTCAGGTCCTGGTGGTCGCCAGCTGGGAGTTCATCATTCCATGGCTCCATTTGGCCTTCACCATATACTAAACATTCTTATAGTATGGAGAAACGGGGAGTATGATCTCAGTCTAGGAACAGTCACCCGTTCGTATCCTTCCACTGACGGAATTTCTTCTAGACGTGTGTGAGGTTTGTCGGCAACCGCTCTAACTCAGCCTCCCGCTACAGCTTGTTCAAAACTGTTCGCCTTCATTCTAGAGATGAAGCTCCAGTGAATGAGCCTTTCAGAGTAGCTACCGATACCTATCCCTATGGTGTGAAATCGCCGACAAAATGAAGGTTCAGTCCTCTACTGTTGGCCACTTTCATCAAGGCCATCACTCCTCATGGCATCCGACGACGAATACGTCTGCATAAAGTGTTGAGGTTCGTTTAATCACTTCTTCGGGCGTGAGGAAGTGTTGATTGAAATCCTTGCGTAACTCCTTGGTCCACCTGTTGTCCGTGCCTTCGATAACCTATTAGGTACTCTTGGTTTTCATCAGTCGGCGGTAGTCGACATTGTTTGACGTGGTTTTGTCCATATCAGCTTGCATTCATTCGCAATTCACATACGCTGGGAGTGGGAACGCCTACGACCGAATGCAACAGCGATATCAGTTAGCGCCTGCGCTCAAGAGAACTGCAAATCAAACAATAGATCATTTGATATTTAACTTTATTGACGTTGACGGAGCCTTTCGCGACTTGGCCGCAAATGTGTAATGGTGTACTCCGTGGAGCTTGACAGAGCATGATCAGGGCATGCATTCAGGCCTAAGCGCATGCTTCGTCAGCCCATTGTCTTCAGGCTAATTCTGTTCGAGCGTTTTGAACAGGAATGGACATGCCAACTCAGGTTACTGTTCGTGTCTATGACCCTTCCAGTGCGTTGCCAACTGTTGTCCAATCAACAGGCATGGCTTCAGAGTAACTAACACCAGCAGGTGTTAACATCCGGCCATTTGAAATGCAATCCGTCCACACTTGGGGTCAGGGGATAGGGTAGGAGCTCTGTTGAGGCGGTTGGGAAAGTCTTTTCAAGGTTGTAAATGTTCTCCGCAACTTTCGTGCTTGGTTTACCAAGTTTTCATTTGTTCGTCTGGCAGCCCATGGTTCACGCGCGCCCGTCTTTGTGCTTTTGTTTTCGAGCAGGAGGTTAGATGTCACATGAATCGAAATACGCAGAGAAACAAACATGTAGATTTGCACAATTTAGTCGGGATCGAAATAGATCCCAGTTGCTATCCGGTAGAAGATATAAAACTAAAAAAGAGCCGACAAACGTCGAATTAACACACTTGTAGAAAAACAGTACACCACAGAAGGTGTACTCAGGTTACTAAAAACCACTGACAGTTATTTCTCGGCTTATTCAAGGTTCAGAAGGCTTTCACGGGAGCTTCGATTGGGTCCCAGCTGAAGCTGTCGCTAGTGGTACTCTTCAGCTGAATGCGCTGCACAGTGAGTGCCTCATCTTTCAGTTAGTAAGATATTCGAGATATCGCAGTATATTTTCATCAAGGAAACTACTCATGAGTTCGCTCATGACTGGTTTCGCCCTCTTTGGGTTCATCATCATCAGTTCATGGTTGTACGTGGGCTGGGACACTGTCAGGGCGCCCACACCTAGACAGGAGGACGATAAGGGTCCCCAACCAAAGCTTTCGGCTCAAAAGCCACAAGGCAGCGGTGTTTGGCGGGAAATGCAACTGCATTCCCATTTCTACGGAACAAGTCGCCGCGTGTTCCAACCCCCAACCTGTAGGGCCAGGAGACTGTGTTTGTCAGACCTCTAACCATTGACCAACCTGGTATGAGAGACTCTGTGAGTGTCGCGGGGACATCCCCCAGTATAGCTCAATGGGTCGCTAAGGTACGCAAACCGTCACGCCACGGTAAGGTCCAGTCTTTTCGTAGGTTCATCAGGTGGACGCAGTCCACGAGATCCCTTCAACCATAGGTTCTACTTAAACAAACTAACTCATTTTGACTCCGGGCCACGCTGTATGCCATTTGTTTGTGGTTTTGATTCACGGAGGAAAACCAAATGTTCCTGGCTTTTGGGACGCATGTTCAGCTTGCAGACCAAGCAGGTGGTTCAGCCATATGCAAAACCTGTCGAGCGATCGTTTGTGGAGAAAAGTGTTGTTGTTTTCCCCTGGGTGAATTCAGGTTTGGTGCAAAGCAACCGATGGGTACTGTGTGACTTTGTAGTGGAACAAAGTCGAGGATAAGTTGGGTTTTGTTGATAACTTCTTACTTTCACGTAATACTGCTTACAGTTGGTTTGAGACACTGCAAGCTGTTGTTGCGAACCGATACGAGTGCTTTTCTTCTTTCAATGTTATCAGTTCCGCCATACTGCCCTCCATCGCGGCTACTCTTGATGATATCAATAATGGTATCAAGTGTATACGAAGTCTCAACAGGTTCTCACTGGTTTCTTCTCATCAAGAATTGGTTCATGCTAACCCGGAATCTGCTGAAGTGAACTGGTTTGCTAAAACCGTCGAGTTTGTAACTCACTGGTCTGATGGCCTCTCTCCTTGAACTCATAGTCACGAGCGCATAAATGGACAGAAAACGGGCCATTTGAATATCAATAGTTCGAAAGGGTCAAATTTATACACTTCCGTCTTTTAAACCTTTTTTAGCATTCATCTGCAGGAATTTTCTGTTGCTCAGAATTGCGACTAAATGTGATAGAACGCTCGTATCAATGGCCGTGTAACTTGTTCGTGGTATTTGTATTTGTGTGATGTCATTCTGAATGTGACCCGCTCCTTCCATAAACCATTCATACATCTGAATACCGGCCAAATTTCTTCTCAACACTGCACCTTCAAGGACGTCCGAACATCGAACGCAACTAACTCACCATTCAGTGGTCACGTGGTGATGGTAACGAGTTGCTCACGTGACATCGCGCGCATGTGCAATGCATCCTGAGGTTACATTAGTGTGGGAAATCTTAGTAATACCTCCTGCAATAACTCTCGTAGGGTTGGTTGCGCTTGCTCGAGTGAGCGAGCCTCCCACAAAAGCCGCCCTATCCCGTACATACATTTATGTCCTAATGAGCAGCACGTCAACGTCTGTGTATGAAATCTTCTCGGTGAAATTTGCGGGAGCTTTTGTAACAGCCGAAAGAGAAAGAAATCGGTAGAACGAACAGCATCCAAGAAAACACTAGTATAACATATGAAATGAACATACGACATTATACATATATATATATATATATATCATCAAGATGTATCCTCAGGCTGAATGATGTTAACCTGTTCATCTATATGTAAGAAAACAAAGCAAGTATAGGATGCTATATTTCACACACAGTTGCTCATGCTATCTGAGAGCGACCCACCTTAACTCGCCGCCACACACAAAGAACATTTTCTCTGTGGCCACCACTCGGTCTCCTTCCTCGAGGGATTTTAACTCTGATTGTATGTACAAAGGTTGATAAATCGAAGAAGGCAATCGGTAACCGCATTCACCTGGTTTAAGGTCGCTGAAAGTTTGCCTATTAGACCACGAAGGGCTGTGGATAGCGCTCGGATAACGCAATCAACAATACACGGACCGTAGACATTCCGCCCGTGGGCACTGAGCTATGAAATGGGATTTTTTCCAGATAAGCCCCGCCAAAAAAATTAACCCCCGCCACCCAAGAAAGATTAGAAAAAAGAGGATATGAAATTTGTACTTTTAGTTTCTATTGAAGAGGGTGAAATTGGGACATGTCATTAATAATTTGCATGAAAACGTCCGTTTTTCAATACCTTTGCCTCCAAACGAACTCACACAAGTAGCTGTCCACTAAAGATTGGTGTGTGCCGCATTGGCGTTTATTCTGCATCTTGTAGACGTGCCAAAGCGATTCGATGGTTTGTGTGTGAGCTCCAGTCGTTGGATCCACAAAGTTTTAAATATGAATAACCGTTTCGTGAGTATAATTCATGTCAATCATCGTTTCAATTCCTTGGTATGATGCCCACATGAGGCCACGAGCGAGTTCAAAACCGGTGTACAGTGCTTCTCAGATTTCCAGGATAAAATCTGTAATAAAATTACAAAATCCTTTCATCTCACCAACCACTGGGATGATTTGTTTTGTCTGTCACCTCATGTGGATTGCTCGCAGACAAGCTCTGTCTGGGTCCAACTTCTACACGGGTTACTAAATCCCTGAGATTATGGTCAACACAAGTGTCAACTATGCTCACGATATGAGTGCACGTGGAACAGTCGGACAAGATGATGATTGAGCCGGAAACGATGCAGGCCTGGATTGTGTCCATCAAAGTGGCCGCAGTTCGATCTGAACACCTCTTTAGTTTCCCGGCAGATCCTTCCGAAAATCCACTGCTGGGGAAAAACTCGCCCTGCGTGCTTTTTACGGCGAGATATTAGCGTTTCATCGATCTCGACATGTAGACCTGGGCCGCCGATAACTCTTGGAGTCTGCAAAAGCCGCCAGGCGCAAACTTCGCGAAGATAGTTCTTCCAGTCAACAGCGGTCGTGTGTGTCCTAAACTCCATCCTAGACCGCTCCAACCAATTTCCCTTTCGAAGACCGATTTCTTGCTGACACTGTCGGGCATTACACCTCCACCTGTCAGAAACAGTTGAAAGTGTCATTTGGTGATCACTGTTGCATAAACGTTGCTGATAGATCACTCCGTGGCTTTGCAAAAAACGTATCGCCGTCTCCTTGTCATGAACGAGAGTTGAAAGCGTCAGAAAGTTCATTTAAGGTTTTACGTCCGAACGGAGAAAATTTTCGCACAAAATGAGCCTAGATGTGGCTAAGGAATTGTTTTCCTCAAAAATAGGTCAAGGTTGTGTGTATACATCAAACTGGAGCTGGCAAAAAGTGGCGGGGCTTAACTTTTCGCACATGCACTTTTTGCATTAGTGGCGGGGCTTATCTGGAGAAGAACCTGTAAATGTTCCTGGTCACCTATTTGTAAAGGATTTCGAAAATATGCTTGTAGTATTTTCTCTGGTATTTCTGTACGGTTTGTCGATGACTGAAGTGTTCTCCCCATCTGATCAGATGCTGCTTATTCACCTAGTCCACTATTCATCGTTCGTTGTTGCTTTGTGACAATGGAGCATCTGGTGTTAGTCACAGATGGTTTGATTGTGTTCAGGACTGTCTTCCCACTGGTCTGGTCGTTCGTTTCTCCGCTGAGCCGGGTAATTTGATTGCAGACGTTTCATCACATCATCAGTGCGCTGTTAAGGAGCGTAGCGTTGGGTTGGTGGTTGTGCGTTGAGTAGTGTTGTGTGTGTGTGTGTGTGTGTGTGTGTGTGTGTTAATATACATGCTGCTAGCCGGGGCCGACCTTCGATCATGATTAGTTGTTCGGTCGGTCGGTTTCATTGGTTGCTCTGTTTTCCTGTGTCCTGATTAATCGATGACCATGTGGCCTTTGAGCCTGGCCACCAGTGCCCTCGTGCTCTGATGGATGCTGGAGTGACCTCTGTCGTTGACCCCACTGGGTTCCGGCTTGTAACCTTTGTTGATCCGACTCCAAGGCATTCCTTGCTTCTTGGTTTGTGAATCCGATATTTGACTCTCCTTGAGTATTCCGGTGGGGAAGTTGGTTCTTTGCACATAGTAGTGCGTAAATTGGGTCCAGTTCGGTTGATCGAATCAACCGTGGAATACCATGCTTCCAGAAATTCCCTTCCGTATCTCATGTCTCCGTGTGCCAAAGTTTTCAGGTTTTCCAGATTGAATTTGTGGCCTTCTTGATCTTCGTGCATAGATATCAGGGATAGGGGGCCATGTCTCCTCAAGGCCGCGTTGTGTTCCTTTATTCGTGTGCATAATTTCCTCCCAGTTTGTCGAACGCATAATTTGTTGCAATTGATTTGGTGTGCCACATGGTTGCTCTTTGTTTTATCTTGGTTGTCCTTCGGTCTGGAGATCAGTTTCCTCAAGGTAGCATTCGGTTTGTGTGCCACGACGATTCCTTTTTGGGCTAATAGTCTGGTTGTGAGTTCAGATATATTCTGGATGTAAGGTAGAAATACCCGTCTGGCCGCTTGTTCTCGCCATTGTTTTCTTTTCAAACTTCTCTTGATAAAATTCCTTGGATATCCATTGTTTTGGAACACTCTGAATAGATGGTTTTCTTCGTTCCTCCGTAATTCTGTGTGCTGCAGTGTGCCTCCGCTCTCTTGAACAGGGTTTGGACGCAACTCTTCTTGTGGTTCATTGGATGTTTACTGTTGTAATTCAGTAGTTGATCCGTATGTGTCTCTTTCCGGTATACTCAGGTTTCCAGAGTCCCATCCACCTTCCCGTTCACTAAAACGTCCAAGAATGGTAGTCGATTGTTATCTTCAAACGTCGTATTGAACAGTTGGTGCGTCCTGTGTAATGTATCTCGTTTCATGATGACAAACGTGTCGTCTACGTAGCGGATCCGTAGCTTTGGATTGATGATTGGTAGTACCGCGCGCTCTAATCTTTGCATTACCGCCTCAGCGATAAATCTTGATATTGGAGATAACGTTGGAGTCCCTTTCAGCTGTCCCTTTCCCTGGTCTACTTGTATTGATGCTAATAACGTTTTGGTGTGCGCAAAATTTTTGGTGACTTTTGATGGTCGCGTGGCCAGGACCAGCTCAACACTGATTCAAGTTCCCAGAGCTCTGGGGACTTTGATTACACTGGGAAAACTTACAGAATGTGATGTACTCGACACATAGACCAGCGTGTACGGCAATCAGTTTGTGCAAGGTCTCTTCAGTTGCTTGAACTAGCCCTAGCTACTACCAGACAGGGTACGTAATAATGCACTTGACTCTAGGTCAGCCAGTGAGCTAATTGTACGTCATTATGGTCCGGACGTGTTTCGGAAAGGGCTTCGGGAACTGTCAGAAACTCTTCGAACTTATGAAAAGAGATATTAATGAGGCTATATGCGAGACTCTGGTTGACGAACTATGAAAACACCCACGGCCCTGGGTGTTCCAGTTTAATTGGCCACTCCGGTCCTCTGTGCTGTCGTCTACACCCATCGTTCCTCCTCCTACCCTCTTTACACATAGACAGAGATTAGAGAATGGTTCACCAACCTCGACCGTTACAAGGTTTCAAGCCCAGATAACCGGTGGTGACGTGTAAGTACGGTTTCTTTCATCCAGGAGTAATCGGCTGTCATGCCGAGTTCCTGTCTTTTGTAGCAGCCACAACCTTGTATCAACTGATCCAAAACTTTTGCGTTCACTAATTCTTCATGGATTATGTAGATGACATTAGAAAGAGCTTTGAGAGGAGTGAGTTGGTGTCAACTATGTTCGAGGTTGTGTTGGACAGATTTTGTCCTCTGCTAAGTTCTAGACCACCGTCACATCTACCGACGACCGACAGGCACTCCTAGGAATCTATGCGGTCCTTGATTCGATTGATTGTCTGTATAGGTGCTGGGCATCTAAATAACTATACAACCAAATGTTTGGTGAAGTTATGGTTTGTGGGAAGCTATAATCAGTTCGTATCACCAATTTTGCGCGATAATTGTGTACTATTTTCTCATTCCTTCTCAAATTTACTGTCAGTGACGCTTGCAAAAAGTGCGGAACTATATTCACAGCTTGGCTGTCCAAGTATGACCAAAAGTCAGCAAGCAGCTATGCTTAATCGGCATGCAATATCTTGCACTGAATGTCATATCGTTAGTTTACCACTGTTTACCATTTATAGCCGCTAAAATCCGGCTTCGGTATGTGCTTTGACATCTTGGTCTTCGTGTGCGATCACCCTGGATTTTTTAGGGTAGTGACGATCCTGAAAATTGGTTGGTATATTCTGAAGTACGCATTAGTCGTCTAGTTTGCAGGAAGCCAGCTTATCACGTGATTTCTCTGGAAACGAATCGTCAGCGTTTAGTCTGGTGTAAGTTTGCAAAGCTTCAAGAATTTCACTTAATAGCAGGAGGCCTAGAGAAACAGCTGAAAAGTTCTTTCTGAAACTGTGTTGAACTGTCCCAGTCACGATGATTCTTCTGAAGCGAACCTCCTTCCAAATGTAAGAATCACAAATTTTGGACTCACACATCGCGATAGAACTGAGTCAGTTGGAAACTTGCTAGATCCGTTGGTGGTCTGAGTGGCACGATTCAGTGTGTTTTACAATAATTTTCGGAAATGGGTAGTATCTCTATCTGCTACCGTCCCAGGAGCCGTGAACTAGAGGTCATAGGTAGCTTCGGAATTTATATTATTTCTGGTAATGGGCTTGTACTGCGTGCAATCCAAGCAAGGCTAGCATTCACCGGGTTGTAAATGTCTTTGGGGTCAGTGTGATATGAGACTGTCATCGAGGCGATGTGTGTGCAACACAACCTTGCTCGCATTATTGCTATATGTCTAAGAAAAACTGGTAGAAGCTGACCTACCTAATGGGTTCATCAAGTAAGTAACTAACCCAGTTCTACCAAACAGTTTTAATTCGCCACCAAAGATGGCTGATACGTGTTGTTTGTATGAATGACCGTCGAATACCCCACTGACGACGATGTGTTCAACGGTACAGTTCAGTGGGAGGCATGTATTTCTCAACTGAAATGAGAACGAACAAAAAATGCAAAGTGTGCGTGTTGCGGGAAGAAAAACGAAGGGTTGAAAAAATTGTGTTTTCTCCTCTCCCTCTCTCACCAAGGACGGTTGGGTCTAACGAGGAGCATAAGGCGCCGAAACATCCGTCCGAGGCTAGCATTTCCCCCGCAGGACAGTTGGGGGACTTGGGTTCTCGGAAAATCTGCGTGCGAGCAGACTATAATAGCAAATGAAACCCAGTAAACATTTCCATGGTTTTCGCCATTTTGGTTGTCCTACCTGGCTTTAGTTTCAGTGTATCCCTTATCACCACACTGTCAGTTTGGACTGGAGTTTGCGTTTTGAAGCCAGCAATTTGGATCCTTTGCTACATCACATACTCGTTCTGAAAATTTTCCTCCCCAGTTCATCGGGTCTGCGGTTCACGGGGCGCTGGTGGACTATTTTTTGAATCCAAAAAACATTGACCAAAACTTATACGGGCGTGGTGAAACACGATACAGATTTTGCAAAGCTTCCTTTTTATATCTTCCTGTCAAATTGGGAGAAGCAAGGTCCACTGTGGTCAACCTACCAAAGAAATCATCCGTTAATAACGGCGAAATAGAGCCGAAAGACGAGATAACGTTCTCTTGCGTTTTTATGTGTCTACTTCTACCTGGGCATGTACTGGCTTTCTATGGGGAATCCTGTTCGGTTCAGCTACACTCGAATCAACCCTGTGTTTGTCTTGATCAGTTCCGAGTTTTACTTCGTTGTTCCAAACAAACATCGGAACAAACTGGGAAATAAGAGCTCCCAATAGGGGCGAATTTGTATCCACTCCAGTCCATTAATATTCTCATTTGTGTCCATCTCTTCTGCAATAGTCACTATGTCAAAAGACACCTCTCTCGATTCCTTGCCTACGGATGTCCATGTAAACAGTCAGATAAACGAGTCCGAATATCTGTGGATATCACTGGCCTTCTCGGCCAATCAAATTTGCAGGCTTCAGCATCAGCCAGTCCGTACACCTCTACAGTCGTTTTTGACCCGTAGAGATACGTAATAAGATACGGATTGGTTACTAGAAACTATCAGTAATGAATGTCCCATGTTGTCGATCGAGGGGACTCGCGAATGTCCCAGGTATCGTCTAATCACACCTTTACTCATCAGTGTTTGAACTAGCGACTATTTTCACGATTGAAATGCTTCCGACAGAGTCGCCTGTGTGACGTTACTTCATTCTTTCGAATGCGAAGACGCTGGGACCCAAACAATTGATATCGAGATGATCTTCGAATGATCCTCGCTCACCCCACACACTAGTACGCACAGGATATGTAGACGTAATAAATTACTCGTAAGGTTGCTGAAAACTTTTACACAACATATAATTTGAACATGTGATGCAGTTGCACTACTTTCATGAAGTATTCTGTGAATGAGTGGTGTCACGCGATTGGCTGTGACGAGTGATAACAATGAGTATAAGATTCTAAGCTCACAGGAGCATCTGCTCGCTCAAGTCATACAGTTGCGCGCCTTATCTGCTTATGACCTACGGTCTTCACTCATGGTTGCTGTGGTACCATAGTTTTATTCGAACAACGGTACTGATCATATCCACGGTTACTGCGTTATGGCTTGAAGGATCATGTTCCTGTATCAATCACCAACAGAATGACTGGGATTTTGAGTAAATGGTAGGTAAAATGTCTTTGTGGCACTTCCTTTTGTCTACTTATCTCAACCAAGCCGCCTTGGTCGAATGACGACAAGCAGCTGTTCCATAAATACGAACATATTGATCGTCTCTGGTCAGGGACCTAGGTTTACAGCGACAGGATTTTCGATTTTCTGTGTCGTAAATCAACAGAGGCCAGGTTTTTCGGCCATCCATATTTCCTCTTTAATGTGGTGATTTACTGTTTCAACATCCTGGTCCTGATAATTGTGTTAAGATCGATACAGTACCCTTCTCCATCAAATCTCTGGAAAAAATGCAATCTAATTCCGCCTTATCAGAGAGGCTGTCTTAGTTCCGAGGGACAAACAAACTATATTGTATTTTGTTGACGTGTACAGCCACACAATATCACATAGGGAAGTATTCTTGAGATAGGGCGGGTAATGTATCGAGAAAGAAGTTTTTTACGTTCGCCGATAAGCGAAACCTAGCTAAATAATGGTTCAGTATCCGTTTGACCAACAATCCGTAATCATTTTAGCGAACCACAGTCCTTTTCATTCATAAATTCCTTTTTGTCCTCCAAGAGTTCATCTGTCCTGGAAAGACTATCAAAATCAATGAATCCCTTCACAGTACGAAACCACCTGTGTCGAGTTCCAATTGGCGTTGCCTTGTGGCCTCAGCTTCGTTTAACCTGCATCTGACGAAAATTCGTGCATAAGTGCTTCATGAGTTCGATGATGGTGTACCGCTTCACTACGCCCAAACGGTCATCTCTCCAATTCCAAACGCCTGACGAAGCTGCACCATATGCTGCGTTTTGCGGAGGAGTGTGTTCGGTTTACACCTTCGAGGGCGAAATCGAAGTGAATAACCAGAGCATTTGCCTCGCTAACATCTTGACTGGGTATAGATACTCCTAGATCGCCTGTTTTTTACCGACCTGACCTGAGGTTATAACTACCTTACTCGTCACATCTTAGCGTGCTGCGAACTTTCCCCTTACTTCAACAGGAGCATGTCCACATACATGGCAATCGATACTTAACTACGTGCTCGGGCAACTGCTGCTTTCGATCAAACGCGTTTCAGTCAGTTAGTTATTCAGCTCACGAGCCGTGCACCAGAGCGCTGTGGTTTCAGCTGCTGCAGTTTCTCGTTCACCGAGAAGGAGGATAAGGAAATGAGAGCCATTCATTGCAGGCGATGGGCCGATTTGTGCATTGATGCTAAATCGATCTGCTTGTTGACTATGGCAGGAAACGACAGCTACGCAGTGAAAGCAGTCGCTTCAGTGCAGGACAGCCAGTAGCTGCGTGACAAAGCCATATCTGCCAGGGTCAGTAACCATTGTTTTCTCTCGTCCCGCTGTCCCCTTCCGAGGAGGCAGCAATTACCAGTGCGACTCGGCTGACTAGTAAAGACTTTCATGCTTCGTTGCCAAGTCGTGGACCGACTGCTCCTTGGTCGTCTCCATCCGACGCAAGGCTGAAGGACGATTATTCCACGATGCAAACCATCCTCTGGCGTACGAAGTACATCGCCTAACCAGTGTGACCTGTGTACTATGACCAGCTGATTCATCGAGGGAGAGTGGACTTTTCTGAAAACCGTCTTACCTTGCTGATCTGATGTTTCAATCAGACCCGCTCAAAAATTCGGATGTACTAATAGTCATTAACACGTTTGGAGCTATTATAACCTAGTTTGCATAAAGGTGTATCTTGCCATATCCAGGCGAAGGTCAATCTCTTCCTTAGCATACCCGTTGGGTAGAACGGTAGAACAGAAGGGTCGAAGTGTAGTGACTCGTCCAATTTTACTATCTCCTGTGCGAAGAACACTCCCTCACATGGAGGAGCATTTTGTCTGAGTGATACTGATTGCCAGTCCTGCATGGTAGACGACGCGTTCGACAGAGTGCTTAGTAGGTGTTCTGTATTTATCAAATAGGACAAAGTTATCAGCATGTTTGAAGTCTGCAATCCAAATATCTGAGATCGTTTCGATGCCAGAGCACTGCTCCCATGTCCGTTAAGGCGCCCAGTTAATCGCGAAGTTGAATAACACTGGTTAGGAGGAGCACCTCCATCTCATAGCGAATGAGAGATCAACTTCAAAGGTTTTGCCGTGCAATCGAACTGGAACATTTGTTGACAAATTGTGGGTTTTCAACGAAACCGTAGTGTTACGCCATCAACAAAAAGGCTGTTCCATACTGATTCACGTTGGATGGGCTCGAACGCAGCATAAAAGTTGATGGAACAAGCAATGGTTAGCGGTTGGAGATTCGGTGGGATACTATATTGGGACAAGTCGGGATTCCAAGGAACCAGCGCATTGTGCGTATGACCACTCAAGGTAAAGACGATCCCGTAGAAACTTGAGCTGTCTACTGGACTGCTGCAATAGGACCAGTAGTAGACGTGCAGTCCCGCTGCAGACATTCACATGATGTTTGAGTTGAATACAGTATCCGGCCGGTAATCATGGAGAATACGAAGTGTTATTCTCAGACAGCAATCATTCAGTAGGGTTCGAACATTCCAGCAACTGATGCGAACAGGTCTTGTTTACTACTCGCTCTTGTTCTTGACCCAGCACGGGGCGCGTCGATTGTCGGGAGCGCTGCAGTATCTTGTGTGTATTAATCGATTTGGGCGTCTTCATGAAGCAGCGGTGGGTATGGTACCAGGACCATCCTTGTTGGCACTCGGCCTTGCACATACAAGTGCGATCTTCAAGGTCGAAGAAAGCTTACCGAGGACGATAGAACGGAACACCATCTCTGGTGGATTCCGGAAATGATCTCATTCGCCCTGTCAGATGGAACTGATCGAATTTCTCGTCACTGTTGTTTTGGGACTAGGGTTTCGGGCGAGCAATAGGCTCTCAGCTGGCCGGTAAACTGTGGTAACCGTTCTATGCCTTTCGTTGTAGTGGAAACACTTCCATCACGGCAAACAAAACTCGCTTCGTCAAGTTCACGTGGTAGTAGGTCTCTTGGGGGCATTTGGTGCTTTGCAAGAGATGACCTGACCCCTACCGGTCGAGGCGTTTGGAAGCGACGGGTTGTTTTGCTGTATTTAACTGGTGGTGAGTTTGTCGGCCGAATAAATAACTGCGAGTGAAAAGATGTGTCATATTATCGTTAGACTTTCCGTATTTTTCTCCACAAAATATCGTTTTGTGCTCAGTCCTCGATCGGTTACCGTTTTCTGGGTAATTTTGCCCTGCGCAGAAAACATAAGCCTACTATTGTAACTGAAGTGCGTTTTGGAGTTAATTGCTTATGATCACGAATGGTCGTAGATCCCGGTTTAGGCCTTGTGCGAAAGCCATCAGTGTACGCATGAATTCATTTTAGCAACAGATCTCATATTTTTTTTTCTGTCGGGAGCTTTTTAGGCCCGTCAGGATCATATTTCCTGTATGAACTTGTCCAGAATAGACAGGCGGCCTCGGGCCGCGGTTTGTGCAGGTGGATGCCCGACGCATCCACTGCCAATGGCGCACCAGGCTTGACTAGCCTAGAATGATTTGGTCGAACCGCTTGTTTGGTTTGAACTGCGTGGATTCGGATGGTGGTCAAGAGTTTTGTGCATGTGCTATTTAAGAATACAAGCAATGTTGATGATCACATTCAGATAGACGCTCATGGTGAGAGGTTTTCTAGCTCACCCGGGACCTCAAGCGTGTAACCAACTTATTGGAGAGACCACGGATACATATTTGGAATTGCACGTTGCACATCAGAATCAGGCTCTCTAACTTAGTTAGAATCCTTATGTCTGACCGAGTGTCCCATACGTGCTTCGAAGACACACAGCTGTGTCTTGTTTGGGGGTGTTTGTGAAGAGCCAGACAGTATCAAGTGAACACATTTCTGTGACTAGGAATCTTGGTTCCTTAATGATATTTGTGGTTTAAAATGTGCCTTAATATTTGAACGCATCTGACCGAGGTTGACTGTCATACCATCCACTGACACCCAACTTATAGCTACATTCGGCCTCCCATATGTAAACTCACTTGATCTGCCTGAGGCGTGGCTGCGCTTCCTGGTAGTTCGTCTTAGATGCTCTTGAAATACGCAAAAGCTTTGCAAATTATGGTACTTCTTCTGAGCAATTATGCTACTACTAGGCGATTTTTCGCACTTATAACGTTCCTGATTCATGTAGCCCTGCTAACTCGAGGTAGTTCAGTAGTTGAAGCGCGATTGTACTAACCGGGAGTCCTTGGTTCGAACCTATTATCTGCATATCGACTGCTGCTATCTAGGCTTGGTCATCTTGGCAGTATCTCAGCCCTCAAGCTTCCTTCGGAGGGCACCGAAAGGGTGAACGATTATTTATTTTTACCCCTGTGCACTAACGCTGCAACTTACAGCCTGGAAACGCTACCGTATTTTTATGGCGATGCTACTAGGCATTTTGTCTTCATTTGCTAATGCCAAGTCCCCATCGCTAGTGGTTTTTTAGAAATCGGCACTACTAGAGATTACAGTGCGCCGTTTTGGGACCTTCTATGGATATGATGCTCTTACTCCAGTCACTGTAGCTGTGATAACCGCCAGCTGGGGTAATTTAATCGCTTCCCATATGCCTTTCATCGAAGCCGCCCATGAATTTATGCGAAGTTTTGTCATCTGCGGGTGGCGAGTGATTTTACTGAACCTCTTGTTCTCACCATTGTATGTTTTTTCCCAGGCTTTTCATCACACTGGTAGGTGCATCACAAGACTGGTTGATCAAATGGCTTTTGATCACAGGCTGTCGCCCGGCATATCTCGTTCGACTGTTGCTTGACTGTACTTTAGCCTCCGCACCTTCTCCGGATTGTTCGATTTTTAACAAGGATTGCATTTTTGTGTATATGGGGTGACGATTTCTGAACTAATATATCTCATCCACGTTTTCGTGCACCACAGGTAAAAATCCTTGTTCCCAACTGTACCGCCGGTCTGGTGATTGGCAAGGTTGGTAGCTACGTGAAAGAGATCAAAGACCGAACAGGAGCATTCATCCAAATTTCACAAAAGTCCAAAGAATTCAATTTAATGGAACGTTGTATCACAATCGCAGGTTTGTCATTTCGCTGTGCATGCAAGATTTTCCTCTGTGACTTATCATTATAAGCTAGATTCACAGAGTCGTCATCATCACCGACAGCATGACACCAGCGTTCAACCCCGATGCTTCACTGCCGTACAACCATGGTTTATTTGAAAGCCGTATTGTAAAGAAAAGAGTTAAGATGGATGGGAAAGATATTTAGTGCTAGCTTACTATAATCATTCCGAGGTGCCCACACCTCCAAACATTCACTCAGGCAATCCGGATAGAAACTGACAACAAGAACGCCACTGACATCGGTTGGCAGCCATATCTTGCAGCGTCTCCAACCAGGCGCAGTGGGGATCACGCGGTCCCCATCCTGGAAGGCGAGTAGCACCGACAGCACCCAAGCGTTTCGTGATTTCTTTCATACCCTTCTGCCAGGTCAAGGGTTGGCCACCTCTCTGCTTACGCCACTCTGAATTGGGCATGGAAAACAGCACTCTCTTTGGAAAACGGCGGTTCGGCATGCGCAACACATGTCCCAACCAACGCAGCTTCTGGTGCTGGACACATTCTTCAATGGAAGTACCCGTTGCACAACCCAAAACTCGCTTTCTAATTGCCTCGTTACGGATACGCCGACACCAACCCACACGAGCTATGGTTCTGAGACAACGATTGTCAAACACCTGAAGACGTCTCAGTTCCGCTGCTCGAACAGGCCAAGTCTCACAGCCATACAACAAAAGATTCACAGAGTAACTGTGATCGGATCAAGTGCCACAACAATGGTACTGCTAGGGAAGGGAAGAATTTAGCAGGCCGCAATAGTTTTCACGATTGCTGTACTCTGGCCTATTGACTTTAGACTTCCAGCTACCGTCCTTTTCGAGCAACCCTTGTTTGTCCACATATATGTGTTTCGTTCTTGTTACTTTTGGTTGTCCAGAGAGGATTGGTTTGCCTTTCGTTTTACGTTTACGCTATTCTGGTTATTGTTGACATTTCTTTACCGTACTAATGTACCATACTGCAATATAATGTACGTTTAGCATGCCACGCTATATTATGTATAATAGTACCATTTTACGTGAGCTCCAGCCAGCCCAGTGGGTAAGGCAAGAGCTTACTTAGCTCTAGGTTCGTGGTTCGAACCCAACTCCGGTATCTCAGCTGCTCCTGCCTAGGCTTCGGCATCCTTGCAGTATCTCTACTCTCATACTTTCCTCGGGTGGCGTGGCAACCAGGTACCAAAAGGGTGTTACCGCTTAATGGTATATCATGTATTATGCTTCTCCATATTATATTACGCCGTACTGATGCAGTTTTATTACCAGTATCCTTGTGACGTCGCCAGAAATGTACCAAACCCTATCATTTCCTTAAAGTATTCAGAACACTAAATCTGCTTCCTCCCTATCTCCTTGCTTCACTCGAACAAGAAAAAAACGACATCAGTTACTGGACCTCCGTTTCTTAAGGCTTCCTCTTTTCTCCATGCTCCCTTCCTAGACCAAGTTTTATTTTATTTTCGCCTCAATTTTTTGTTGTTAGCCTCGGTACGACAAACACTCCATCTCATCCTCTTAGAATATCAACCATGAGCCTATCCTTTGATTGTGCTCCATCCCCACTCTTCCCAAAGTCAAAAATCACTTCTCTTATTTGCCGGTCATCATTTGAGACGTTACCAACTGTTTTTTTTTCGAAATTTGAACTTGTGTCCCGCGATTCGTGACCTTCCCCGCTGTCGTCTGCTCTCATATCCGGAATTCTCATTTTCATGACTCCCTTACCGCGAAGTAGTCGGCCAGTTTTGAAAAATACTGGTCGGTTCTGGAGAAGCTGAACATGGCGATTCTATACACTTCTATGAGATCTCATGGAGTAGTGGATGTAGCTGGTATCACGTGACCAACCGGTCCAACGAGAAGTGATCATTGATCAGTGATACGTGATTGATTTAAACAAGACGGTTGTCTTTTAGCAGGATAGCAGTCGGAGACGACCGGAAGGGGCATTTATTTTCCTGAGACTCTGAGTTGTCCAACTCGGTTGTTTGTGTCCACAGCTGGGTGGCAAACTTGAAACCGAACTCTGTTTGCGCCTGGGAAAGTATGGAGCTAAACTATTGTTCGCAAATTCAACAACGTACAGCACATTCATTTTCATTTGTGAATTGTTCACACACCGTTTGTTGGGAACAATAGAGAGACGCGATTTTCGAGGAGCCAATCGATCCAGCTGAATAATTAAAACACTTGCACACACTTGTACTAGCCTCCGTGTTTCTCACTGAGAAGACTGATTGTACTTTGCGAAAAAATTCTGTCTGCCTACGAGTGTAAGTCCTTTCGGTTAGACAAAGCCTACCATTGTGTGGCGCGTTGGTAAGAGTTTCCATTTTCAAGCAGAATGTCTAGATAAACCGTCTGTATTCGAGCAAGGTGTAGGGTAGGTATGGTGACATAGATATGTGTGTCACTCTCATACTGGATATCCTGTTGCTAGGTTGACGTGACACTAGCTGGACGTACTCACTCTTGAAGGTATTTTTCTGCTCTCACTTTTAAAAGTAGCCTTTGGGGTGTTTCGCCAAATCCGACTGTTGGATTTGATTACGCAAGATAACTGGCCTATCTATGTTGGTTCTTCCACACTAAGTCTACTCAACCGATATGAAGAAGGTGTGGCATTTGTTCTTGCTTTTTCAGGTGAACCCGATCAGTGTAGAGCTGCCGTGGCGTTGGTATTAGCGAAGATAGCGGAAGATCCTCAGTCAACCAGTTGTCCAACAATATCTTACTCCCGCATCCAAGGCCCCGTTGCCAGTGCCTACCCAACCGGATCCCCGTTTGCCTTAGTCTCTATTCCCCGTGTTCCACTTCCTGGCCCAACTTCCGCTCAGGCTGCTGCAACCGATGTGACTCAGTCCGCAAGCGGTTACGTACCTCTACCGGATACGTACATGTCACCGATGATCCAGGCTGCATTGATGCAGGCGGCTGCATTGGCGCGTAGCTATTATCAATCTACGGGACAGCAAGGTTTCATGACCACTAGCCCGCCTCCACCCGGGCAACAATCACAAGGATCACAACCTGGAACAGTTTCTACGCATGGGGGCAATCTATCGCTATCGGAAGGCCAGACTTCGGCTACAACTGCACCCAGTACTGATATGAGTGTTTACGCTTCGTTTCCTCAATGATTCTATACACTTCTATGAGATCTCATGGAGTAGTGGATGTAGCTGGTATCACGTGACCAACCGGTCCAACGAGAAGTGATCATTGATCAGTGATACGTGATTGATTTAAACAAGACGGTTGTCTTTTAGCAGGATAGCAGTCGGAGACGACCGGAAGGGGCATTTATTTTCCTGAGACTCTGAGTTGTCCAACTCGGTTGTTTGTGTCCACAGCTGGGTGGCAAACTTGAAACCGAACTCTGTTTGCGCCTGGGAAAGTATGGAGCTAAACTATTGTTCGCAAATTCAACAACGTACAGCACATTCATTTTCATTTGTGAATTGTTCACACACCGTTTGTTGGGAACAATAGAGAGACGCGATTTTCGAGGAGCCAATCGATCCAGCTGAATAATTAAAACACTTGCACACACTTGTACTAGCCTCCGTGTTTCTCACTGAGAAGACTGATTGTACTTTGCGAAAAAATTCTGTCTGCCTACGAGTGTAAGTCCTTTCGGTTAGACAAAGCCTACCATTGTGTGGCGCGTTGGTAAGAGTTTCCATTTTCAAGCAGAATGTCTAGATAAACCGTCTGTATTCGAGCAAGGTGTAGGGTAGGTATGGTGACATAGATATGTGTGTCACTCTCATACTGGATATCCTGTTGCTAGGTTGACGTGACACTAGCTGGACGTACTCACTCTTGAAGGTATTTTTCTGCTCTCACTTTTAAAAGTAGCCTTTGGGGTGTTTCGCCAAATCCGACTGTTGGATTTGATTACGCAAGATAACTGGCCTATCTATGTTGGTTCTTCCACACTAAGTCTACTCAACCGATATGAAGAAGGTGTGGCATTTGTTCTTGCTTTTTCAGGTGAACCCGATCAGTGTAGAGCTGCCGTGGCGTTGGTATTAGCGAAGATAGCGGAAGATCCTCAGTCAACCAGTTGTCCAACAATATCTTACTCCCGCATCCAAGGCCCCGTTGCCAGTGCCTACCCAACCGGATCCCCGTTTGCCTTAGTCTCTATTCCCCGTGTTCCACTTCCTGGCCCAACTTCCGCTCAGGCTGCTGCAACCGATGTGACTCAGTCCGCAAGCGGTTACGTACCTCTACCGGATACGTACATGTCACCGATGATCCAGGCTGCATTGATGCAGGCGGCTGCATTGGCGCGTAGCTATTATCAATCTACGGGACAGCAAGGTTTCATGACCACTAGCCCGCCTCCACCCGGGCAACAATCACAAGGATCACAACCTGGAACAGTTTCTACGCATGGGGGCAATCTATCGCTATCGGAAGGCCAGACTTCGGCTACAACTGCACCCAGTACTGATATGAGTGTTTACGCTTCGTTTCCTCAATCCGGCTCTACACACCTCTTACCTTCCGGGCCAACGGGTTTATGGACTGAGTCTGGTTGGGGTGCGACCTCAGATTCCCACCACCCTCAGTTATTATCAGGACTCACTGGAGCCACGCCATCAGGAGCCTCGGCGGCGACGTTTGAACAGGCTTATCCAGCACCTCTGAATTTTGGTAAGCAGTTTTGGACAAGAATGCTGTTGATTAATTTTAACATCCAGCATTCTATTTACTTTTCCGTGACATACATAGATCACGAAGCAGTTGTACGTCCTCCATGTTTTAGCTTATTCTGGTTCTATCGCAAGACGCTGGATCACCTTACATCTGGAGTCAATGTGTTGACTAGTTTTGCCTAGCGCTTAATTCTATCCATCCATCAGATATGTTCATACAACCAACCGCAATAGATAGGCTATTTGTTCCTCCGATGGGACGAGATGGCTCAGTGGTAAGAACGCGAATTTACTGACCAGAGGGTCGTGGTTCGAACCCGACCTCTGCCTCTCAACTTCCTCTGTCTAGGCTTGAGAAACCTGGCGGTATCCCAGTCCTCGTGCTTTCTTCTGATGGCATGGCAGTTAGGCACCGAAAGGGTGCTACAGCTGAACGATATTTTGTCCCTCCAATATATGAGAACCTCCTTAACGCGATAGGATGTGCATGATTTTTCGAAAGCGTAATGGGCGTTACTTTCGATATGCTCTACTTACTTCGCATCTCTGTAGCTGACTCCTTCCCGAATGAAAACCGTCCAAGTTTGACGATCGATGCCTACGTCGGTCGAGGAAATTTGTTTGGAATGTTTACGTCATGAGATCGCGGCATCTGGAAAAGTCTTCTCCGAAGTAACAGTAAATGAAGAAGAGGAAGGCCTCCTGTTTCAGTGTATTTCCTGAACAAGTGGATGGGACAGTTCGTTATTCAGTCACGAAAGAATGTTTGTACTGAACTGTTCGCCTTATGATTTAGATAGGCAGAATCATGGCGTTTCCTGTACGCTGCAGTGTTTTCTACCAGATCATCATCAGCTGTAAAAACCATGTACTTGCTGTGCAGTGGTTCTAGGTGCCACAGTTTCATTCACCGATGATTTGGGGAGGTGAGGTAGATAACTGTTCATTGTAGGCTGTAGCTGATATAATTGATGCGTCAATACAGAGGTGTCAGTGGACTTTTCATTAGAAAGGTCGTGAGGTGATCTATGCATTAGGGCAACAGTTCGGATGAATGAGCGCACTTGAGGGCGTGGATGGGCCATGCCTGACAACGTCTCTAACCGTTGATGTGTCCCGTCTCAGCGCCCCCATCTTGGGAGACGGCAATAACCAGCGCAGCTGAGTTTTCTCGAGACGGCTTTCATACTTCGCTGTCAAGTCGGTGTTTGACCTCCCCTGGCACGTTTCCACCATTTAGGTGGTCGTGCGAAAAAAACCTTCGAGGCAGTCGGTCGACTGGCATACGGAGCACGGGACCAAGCCAGGGCAACCTATGGAGCGTGATCAGTTCGTCTATCGTTATGACGTACTTCAGCATTGCTGATCCGGTGTTCCCACCAAACTCTGCCAATGCTCCGAAGATGTCGATGGTTAAACGTTGAGTCTTTTGACGTCCTCAGCGCACAACGTATGACGTACTTCAGCATTGCTGATCCGGTGTTCCCACCAAACTCTGCCAATGCTCCGAAGATGTCGATGGTTAAATGTTGAGTCTTTTGACGTCCTCAGCGCACAACGGCCAGATTTCTGACCCGTATAATAATATGGAGCGCACCGCATCATTGTACACTCCACCCTTTACGGATAAGTTGATATCACGCCTACGCCACTGGTGATTCAGGTTAGCGAAACCTGTTCTGGCCTTCTCATTCCGGATGGAAATGTCATCTTTGGCTAGATCACCGGGGCTGATAAAGCTGTCTAGGTACACAAACTTGTCCACGACCTCACTGGGCTCGTTCGCAAGAGTGAGATTAGGGCTCGAGCTCACCCAGTCTTGCAGGTATGAAACGCTTGTGACCGAATGCCCTGACAGCATTTTGACCGCACAGACATTAGAGGCTGGTAGTGAGTCTTCCATATTCGTGTCACTAACGAATTTGAAGAAGAAAGGTGACAACACTTGATGCGATGAACTCAGTCGAGAGCTTCCCACAGACCTTCACGCGTCCGCGGGAGTTGGTGTGCAGCGCCGAGAATTTATGAGGACACTTTTGCTCCATAGACATTGTCATAGGTCCACAAAGTCAAATGCAGCTTTCAAGTCAAGGGAGAAAACCAGTGCTGGTTTCTGGAAGCAATGTCGCCGAAGTATAAGACCATGAAGGGTGAAAAGGTTATCGATGCATCCTTTTTCAGGACGGAATCCAGCTTGGTTTTCATGGGTCTGTGTCTCCCTGTGTTCAGTCAACCTTCGAAGTATAAGACCAGAGAGCGCCTTCGATGCCTTAGCTACCAGGCTGATGCCACGTTGATTTTCACACAGCGTCCGCGTACCCTTTTTGAAGATAGGAATAACTGTTGACATGCACCATTCTGCAGGAACTTTCTCTTCGCTCCATATAAGCACCAGTAAGTTTTGTCAGACCCTGGGGCACCAGGGTCTCTCCGCCTTCTTTGAAGAGGACTGGATATAGACAGTCCGGTCCTGGTGCCTTCTCATTTTCTACCGGGAATACTCGGCTATCAGCATTACTCATTCAATAATCGTAAATAACTTCTTTCATTTGCCTCAAGGACCGAATTAGGGTCTCTATTCCTACACAGTGATGTGCGGCACATCCTGCCCAGTTGAGGCAATCATGCAGTGTGTTTCGGGTATTTTGAGCATTGAGTTGACCGGATCCAGGCCGGAATCCTAATTCATTTTAAAATGGTTCGGATATTATGCATATGAGTGTGTACTGCCAATCGCATGTTCTTTGATGGTTTGCTCATATTAGGCGATTTCAAGAATAACAGTTCTTTAATTGGTCACATCTCTACTTTGGACGGCGATCTCCATTCCCACTCCTTTTCAGGATTTCTCAGGCCCTGCTTCATAATTGGAGTTGACTGTTGCTTCCATCAATACTTAATACGTTCTAATGATATCAAATCTTGAACGAGAGAAAAACAGAGTAGTATACAACCTGAATTCCTGTTTGAGAGTTTTTTCTATGCTTGTGTTATGTCCAGTGTAGTGTGGCCAGGATAGAGTTAAGATGTGAACTTCTTGTGTCTGCACGTATGGCATCTCGATTGTTCCTTTGTTGGCTTCCGAGGCCCTATACTTCCTAAAGTTTGGATTGCAGTTGTGAGCCACATCAGCACTACGGCCGAACGTGTTTCGATTTAGTTCGCTTTTTCTACACACAAGCTGAACCAGTTTCGTGGATGTTTTACCTCAAGCGACTAGCTTTGTAAATAATCCCCAACGCTGGTTTTCATAGATCTCTGTTCACTTGGTTGGTGCACTGAGAGTTGGGTCACTTTGGTGCACATCTGATGAACAACTTTGTGGCGTAACTCGTGGTCTCACTGTACTTGGAGAATAGTTACCTAGGGCCAACACTCACAACTCGCACCCTGTGGGTATTCTAGAAACGTGACACCAGGTTCCCCGCTGCGCGAGATGGCCAGAAATGCATTTTCAAACGTACGTTTCTCGTGCGTTGTGACCACCAATGTCTGGCCAGGCGTGTGGCTCCACCTTCAGTGGAAAACTTTTACCTGTCACCATCATCATCATCATCATCAGCTGTAAGAAACCGTGTACTTGTCGTACAGTGGTTGTAGCTGCCACAGTTTCGTCCGCCGATGATTTGGGGAGGTGAGGTAGGTAGCTGCGCATTGGAGGCGCGAGCTGCGTAAATGCACCACTGTCAATGGGCTGTTACGTCGGGGAATTGGGAAGGGGGCTATGCATTGAAGGCAATAGCTTGGATGCATGAGCGCCATTGAGGGCGCGATTGGGCCATGTCTGACAATGTCTCTAACCATTGATGTGGCCCGTCTCGGGGTCCCCATCCAGGAAGACGGCAGTGACCAGCGCAGCTGAGTTTGCTGGTAGTGGCTTTTACACTTCGCTGCCAAGTCATTGTTTGACCGCCTCTGGCTCGTTTCCACCCTTCACGTGGTTGTGCGAAAAGAACCCTTCGAGGAAGTCGGTCGACTGGCATGCGCAGCACGTGGCCAAGCCAGCGCAACCTATGCAGTGTGATCAGTTCATCTATCGAGGGTGAGTTATTCCTCCCGAATACCATTCGACGTACTTCAGCATTGCTGATCCGGTGTTCCCACCAGATTCGGGCAATGCTCCGGAGACATCGGTGGTCAAACACTGAAAGTCGTTTGACGTCCTCGGCGCGCAGCGGCCAGGTTTCTGATCCGTATAGTAATACGGAGCGCACAGCAGCATTATAAACTCGACCCTTGACGGATAAGCTGATGTCACGCCTACGCCACAGGTGACGCAGGTTCACAAAAGCTGCTCGGGCCTTCCCAATTCGGATGGAAATATCATCTTTCGCGAGACCACCGGGACTAATACAGCTGCCCAGGTAGACAAATTTGTCTACTACCTCAATCGGTTCACCCGCAAGCACTAGGCTAGGGTTCGGGCCCACCCAGTCTTGCACTAGCACTTTACACTTTGCAGGTGTGAAGCGCATGCCGAACCGTGAGGCGGAATTAGTTAGATTATTTAATATTCTTTGCATTACCACGGCGTCAGATCCAAGAAGAGCTATGTCGTCTGCATACTCGATATCTGTAAGCGGACGCCCCGGGAGCGCTTCGACCCCACAGGCAGTAGAGGCTGATAATGAGTCTTCCATGATCGTATCAATGACGAAATTGAAGAGGAAAGGTGAAAGAGGACAGCCCTGTCTGACACCACTTGATGTGGTGAACTCAGAAGAGAGCTTCCCGTAGACCTTCACACGGCCGCGGGAGTTGGCGTACAGCGCCTTAAGAAGGGTCAAGAATTTAAGGGGGACACCTTTGCTCCACAGACACTGCCATAGTGCCTGGCGGTCTACAGAGTCAAAGGCAGCCTTCAGATCGAGAAACACAACCATTGTTGGTTGCTGGAAGCAGTGTCGCTGTTCAAGAATCTGTCGGAGGGTGAAGATATGATCGATGCATCCTCTTGCAGGACGGAACCCAGCTTGGTTTTCACGGATTTGTCTCTCCCTGTGTTCAGTTAACCTTCGAAGGATAAGACCAGAGAGTACCTTCGATGCCACAGCTAACAGGCTGATGCCACGGTGGTTTTCGCACAGCGTCCGCGTACCCTTTTTGAAAATAGGGATAACTGTCGACATGCCCCATTCTGCAGGCACCTTCTCTTCGTTCCATATAGCACCAGCAAGCTTTGTCAGATGGGTCACCAGGGATTCTCCGCCTTCTTTGAAGAGGGCTGGATAGAGACCGTCCGGTCCTGGTGCCTTCTCACGTTTTAGTACGGATAGTTCGTACTTTATTTCTTCTTCCGAAGGACGATCAAGGTTTACATTCCACTGGCCCGTATGCATTATCTCCACAGGCTGTGTTGCAGGAGGCCAGCTGAACTGCTCTTCGAAGTGTTCGGCCCATCTTTCCAGTCGACGTTTTTGGGAGTGAATTAATGAGCCGTCTTTTTCACTTATCGTTTCGCTGACCGTTGTTTTCCTGGGACCAGTCGATCGTATCAGTTGATATAGGGCACGGCTGTTTCCCGTAGCAAAAGCCTTCTCCATCTCTCGAGCTTTCGATTTCCACCAGAGCTCTCGGTCTTTCCTTAGGCTCTTCACTATTTGGCGTTTAAGGGATTTGCGTGCGCCGTCGTACGCGTTGCCTGCTGGTATGGATTTCCGGGCATCAATCATGGATAGCGACCTCGCCGATATCCAGTGGTTTTGTGGTCGAATCGGGGAGGTTGGACAGACAGCACTGAACGCCGCTAACATGGCTTCTTTCACATTTTGCCATGCTTCATCTACACTCGCACTGCCAGTGCATGTAGAGAGTTGTTGGGCTAGCTCAGATCGGTACTGTTGAGCTATGGTCGATCTTCGAAGATACTGGATTGGCATGCTTCTTTCTAGTTTGCGAGGGCCTGAAGGGAAGCGAACTGTCAGGCGTGCACGCACCATGGCGTGATCGGAATCAAGTGGAGTGCCCCAAAAGGAACGGCAGTCTTGAATTGTGGCTCTCCACCGGTAGCTGATGGCCACGTGGTCCAACTGGGTCCACGGTTGATTTGCAGTTGGTGGCCGCCAGGTCACGCGATGCGAACGCTTATGTTGAAAGTTCGTACTTGCCAGAAACAGTTCATGGTCAGCACACAACTGAAGGAGTCGATCTCCGTTGTCTGTGCGGCGAGCATCGACTCCAAATCGACCGCCCAAATGTGATTCCAAGGAGCTCAGACGACCCACTTGAGCATTCAGATCGCCTGCAAGGATCACAATATCAGTGCTTTTTGCCTGCCGAATGAGCCCGGATAGTTCTCGATAAAAGGTATCCTTCTCAACATCAGAACTGCACTCCGTTGGGGCATAAGCCGACACTACAAACAGGCAGCGCTTTTTATGCCGAGAGGCATTGAGCTTGATTGAACTGGATAACCGGACGGCGCAAAGCCGACTGTTCACTGGGATCCAATCAAGCAAAGCGCGTTCAGCTCTGGGGCTGAGTGCAACTCCCACGCCATATAGTCCACGAGTCATCGCTTCTGGGTCACCGGATACACGGAGGGAGAAATGTGAAAGAGCTGAGTTCATCCTTGGCGTTCTGAGATGCATAACCACGCTTGGGTCTTGTATGCGTGTTTCGGAGACACAGCATACATCAATTTTAAGGGAGTATAAAGTTTCAGCAAGCTCTGCCTGTTTGCCAATTTGACATAGAGTACGGACGTTAAAAGCTCCTATATAGAAAGGATCTCGTGGATTTAGAAGGGTGTTATTTTGTTTACTGTTAATAGGCAGCAAGGGGCATAGGGCCTTTCGGTCAGATAACTGACAGTCAAGTGACCCAGTGACATTTGCTTGTGTGGTGGGAAGGGGTTGGGGAGGGACATCGGTGGACACAGAACTGCGCGGGCAAATGATACTTCCCGGTTGCCCAGGCCGAAGAAGGGGGTTTGGTTGAGGTACCCCACCTTGAGCCTTTGACTCAAAAGTCTGACCCACAAGGCAGTGGGGGGATCTAGGGTTTTGTTCAGGGACCCTGCCCCTAGCCTCTGACTTAAAAGTCTGACCCACGAGGCAGTGGACAGTAGGGTTTTCTTTGGGGACCCTGCCCGGAGCCGATGACTCAATAGTCTGACCTGCTCGGCTGCAGGGGGTTGGCCTAACCCGAGGGCGCAGGGAATAAGGCATTACTGTCTCATTCCTGATGCGGCTGCGCACAGCAGGTGCCTTTTGAGCAGCACCGGACTCTTTGTTTTTAAAACTATCACCATGTCACTATGTCACCATCGCACACCCACTGACGCGCAGGAATCCACTCAGAACTTGTCATGCAGATTTAGCTTTTCTGTCCAGTTTGTTGATCCATCGTCGAACACTGACGGTGTTTCTTCTCATTCTGGAAACCCGAGAACACCAAATATGCAATCGTTGCTATTGGTCAACTTTGCTTTATCGATCATCCCATTCAGTTTGCAATTAGTTGTCAGTGTTGGTCATAATTTATGTCCGAATTCAGTTGCTGTGGTCGATGCCAGATAATGTGACGTTGGTTTCATAGATGTTTCGCGGACATTTTATAAACACGACTCCGTCACCTCACACTGGTCATTACGTAATGAGCATGAAAAAATGTGAGAATTACCAGGTTGCGCCAGCTTCTCTAGAATGTGTTGATCACACGGTACACGAAGATTTCTTCAACATTTAGCATTTGTACGTTGTTTTCCACTTGAACTGTTCCCGGCTGTCGAAATAGTGCCCAAATTACGGAAACTTTCTCCCGGAGGAGAACGACCTCGCTTCAAGTCAATCTAGTAATTGCTGTCGTTCACTTATTGGACAGTACATGAAACTCTGGTTTTGCTAAGTAGATTCTCGATGGTGGTTAGTTTATTTCTCTTGGCTTCTCTTTGTCTTTCTCTAAATCAGCTTACTTTCCTGCAGGCCAGCAGCTCGTTACACCCATTGGGTCGCGACACCCAAGCGAGACGTTCCCTTCAGGTACTGATATATATCCAACTTCACCGTACGGCACCAATTTGCCGATGGCCTTCGGAGGCAATCAACCTGCACTACGTGTCACCAGCCCCACAGGTACTTCGCCAATGGCTCCCATCTATCCGGGTCTCTATTCACATCTGACACCGCTGGGTTCTGCTGATGTAGCTTCTCCAGTATCGAAGCTGGCTGCTATGGGTGCAACCCCTTCTGCTGTCTCTCTCAACGAACTTTTCAACTCAATGCGTTTGACTGGCTCAAACTATCCAACTTCCGAACTGCCCCAAGCGGCCGATTTAAGCCAAATGTTCTCCGCACTGTCACAGCACCCAGCAGGATTCGTCAACGTTAGTGGCTATCCGATATTTTCGTCACCCACAGGTCCACCTTCTGTGCTCACCAGTATCGCCGCATTCATGGATTCCTCACAACATCCCGCCGTTCAGGCCACTCCCGGCGCTCCTCCGCAACTCAGTCTGGTGTCCATCGAACCGTCTCCTGGAGCCACCTTTTCTGCAGGTAAGTGTCCTTGCTGATCATCTTTCGTTTACAATTTCCACGCAGTGTATTCGACTAATGTCCATTAAGGGGGGCTGTCCCCTTCTAGAACATTAGTCATTTTCACTATTCAGTGGATTGCCGTCTTCCTGGATGGGGACCCCGAGACGGGCCACATCAATGGTTAGAGACATTGTCAGACATGGCCCAATCGCGCCCTCAAAGGCGCTCATGCATCCAAGCTATTGCCTTTAATGCATAGCCCCTGACAGTGGTGTATTTACGCACCAATTTATCAGCTCCCGCCTCCAATGCACAGCTACCTACGCCTCCTCCCCAAATCATCGAACGAAACCGTGGCAGCTGTAACCACTGTACGACAAGTACGCGGTTCTTATAGCTGGTAATGGTGATGATGATTGATTGCTCCAGCTCACAAGTCTGTGCTCAGGGACAGTTCACTTTCTGTCTGTTAAAATAAAATTTGAACCTTTCCTCTGTCCTCCGCATGCTTTGGGCAACGGGTCTTTGTGTTATCCCTGATTGCTGCAGAATCCTAATCGTTCTTCGTGGTCGTACATCAAGGTCAAGTCCTCACGCTCATTTTTCTCATGTAACCGTAACGTCAGTACTGTCATATCAGTAACTAGACTCATGGGAATTTATGCTTAGTCAGACACCGGATAGTTCAGGGCAGGAACGCTACTTCCTCGCCGAAATTCTCATGATTCTCTTCCAACACTCGTTCCGGAAATCTGACAGTTTCGCTTTTGTCGCCTTAATTCCTTCTGGTTGCAGCCATATGACAAAAGTATGTTGGTGCCAATCGGTGTGCTAAACAAGTTAAGTGTAGCCAACTGCAGTTTGTTGATCACTCCTATGTATATGGAGGGTGTGGGTGACACCCTTGAAGGGGTAATAACAATTCTCTGAAAGTTTGCCTTCTGTTTACACGGGGATCATCTTGATTTGACCTTGAATTGTTCTCCTGAACGACAACTCAGCCACCCTTGGGTCCAGAAGCTTGCTTGTGTCTCTGCGCACGGGGATCATCTTGATTTGACCTTGAGTTGTTCTCCTGAACGACAACTCAGCCAGGTTTGGGTCCAGAAGCTTGCTTGTGTCTCTGCGTGGGTGGCCGTCTGTGGTGACCGTTTTGTGCCTTTGCACCGCTTCTTTATACAGGTCCAACCATTACAGAGTTCGTGGCATAAGTACACGTGCTATATCAGTTGTTTAAGCTTAATAACTTGGCTTCATTCTCCAGTCCCACAGGTGACATATTCTCGCAGTTGGAGAATGAACAACTCCTAATGGTTGTGATAACCGTGGAAATGTGTTTTCCTATCGACCGGTTTTAGGCGCTCACCGCCTACGGGGGCACACGAAAGTCCCCAAAATACGTTGTATCAGATGTAAAGGTCCTCATCCTAGACCATTCCGTGATCGTAACCGATCCTTTAGGCTGAATTCAGCACTGAATACTATCCTTTGCGATGCCTGAAGTGGGCAGCTTATGCATGAGCTCAGTGCACGCGGTCAGCTCGAATTCGCTTCTCCGTGGAAAAAAAGCGAATCGGTTGTGTATCTTTTACGTATACCCTAGGTAAGCAGATGGATAGGTTTTATTGTAAAACTCGTGGAACCCAAAACAAAGGATTCTATCGTTCGCCCTTTTTCTTTGAGAATTCATGGCAGCAGATGACGAGAAAGTTGAACGCAGGACCTAGTGCACACCAACGGTTTTCATCTGTCTGTTACAGTGCTCTCTATTCGATCATCTATAGTTGGCAGGTAATCTGATAGAGGGCATTTGCTGTCATGTTGGTATTAAATCACATCTGCTCTCAAGCGACGGTGACTAGACACATGGCATACTCTAGGTAAGCTACATCAAACGCGTCCCATCACTGGAAATATTGCTGCGGTTTTATAGTAATGGACTTATTTTGTCAGTCCCAATATCCGGTGAACGGGTCTTCTCCAATGACGAACTTGAAAATGGTTCGAAACATTGCAGTTTTGCGCGATATTAAGGATCTCTAATTCACAGAGTGCATACTAGGGACTTCAGTAGTAAGCAAATGAACGTAAAGGCAAACAATACCATATCCAAGGCCTGTTCTGTAGGTTACCACCAGCTGAACGAAAAGCCGTTTTCGGTTACGCGGATCTGTCTTCCGCTTGCAAACAGCATTGGCCTGAGCAAACTTCAAGCCTGTTGTTTACGGTGCTGAACACATTGGCATCAAATCTAGTTGTCGGATCGATAAGATTCTTGCTCTCATTCAGCTGGCGAGCAATTGACGAGGCCGGCAGCGGAGGCTGGGTGATCCTGTGATTCTGGTATTGTGTCCGGCATTGTGATTGGTTCAGCTGTTTTCAAGCTTTCATTGGCTCGTGCTCTCCCACCCTCAGTCGAGGCTGCCATTCCGTTCTGCATAGGTAGATGGCTATACCCCCCCACACGAATCGATAAACGATATTGAATTTGGCGGGCAGGGGGTAACGAAACGTTGAATTGTGGCACTGGATCGCGGTTAGTCTTGTAGACAACTATTGGACTAGCCGCGGACCAAATCCTCGGCATCGTAGCCGTCAAACAACGTTCCACGAACTTGCTGAGATCGTCCCCCCTAAACAGCAGATCAGCGAAAACACCAAGCTTTCGGATGGTGCCGACACACTGCAGTTTGGATGTCTGCACAGTAAGCTGAACACCTCGGGATGACCGTTAGACTCAAGAGTAGGTGTAAGGTCATTGAGTTCCGTCTGAACTATTTGGTCAATGCGAATTCGCAGAGCTCGATGAGATAACGCCAATCTTGTATCGCACCGGCACGAAACTAGTGACGTGCACATGTTTCCAGGTTTAATTGCGAACCACCGACGTCCTCCGTTGCATTTGGATGTAGATGAACGATAGGCTTCTGCCTTGTTTTCCAAAGAGAGCTTGATATCATTATATAGCGCCTTCAGCAGCTTGGAAGTGTTCTGCGCTTCCTCTTGTGCATTCGTGATGACCATACCTCTTTCAGGTTTAAATGGCCCTCGATATAATATCTAAACTGCCCCGGGATAGACTAAGGTTGCCTCCATGTCAAAGTATGGTGACCCAAAATGTTTGCAGCTTCACACACATTCCTTGTGCTCACTTTTCGACTCTCAATCTGTCCAAACGATTGGTTATCCGTACATTCAATGGATGTACACAGACATCGCACACACACACAAAGCTTACGATAGTCTGTCGCTCACTGTCTGGCTAATGAGATCATATAGACGGTGCAATTCAGTAGGCAGCCCAGAACATTACCCAATTCGAATGGCGACATGCGACTCAGATGTCGAGTCAAATAGTGGGACGTAATCGCCAGCACTGGTCAGTTGTCTGTTTTTTTTTCACGGAGAACAGTCCATTGTAGGCAGGTTACCTGCTGCGAAGTTACCAGTCGCATACAGCGCCTGATTCGACAAACCACTAAGTGGACTGTCCCTGGTTGGTACGAATCCGCTCAGTTTGCATGTTATGGTTGCTCCATCCCACCTGGATCATCTGCATGGCACGAGGGAACCTCAACACACATCATCCATGAACATTTATTTGGGTTTTTCGTTAATCCATGGTGCATAAAACGATTGATGCCAAATGAGAACAGACGCAGACTCTAATGAGCCATCTGTTTGTATTAGTTTCCGTCCAATATATATATATATATATATATATATATATATCTGCAAACTTCGGCACGCGAACGCAAGCTTATTCGCGGCCAAGCAACAACACGAGTATTCTGCTGCCTGATTCGTTTGTCCCAAACAAGGAACACTATCAAAACACTTTGGATATAGTCATTGTACAACAACGGTTTGGGTACTTCGTAGTAAGGACTCCTCCAGACTTAGAGGTTTGAGTACAACGGACGAGCGCATATTTCTGAGGAGTGGTAGGACCACCCAGGGTAGGTTTTTGCTTGTTTTAACTATCTAGATATGCCCCCAATCGTCATAGCCATCATATCCAGTAGACCATCTTTTGAGGAGATTTAAAACTGTCAACATCTTATGGACAACACTGAACCTAACTCGTAGTGACCGCAACTAGTGTTTTTGGGGGGCTGTGAGGTAGGATAAACAGATGTAGGGAAAAAATCGTCTTCAGAATTTATGTGAACATCTCCCTTTTTCTTTATCAGTTTGGATCTATCGTTATAGTCCAATGTGAAAGGGAGGGAATTCCAAAGGTGAGAAGTCCTGCGAAAAAAGTGAGTGAGAAAATAGTCCTGTTTTGGCAACGGGGAAGGAGATCATAGGCGCGTCCGCAGACTACTGAGCGGTCATCATCATCATCATCGACAGCATGACATCAGTGTTCAACACCGATGTTTCGCTGCCGTACAACCATGATTTGTTTGAAAGCCTTATTGTGAAGAATAGAATAGAGGTGGACGGGGAAGGACTTAGTGCTAGCTTACTACAGTCATTCCGGGGTACCGACACCTCCAAACACTCATTCAGGCAATCTGGATAGAAACTGACAACAAGATCGGTTAGCAGCCATATCTCGCAGCGTCTCCAACCAGGCGCAGTGAGGATCACGCGGTCCTCAGCCTGGAAGGCGAGTAGCACCGACAACAACCAAACGCAAAAATGCCCTGGTTGCAATTTGTTTCAAATGTGCGTGAAGGGTGGAAATGAAACAGAGGCGGTCAAACAATGACTTGGCAGTGAAGTATGAAAGCCATTACCAGCAAGCTCAGTTGCGCTGGTCATTACCGGCTTCCTGGATGGGGACTCCGAGACGGGCCACATCAATGGTTAGAGGCCTTCTCAGACACGGCCCAGTCGCGCCCTCAATGGCGCTCGTGCATCCAAGCTAATGCCTTCAGTGCATAGCTCTCTTCCCAATTCCTCCACTTAACAGTCCTCTGACAGTGGTGTAATTACGCAGCAATTTATCAGCTCCCGCCTCCAATGCACAGGTACCTACGCCACATCCCCAAATCACCGGTGAACAAAACTGTGGCAGCTACAACCACTGTACGACAAGTACGCGGTTCTTACAGCTGACAATGAAGATGATGGATAGGTTTAGAGTCAATAAAGAGCGGGAGGTTGGCAAGGGAAGTCCAAATTGAGAGGGGATCATTTATGTATTTTGCAGGACTGAGTGTAGCTATTCAACAAGCTTCTAACATGAATATCCGTGTGCTCGGTGTTCAGTGTACTGAGGGCAACCTGGCAGTATCCCAGTATCCGTTGGCACGGTGGCTAACCATCGAAAGAATGCTACAGCTGATCGATTTGATTTTTTTTGGTTTGTACTGATGGGCTGGGACTTCAGGATCTCGACTGTTGTTGTCTAAGCTTGGAGAACCTGACAGTATCTCAGCCCTCGTGCGATGGCAGCCAGGCACCGAAAGGGTATTACAGCTGAACGATCTTTTTCCATATTGGAAGTTTGACACTCGGGTCGTCGCGCCGTACTGCATCGTAATCCTTCGGGTCATGAAGATGTGCCGCGTCAGTGCAGATGTCCATACGTGTGGTAAAGTTACCTAAAAAGTGACGGTTAAACAGAATTGTTGTGAGAGTTGCACAGTGTCACCGTCTCACGTTGAAAGGAAACAAGTTAAGCAACAGAGCTGATCGTAGAGGAGAATTCGCCTCGTGGATTCAGCGCGATGAATCCAAGGGACGCGTCGTCGTAATGGAGTGATCAGTGAGAATGACAAAGTGAACTTCAGCCAGGAAATTTGGAAATGAGATTTGTAGGCTTCAGGCAGAGAGAGAGAGAGAGAGAGGGAGAACTGGGACAGGCAAGAAAGAATAGGCGTAGGTACAAACTGTCTTTCTACCGGACGTAGCAGGGCCGGAAGTAGGCCACGAAATGGGACGTACCAACTTAAACAAGTTAAGTTTCAGTGTGATTATTTCTGGTGTTGATTGGCCGATAGGTGTGACAGTTTGTACGCTCGTGTTAATCGCACAACTAGGCACGTGCCACATTGTCCTGACAGCCTGTGAGCGGAGACAAACAAATCGGGCAAAATCTCGCTCTTCAATCATGTAGTCGACACTGCACTTCAGGTCAGCGTCATTAAGGTATTTGCAGTTCCTGATAATCGACCAAAATAGTTGGTTCCCTTATTCTCAATCACGGTCATAGGGCTTACCACCAGAGCGGTGCGTTGTCATGTTTGCCCTGCATCGGTTTTTGAACGTATTTCTAAAATCGTCGCATGCACCCCAGGGGGACTTCATCACATTTCCTCTTGTGTCTAGTTCGATACTCCTGATAGATTCGTGTAGGTACATACTCTGCCGTTGGCGTTGCTTTGCGAAGAATGCATTCTAGTGCGACCATATTTGCTCAGATGTGGGCACACTGTGCAAAAGAGTGTGATTTGTGGCCTCGATGCGTTAAGTGTTTGGTACATGCACTGTTCTCAATTTTCGATGTAGAAATACTTGTGAACATGGGAGCCGTATTCGCTTGCATTGTGTAAGAACTTAGGGATGCTTTTTCGATACACTTTTTGTCAAGGAATGAGGTTCGTCGCCTTCGCCACCTGTGATGTTCTCCTGTCCTTCCTTATTAGAACGCCATTTTGAATGTGTTTCTTGGTATCATCTATATTCCGGTTCAGGTAGTGCAGGAGATTTGCATTCGACAGTGACATCATATGCACCTAGGCTGCTGCAAACAAGTGACTCAGCCACGCACATGAGCCATTTGTTTGGAGCTCAGTCCGTTCCAGTGATTGCCAGACGTCCTATGGATCCATCCGAAATCACGCCCACCACCACCTCCGACAAACGGCCTTCAGTTCGTGTCCCGGCTCAGAGGGGCGCGTTCAAGCAACCGCCATCGTCCCACGCGCAGGCTATCTGTCTTTCATCACCTCCGTGTTCTCAATTCGAGTTCCCGTCGCCCACTTCGTCCTCTTCGGCCCCTATCCCCACTACGAAAGGTTAGTCAGTTGTCGAACGATTTCATCATTCTGTCTTTTCGTCTTTTTTTCATCTTTTACCAGTTCAATGCTATCACTCGATGATACCGATTGGCTTGTTGACTCGAATGCTTGGTATTTTACTGGTGGGTTCTGTTGACCAGTTCGTTCGTGATAGTCTAGCGGTTGCCCAATCTGATTAGTGCATCCGCGTCCACTGTCTCCCTCGTGCTTTATTTTGTTCCACATCCCACAACGTGCATCACGAGATCACATCGTGATGATAAATACGACCTTGGTGAACAACAGGTCAACTCCGGTTCCGTGAACCTTTAAAGACGCCATGTGATTGCACAGTATGGTTTTCACGTCCCACTCGTTGTAACGATATATATGAAGACAGAACACGGCCAACCAGACACACACAGATCACGCGTGCATCAGTACACAGGCAGGCCCAATGCCGTGCCAGTCACGGGTAACCGGGGCATATGTGTACCTGCTACGTCGAAGAAAACAGGAAACCTGCACCCGGACCAACAATAGGACTTATCAACTTGTACCTACAATACGATAAGTCCCTCATCATCTTTTAATGAAGATTGACTTTTCCGAGACGATGAGTGTGATTAATCTGAGCACTGATCATCAAAGAGCACCACAAATTCTTCACGCCTCAAAGGAGCAGCGCCGGATGACAAATCACTCTTGCCCGTCATCTGTCGCAACTTCCTATCGTTCAGATTCAGGCTGACCAGGGAATCTACAGCTGCCTGCAAGTTTTTTCCCAATTCACCTGTCCCCGATTGAGACACTTTATCCTTATTCGTCCACACCGTTCGTCGCAGCATTTTTCAGGTTGTAATTGCCTTCGGTCAACCAATTCATCACTGTGTGATTTGCATCCCGCAGAAATCTATGCGTGAGGTTTGCAGCCACATGAGTTGAGTTAGCCACAGCTATTCTGCCAGCCTTCCGTTTCGATTGATGCGCTAGTCGGGTTGTCGTCGCCCCATACATCCTGTAATTGGTAGTATGTCGACCGGCTATAACGTCCAAATTCAGTACCAGGTTGATGGCTATCTTATTGGTCAGTGCAGTATCAGTATCCCAAGTAACCATGTTATAACCGGTGTAAAGGGAAGAAGACCACCCACCATAACAGAGTGAGAATAACGCCACCAGTCGTGTTCCTCTAGTTAGCTGGATAGTTTTTCAGGAAAGTATGAAGAAAGCAGTTGAATAAAGGAAGTGGCCCTAGCGGGAAATCAGGCGAAGCCCGTTCATAAGAGGAAATGCATTCTTGTAAGTTAACTCTTCATTGCGGGTACCAGTATAAAATTCGTGACTCTACCCGGAAAAAAGCATGCATCGGCTTGCTCATTTGCTGGTTGCCTGAAGGACGAGAACTGTTCCAGTACCTGTCGCAAGGTCAGCACATCTTCTCTCAGGCCTAAACTCGGATTGGTCCCCACGGTTTGTGATTAATCTGTACGGAGTAACGATGGACGACAGCTTGGATTTTGCTACGAACAGACCGAGTCCACCAGGGGTCTCTTGTTGCTTTTGTGGACTGGATCCGCAATGATAATAGTCATCTGCTTTCGTTCCAGACAAGCCAGACGCGCATTTTCGTATCTACCTGCGTGTTTTATTATCGGCTTATTTGAAGGTTTCTCGGTCACTACCAGTGGGACAATCTTCAACGAACTTGACGGCAGTTAAGCAAATCAGATGACTACCCCTTCAGGCACAATCTAGAATCGTTCAGCCCTTTGGCAAATCAGTCAGCGCCATCATTTGAAACTAATTCTAACCCATTCTACTCTCAAGACCTTTAAACCCAACACTTCATGTTGTTGGCTGAGAACTTCCTGGAAGTTCTACACTGTGCTCGTATTATTTTATGTCTGTTCTGAAGAATAAAGTGAATTAAGGCTGTCCAGCCTATAGTGTTTGTTAAATTTGATGCTTACTATTCGAAGGCCCTGCACCATTTTACGAACGGGAACCACGCAGCTGAATGTTATTTTTAAATAAGATTCGTTGGTTCACACTCCGTGAGCTTTGTAACAAAACTCGTGTGAACGTCGTGATCATTGACAGCAACAGGGGGCGAGATGGCTCAGCGGTTAGAGCGCGAGTTTACTGATCGGGAGGCCCGTGGTTCGAATCCCATCTCTGCTTCTCGACTTCCCCTGTCTAGGCTTGGGCAACCTGGCAGTATCTCAGCCTTCGTGCATCCTTCGGACGGCATGGCAGCTAGGCACCGGAAGGGTGTTACAGCTGAACGACGACAATTCCATATGTGCTTCACTGTCGTACAGCCATGTCAGTTTATCTGAATGAGAAGAAAAAATGGGACGAGGAACGGGACCCAGGGCTGGTGCACCACAAACATCCAAGGTACTTACACTTCCAACACTCAGTCAGACAATCTCGATAGAAACTGACAGCGTAAACGACACCGGCATCAATTAGCTGCTCTATCCTTAAGCGTCTGCAGTCAAGCACAAGGAGAGTTGCGTGAACCTCACTACGTCACCCGGACGTAGTGTGACTTTATTCCGTCGTCGTCTGCCAGGCCACATTCTGTCTACTTCTAGGTTTCTGATACTCTGAATTGGATAGACAAACAACATAATTTTTGCCATGGGTAACACATGTGGATAACAGATGACTCGACCACCGTAGCTTACAGCGCTCGATGCATTCCTTGAGTGAAGTGCCTTCGGGCTAGGTGGTATGAACTGCTCACAAGATTGCAGATAACCCTTCGACAGCCCGTGGTCTCGCTCTTCTTGAGACCTTTCAGGCAAGTGCAGATTCCGAGTTTTTGTCGACCTTAAGTTCTGCCTGGTACCTATGCAGTAATAATATATAATCGTTCCGCTGTAACACCCTTTCGGTGCCTAGCTGCCACGCCACCCGATGGAAGCACGAGAGCTGAGATATGGCCAAGTGGCCCAAGCCTAGAGACAGGGGAAGTTGAGAGGTAGAGGTCGGGTTCGAACCACGGACCTTCAGATTAGTGAATTCGCGCTCTAACCACTGAGCCGTCTCGCACCTGCGCGCTATACACTCATTTGCAAACTGATTTGGTTTTAATGGACTGACTGAATCTCCCGTTTATGATATTTTTCAACCATATACGCTGCACAAAGGTCGCCTCACGTTTCAGTTAGCATGATATTCGAGATATCGCAGTATATCGTTTAGACGGAACATACTCTGGAGACCCGTTTCCTGATCACCACATTGCGAATTCCATTATTCCAGCGATATTTCCGGGGCATTAGTGATGTACTGTATCCCCCACTCGGAGTGGCAAGTCTCGCAACCATACAACAATACGCCTCGCACTCTGCTCTGATCCTCGAGTCCTTTGAGACCCAGCGATTTGCTCTTTTGATGCCACAAGTGGCGCAAATTGGCAAACTCTAGATTAGTGTATTCATTTCGTCCGTCACAGCAACTCCCTTGGTACGTATAGTTTCCCACAACTTCCAGTTTCACTTGAGATAGCTTAGTTGTTAGGGCGCGAACTTACTAACCTCAGTGTCCGTGGTTCGGGCCATACAATGCGATCTCGACTACTTCTTTCTAGGCTTGGGCAAGTTGATAGTTTCTCAGTCCTTGTGCTCCCATTGTGTGGCGCGGCAGCTACGTGCCGAAAATATGTTACAGCTTAAAGATTCTCTTTTTCTCGGTTTCACCCCGGGACTCTCAGAAGCATGTTCAAAAAGTGTATATCCCCCTGCACGACTTCACACACATCGAAGGGCTGGACAACGTTGGTCAGCTTTTCTAGTAGTGCTTTTGGAAAAAATGAGGACGATTTCATTCTCGGTCGGAATACTGCTTGCTGTTCTCTGGCTCCGTCTGCACGTGCTCTCGTAAGACGACGTAAAATAAGCATTGCAAGCACTGCAACGGCAAAATCTGCCGCTCTGTGATTGACACGCTCACTGCGAATACTTTGAAAATGAGCACTACTATAGACTGAGTCCAGCTGGTCATGACTATGTCCTCCACCCGAACATAGGCAAATACGTTAGACGAGCACTCACGGACGACTTCACCTATATCCTAATCAAAGAGGCGCGAGTTCGTCTGGACCAGTTGCTGGCTGTCGCTTGTGGGATGAGTGGCATTCACGTTTTCCCAAAGCCGTTGGAGGCTCGAATTTCACTTTCCAGGGCCTTATTTCGGATTGGAAATTAGATTGAGCGATTGCAGTTGGCCAATTGAATCATTGCTGACGACGTTTAGCCCAACGGTTCAAGCGTTTTTCTTTATAGACGTGCAAATTGTCTTTGAATATTGCATCCACCAAAGGCGTTTCTAGGCCTGGTGACTGTATCTGTTGCAATGATTTTCGCACCTCCCGGGATCTCGTTTTTTACCGTCTCCAACTTTATGGACCCACCAAACTTCTCCATCCGAGCAGATGCTCCTTTTTGTCTGATGTCTGATGGTCTGTCGAGTTGTATGGTACCGTCGACCAGGAGCTTTGCTTGCCCGAGCTTTGAGCAATTTTGGAGTTTACCTCAACATCCAGTACCCAACGTTGTTCACCAAACAGATCACCCAGCATCTCGCGCCCAATGTCAGAATGTCTGAACTTAACTTCGGTGGGAAGTTATGGTATGTTTGCTTTGAGTTAGGGTCCGACAGCTCTTCTGTGGCCAGGTTAGGTGTGCTCTTCTTGCGTGTCTGCCGAAAGGTGGCAGTGGACAATCACGTTTTCTTACCCCACACACGTTCCAGAACGAGCGACAGTCAGCACCATGACCACTGCACATGTAACTGATGTTGGACAGTGGCTCGCATAGGAGAACACCAGTTGACCATATGTTTTCGGTCGTTTCGGAAGTTCGTGCTGCATAGAACTCTGTCGCCAGCACATAACTTCAACAGGAGTTCTTCGTTGTCTATTCACCTCGACTTCACTCCAAAACGACTACCCAGTCAAGCCTCAACACCGCTAAGTCTACCTATGTGTGCATTCATATCCATTCCAACTATGAACTCTGAGCCTGACCTAATGAAACGCACAATGTGTCGTAAAAGCCGTCTGTGAGAGTATCGAAGCGACGGTGTTGGAGCTTAATCCGATACAAAGAACAGGCAGCAACTAGCGACCCAAGTGAACCGTACGGGGACGACAATCAACAGGCAGCCACTCAAGCAGAGATTTTTTAGTTGAAGGGCGTAAAGCAACGGCAACTCTGACAGAACGGGGTGCGCCGGCTTCTGGTAACTAGAGGTGCACAACCGGCAACCAGAGAAAACGGATGTGGAGGTCAGTTCAACACCCGTATTTTGGTTTTGAAGTCCGCCGTACAAGCTAGGACAGCCCGTTTTCCAGCTGGTTTCAGAGGCGGACATTAAGGGCTGTCGTATGAACTGAACACTGAGGTTTCGAGAATGGATTCGAAGCGTCTGCAGTCGCAACTGAGTTCAGCGTGGCTATTGTAGCTCACAGCAGCTGGTAGCAAACAAACCTGTCATCTTTGAAGAATGAGCCTACGAAGATGCTAGTAACGGGACGAGTAGGAGTAGGAAGAAGAATAGGTGAAAGAGAAGTTCCTGCTGTATGCAGCAATTAGAGAGGCCCCGGCTGATGGGGACCGCGTGATCCCCACTGCGCCTGGTTGGAGACGCCGCAAGATATCGCTGCCAACCGATGTCAGTGGCGATCGTGTTGTCAGTTTCTATCCAGATTACCTGAATGAGTGTTTGGAGATGTAGACACCTCAGGATGATTGTAGTAAGGCAGCACTAAGTCCCTTCCTCGTCCATCCTTATTCTTTTCTTCACAATAAGGTTTTCAAATAAATCATGGTTGTACGGCATTGAGGCATCGGTGTTGAACACCGATGTCATGCTGTCGATGATGATGATGCCGACTGATGGTAATACTCGACGGCCCATGTGGCATGAGGTTATTTGTACTCGTGCGACTCATGGTTGTGCATAGGCTGAGATGGTATCAAGGCACCCAGGTCTCGAGAGGGCGGTGATTGGGATCCTCGAACAAAGCTTTTGGTTTAAAATAAAGTCTGACCGGAAGGCAACCGTCTATGGAGGAAGTGGCCAGCCCCCAATCAGAAGGCTTTACCCATCAGCCAACCGGATATGAAGCTCTGTTGGTGTCGCATGTACACTGCCCAGAACAGTTCAGTGAGTTGTGGAGGTGCTCAGACAACTGCCACACCACGGAAAGGTTCAGTCTCTTCGTGACAGTATGTTGACGCGCCTGAATTCTGGGATAGACGACATTTATGAGCGCATCGCCTCTGCATGAGGAATTTCTCGGACGATTTTAACAGCAACAATAATTCTAGTTTTCCACTAATATATTATCCCCCTGTACGGAAACCTATGACGAGCAGTTCATCGAAACACTTATGGATCGGATGAATTAACTGTGGATCTGTTCGCTGAGCTTCGTAATAGCGATCAATTCCCTGTCATGCCAATACCTTCCGCTTTCTGACTCCCAAAATTGTTGTCTGACTTCTCACCAGAAAATGTTGACGGGTATACCCTCTCTCTCTCTCTCTGTCCGTAACTCGCTTGTCAGGTTAACTTACTTTTTAAAGCCTGGCGTGACACGAACAAACTCTTCGCAACTTGACTTCGCTGATCAACAGCTCACCCGTAGATGCATCCGGTGCAGTCATAAGAGAATGAGAAAAAATGAAGCTGAACTGTAAGATGAAACAAGCCATGACAGTCCGTTATTTCCCGAGTTCCCAATAACTGTCGAGATTGCTGCACATCCTCGTCGGTTTCGGGAGTAGGTTTCGAAGAGCAGTACAAAAACTACCATCCTGGGGCTCAGGAGGTAATGACTGATATCCAGTCGAATAGGACTGTCACACTAGCGCAATGCCTCTTCTCTATAAGAATCCTCCAACTAAGAAGCAACATAAAATGAAAACGCTTCTCGATGTCTTCACAATAGCTCCATGGAAGCGTTCGCTTTTCACCGGAAATCCAGGGCTGTGCTTCTTACTGGGGTGAGGCAAAATACTCTGGAGATTACAGATACGCATGCGTTTTCAGTCATCGTCAGGCATGGTTCAGTGGTTATAAGTAAGCCAGGGGACGAGATGTTCAGTGGTTGGAACGCGAATTTACTGACCGGAGGGTCCGTGGTTGGAACCCGACCTCTGTATATTCTTCGACCTTCTCTTGTCTAGGTTTGGGCAACCTAGCAGTATCTCAGCCCTCGTGCTTCATCATCATCATCATCATCGACAGCATGACATCGGTGTTCAACACCGATGCCTCAATGCCGTACAACCATGATTTATTTGAAAGCCTTATTGTGAAGAAAAAGAATAAAGATGGACGGGGAGTGGACTTATTCCTGCCTTACTACGATCATTCCGAGGTGCCTACACTCCAAACACTCATTCAGGCAATCTGGATAGAAACTGACAACAAGATCGCCACTACATCGGTTGGCAGCCATATCTTGCAGCGTCTCCAACCAGGCGCAGGGGATCACGCGGTCCCCATCCTGGAAGGTGAGTAGCACCGACAGCACCCAAGCGTTTCGTAATTTCTTTCATACCCTTCTGCCAGGTCGAGGGTTGGCCACCCTCTGCTTACGCCACTCTGAATTGTGCACGGAAAATAGCACTCTCTTCGGCAAACGATGATTAGGCATGCGCAACACATGTCCCAACCAACGCAGCTTCTGGTGCTGGACACATTCTTCAATGGAAGTCCCGTTGCACAACCCAAAACTCGCTTTCTAACTGCCTCGTTACGGATACGCCGACACCAACCCACACGAGCTATGGTTCTGAGACAACGATTGTCAAACACCTGAAGACGTCTCAGTTCCGCTGCTCGAACAGGCCAAGTCTCACAGCCATACAACAAAAACAGCCCGCACTGTAGCTTGATACACGTGTCCCTTGAGATTCAGGGACACACCAGTTTGACGCCATAGGTGTCTCAAATTAGCAGACGCGACCCGAGCCTTGGAGATTCGTGCATTCACATCATCTGTCACACCACAGTCAGAACTAATACAACTTCCAAGATATGTAAAACGCTCCACAACTTCCAGTGCCTCTCCCTGGATTGTAAGTGGCGTGTTCAGTGACTGCATGTCCAGGAGCATGACCTTACACTTTTTGGGTGCAAAGTGCATACCAAAGGACGGGATGACTTTGGTCAGTTCATCTAAAAACACCTGCGCCTTCTCCTCCTCTTCAAAGATAAGAACGATGTCATCTGCATATTCCAGATCGTGCTTCCTTCGGGTGGCATGGCAGCTAAGTACCGAAAGAATGTTACAACTGAACGATTATCTTTTTTCTTTAAGTTTCCAAGAAGAAATGATTTAAATAAGTAACAGACCGGCCCCGGGACATACGAACGTCTGCATAACTTGATTGTTTTTAGCTGTTTAATGAAATTACATCCTATGAAAGGTGACTCACTAAAATTTTTGTGCATTCTTACACTGGTGGAATATTCAGTTCAATTTATCAGCTATAAACCGTGTACCATAGGTGCATTGGTTCCAGCTGCTACGGTTTCGATCACCGAAAAGTGGGAGAGTGCGGGAGATACAGCCAAGCCTTGGAGGCTATGACATATTCAGTTAATTCAGGAATTAGGTAGATACATATTGAAGGCAATACCCTTGACTCGTGAACGCCAGTGACTGCGCGATTGGGCAATTTCTGCCAGTGTCATTAACCATTGGTGAGTTGGGTCCCGGGGTCCCCAACCAGGGAGCCGGCAGCTGTCGACCCGTGTAAGTTCACTAGTTAGTGTTTTCATCCATCATCACCAGGTCATACATTGTCCACCTCTCGGGCGCTTCCATTTAGCACACGGCTGGGTGAAAAGAACTCAGACGGTGTTCTGGCATGCGGAGTACATGTCCTAGCCAGCGTAATCTAGGAAGTTGAGTAATTCATCTATCGCGGGAGATTTCCTTCTTTCTAAGACCATCTGGCGTAGCTCAGCATTCTTTATCCGATGAACGAAACTGTGATAGCTACAACCACTGTGCATCAACTACGCGGTTCTTACAATTGATGATGATGATGTTACCACCAGACCTGATCAATGCTGCGGTCATCGGTGTCATCTTCCGTATGTCCTCTGCACGTAGAGGCCACGTTTCTGATCCATAAAGTAGTATGGATCGCATTGCCGCAGTGTAAACTCTGCCCTTGACAGGCAAACGTCACTTCGGCGCCATAGGTATCGGAGTTTGGCAAAAGCTGCACTAGCCTTCCCGATTCGAGAAGTAATCTCATCTCCAGCCAGCCCATTGGAACTTATAGAACTGACCAGGTACACAAATTTATCTACCACTTCGATTGGCTCGCCTGCAGACATGAGGCTTGTGTTTGATCAACCCAGTCTTTAGCAACACTTTACGGCTTTTAGGTGTAAGGTGCATGCCAGACCGTGCAGCAAAGTTATTTAGGTTATTCAAAATCGTCTGCATTTGGGAAGGATATGAACCAAGGACAGCAATATAGGCCGCATACTCAATGTCCGTGAGCATTTCGCTTACCGAGGTTTCAGAAGCAGCACATCAGTAACAAGGTTGAAGGGGAATGGTGGAAGAGGACAGTATTCTCTTACACTATTGGACACGGTGAACTCAGGCTAAAGCTTGTCGTATACTCGTACGCGCCCACAGGGTTTGCATACAGTGCCCTCATAAGAAGGGACACCTTTGGTCGCCAGACACTGCCAAAGTTGCTGACGATCGACAGGATCAAAAACAGCTTTCAGATCAAGAAAAATGACCAAGTGGGACGTATGAAGGAGTGGCACCGTTCAAGAATTTGTCTCAAGGTAACGATATAGTCTATTCATCCTCCGCCAGGGGAACCGCTGCTTTATTCTTACGAACCTGTCTCTTCAAATAATCGATCAACCTGCGCAAAATACTATCAGAGGTAACTTAGATGCAATGGATACTAGGCTGACACCACGATGGTTTTCATATGACGTTCTTGCGTCCTTTTTGAAACTCCATTCGTCTGTTATTCTGTTCACCAGGACCCCGCCACCTTCGTGTGTGTGGAGTGCGGACCATCCGCACCAGGAGCCTTGTCCAACTTAAGGATTGATATCTCACGCTAGATTTCGGCTGTTACTAGCGGGTTGGTATCAACGTTTCAGTCAGGCCCGCTGGGTTCTCCCAGTGGTTTTGTTGAAAGAGACCAGCTGAACTGTTCTTTAAAGTGCTCAGCACACCGCTCAAGACGCCGATTAAGGGAGTGAATTGCTGCTCCGTCTTTTTCGCATATTGTTTCGCTGACACCTGTCTTCTTTTGACCGGTTGATCGAATCAGTTGAAACAGGGTGCGGCTGTTGCCTGCAGCGAAAGCCTTCTCCATCTCCTGGACCTTCGGAATGCACCAGCGTTCTCTGTCTTCAAGCTCCTGACCATCCGATTTTTGAGGGATCTGCGTGCGCCATCGTAGTCGCCAGTTGCTAATATGTCCTTTCTGGCGGCAGTCAGGCCTGCAAACCTGGACGATATTCAGCGTTCATTTAGTCAAGTCAGATGGCTTGGACAATCAGTTCTGAAAGCTAAGAGCAGACTATCTTTAACTCGCTTCTATTCGATCTCCAAGCAATCTTTGTCGTTTGCGTGACCATGCGTTCTCAGTAGCTTTCTGGCCAGATCAGTTTGATACTGTTGAGTTGCTGAAGCTTGTCAAACTTGATGAATGGATTTGCTTCAATAGGGTCGCCTAACGTTAATGGAAAGAAGAGTGATAACAGGACCCGTACAATGACATGACCAGAAGGAACAGCAATCTCTAGCAAATGTTCTCCCCTGGTAACTGATAACAACATGATTCAAATGACTCCCTAACTGGCTTGCGGTATGTGAACCCCAAGTAACTAGATGTGAGTGTTTGTGCTGGAGTTTGGTGGTGGCTGGGAACAGACGGTGATCTGCACACAACTGGAGAAGTCGCTTTTGAGGTCAGTTAGTGATTATTTTTGTTTACTTTTCTGGGCCAAGGTTAAGACACGGAATGGTGTCTAGGGGACTGGCAGATGGGTTGATCGCGCTAAATCGTTTGATAGGTGGAGAGGGAGACCGGCGAGTGAAGAGGTTCAAGGACCGATGAAACTCGCGGTTCCCCAAACCGAAGGGGGCTTAGTTGAGCTACCTCATCTTGAGTGTCTGACTCAGAAGCCTGACCCACAAGGCAGTGGAAGGATGTAGGGTTTTGTTCGGGGGCCCTGCCTTTAGCCTCTGACTGAAAAGTCTGCACCGCGAGATAGCGGTTGTTAGGGCTTTTTTGAGGGACACTTTCCGGAGCCAATGACTCAATGATCTGACCCATTGGCTTCAGGAGGCCGGACTGGCCCGAGGACGCTGGGAGTAGGGCATTGCTAACTCGCTTCTAATGCGTTCTGACTTCGTTTTTAGATGTAACTCCAAACGGACAACATCTTGTAGTACAACTTATTGTAAATAGTCCGAGATTGCGGAGGTGCTATATGTATCCCAATAAGATGTGCAGTCTCGAGCATCTGATCCGCTTGAATTGGAAAATACAATTGTGTGCTTAGACAGTTAGCTGGGAACAGCCGAGGCGCAGAAAGTTTCAGTGGAGACTCTTACTATCCACTTCTCCCAGTAGGCAACACCCTCTGGTTGCTCGGCAAAGGACTGTCTTCTGTCGGCTCTACTCAGCCATTTCGGTCCCCACTGCACATTGGCATCCTCTCGTTTCTCGCATGGGTTGTTGAGTGTTACATTCTATTTGCTTCTGTGCTCACCGTTATGTCCACAGCCACATTACCGTAGATATGTTGCTAATTGATTGGATGACCTCGCAAACTTCAGCTACAGCAGATTCCCTGTCCCATCGCTCAACACGGTCCCTTGATCTCTGTCCACTCTTTTATTCGTCACACTGAATTATAGACTTATTCTAGGTTAGTCACGATCTCTATAATGCAGTCAACATTTTCATTCAGCTAATCGATTTCTGATGCATACTTACGTATCAGTTTGCCGTCCACAGGTCAGTCACGCAAACGAAAATATGCATACATAAACCTGTTGTCTGTTTTTTCGATATCGAATGCCAACCAAACCAGCACAACCTGAGCGGCTAGAAAGCAGCGTCCATCAATTCACCTACGCGGTGTATCGGTTGCGACTATCCCATAGGCGTTCACTGCCTGTAGTCCTCCAGTCGGTCACGTGTCATCTGCTGCACACCCCCTGACACCATAGGCGTTGTAAGTATTATATCGATTTTCATAGTCACGTGTTCCGCTTTCTAAATGCTCGTCCATGTGCGGTATATAAGATTAGTGTATCAGGGCATAATGTTGATCGCTGAGTTGAACATGCAGCTGCAGCAACGGAAAAAAAGTCATACGAAAAATAAGTGAAAACTTTGATCAGGCAGATGTTTCAGTGCCGTTTTGTGTCATTACTGGGCGGTCGAAATTAGGCGATTTTCAACCTAGATAAAAGACACGAAGCAATCACAATTGAACTGTGTGTTATGCGAAAACCTTCGGGTGGCATGTGGTCGTGTTCACGGTCAGCCCCGAAGTGCTTTAAACACCGGCATTATTGAGTATTTCGGGACTGAGTTTGGACCCATAAATATACACCTTCAGCATTCATGACAAGTTACGTAACCAGTCTGTGTGTTTAAACATACATTCTCACGTTAAGGCTGAAGCTGAGGTTCAGTTTCGCGGCATGAACTGATACGCACTGCCCGTTACAAATATACGCTGAACGCAGACTGAGCACCATTAACCTCCCGAATCCTCGCAGTCTTCAGCCATTTGAAGCACGCTGAGATCGAACCAGTTTCGGACTGAAGTTGATCGCTTCGCCGTGACTTATTTTAGCCCTGAATTAATCACTGACTTCCATTCCTTTTAACCTCAGCTGTCGATTCCTGTTGCTCTTTCTGGTTATTATGGTAACTAAATTGCGCTCATCTTGCTGATTTCGGGACGTTGTCGATCTACCAGGACCGAGTGATTACCAACACGATTATTGTGGTGTTTGTGCTGCTTTTCAAAGTTTTGGTAAATACAGCACGTGCAATCTAGAAACCAGCTTGCTTCGCGCAAGGTTGAAGTTCTACGGAGCACACATGCCCCCAACATCACTAAAGCGGTGGATATTAGACTAGTCCGGTGATAGTTTGAACAGTCTCTAAGCCGACCGCTTCTGAGAGAGCTTGTCGAATTTGCTTTCTGAATGTGGAAGATCGAGACAGTCTTGTTATGTCATGACACCTAGCATCACGCTTACTATCACGTTCTCAGTCGACTGTCATGTTTACAATGCTGCTCTTTATGTAACCCAAAGTCTGGCTGTTGTGAATGGAAGACGGTGAAAACTGACTGCATTGGACTCTCGGTGCGTCTGAAATATTGCTGACTTCTGCTATTAATTACAAGATTGGCTGACAGTCCAGTGCTTGTCCGTCTGGGGAGGTTGGCAACGCCCCGCTTCCAAACCAATGCCGGGAGAACTTTCATCAGTTCCACCTGACAGGGCGTATGAGGTCACTTTCGGCCAGCGGCAAAGATGGCGACTGCGTTCTATCGTTCTCGATGATTATTCTGCTGCCTTGCAGATCGCTTATTGTCTATAGGGACGTTACTGAGAGCATATCCCCTCGTTACTTCGTGAGGATGTTCAAACCAATCAACATAGACGATGCTACGGTGCTCCTGGCAAGCGACGCAACCTCTGTAACGGAATTAACTCAATGATCAGGTCATAAACACTAATAAAGCATGTTTTTAAGAATGATGATCACAATAGTTAGGTGCACTTTGATAAAAATAAATACAAGGCCGAAAATAAAATGTCAGAAGGAGACTTATCGTTCGAGGACAACTGTTGAGTGAAGTTCCGGACGCCGGACGTGTTTTCTCTGCAGTATAGCTGCTACACGTGTTCCGTAGCTTGGTCAATTTCATGTCCTGTGCGCTCGTGTGTGTGTATGTGTGGTCGACCGAGTTGCATGTCTATTTATTGTATGCTATGTGAAGAGAAGATTGTCCATTCTTCGAGAAATACACTCATCTGCAAATCAATTTGGTTTTTGCGAGAGACTCACCTGAAACCCAGCTGAATCTCTCGTTTGTGATGATTTCAGGCAACTGAATGTGCTGCACCGGGCCGCCTCATGTTCCAGTTGCTACGATATTCGAGATATCGCGATACATGTATATTCGTAATGGACTACTCATAAGGTTGCTGAAAACTCTTCGACAGCCCACGACCGGTTTCGCCCTTCTTGGGGCTCATCAGGTAGGCGCAGTCCCCGAGTTTCCGTCAACCTTATGTTCTACTTGAACCATTCTTATTTGCTTGTCCCACGAACGTGAATACAACTTGATCTGATGTGGTTGAAGGTCGTAAGCCTGGCGCGTGACGCATGTGGTAAGCCACAGATGGATGGGAAATCGAAGTATGCATATTGTCGGTTCAGGTTGCAAGTTAGACAGGAAGTGTTACGTGATTCGAAGGTTTGTGACGCATGATCTAGTGAGTGACCGCTACAGTTTTCAGCACAGGAATACCTGTTCACATCAGCTGCGGGAATGTCCGCACCCTGTTGAGTATTTGCCGTCTGAGAATAACACTTCTTATTCCCCATGCTTACCTGTCAGATACCGCATGCTTCTCTGAGATGACAGTATCCAACTTAGACATCATATGAATGTCCGCAGTAGGAATGGACTTCTACTACTGGTCCTACTTCAGCAGTCCAGTGGATAACTCCAGTCTCTACGAGGTCGCCTACCACGGGTCGTCTCTACGGTGACCATATCCACAATGCACTGGAACCCCGACTTGTCCAGAATTGCGATTCATCCGTATAAAGTATCTCACCGAATTCGTTTTGTGGCCACCCGCCACATCATAAACTCTTTTACGAAGAGCTGTAAAGTATGGTCAATGGGATATTTAGGGTCGATCTATTCTTATTTACAGGCGACTGGAATGGTCGTGCGGGTCAATCAGACAATTCCACTCACCTTATTGTGAGGAAGCTCCGTCTTGAACAACGAGATGAGAACGGCGACTTCCTGCCGGTGTAGGAAGTTAGCAATCAGCTAGCAATTACCACTATGTGCTTCGAAGACCACAGATGACAATCAAGAACGACAGTTACGCTCCCCCTCTTGTAGGTTGTGTTCTGTCACGACCTCGGTGAGCATCAGTGGCTGAAAAGGATCGGACCATATCTGCATTAAAGGTAACCCCTCAAGTCAGTTCTCGGTCTGAACCTTCCAAGCTAGCGTTTTCGGCGAAAGAACTCCCAAAAGTGTACTACGCCCGAAACTGGAAAAAACGTGTACGTGTTTGGGGCGGAGACACTCTGGACGCCTTCTAGGTGCGCAATTGGCAGCCGGTGTTTAGCGGATACTCATTCATGATTAGCTGTTGAGTCCACGCTTTCAGCCAATCAGAGCTCGCCTTGACGCTGAACCAGCAAGAGGCTTGATCTTCTGACCATATGTGTGCGGATTGGGCTTGTTGGCCGTAGCAGTGCCATACTGCGGGATTCCACCTAACATCTTTCCCCTGAAGTTTGCTGATCTAGCTTCGAGGTTGGGGGTTCACTTGCACTGGTCTCATTGGTTTTCTGACCAGCAGCGCGGTCGTAATGCGTGCTCGGACTGGGCCTCCGACGAGGCATCTGATCGATTCTCCGCATTGATGTTGGGAACAAAAGTGACCAGAAGCATCTCTAGACTCAACTCACTCTGTCCACAGGTCAGGGTCTACACATGTGTCGGCCTGATTTGGTTTTTGTGCCGCATCCAACTAGCTGGACCAATTCGAACCTCATACAGAACTTTGCCGCGCCAGCCAAGAATGTGCTCTGAAATCTACATAGGGTGTCTGCCGCTGTAGTCGCAAACTAACACTCTTTGGCCTTCGCTCAAGCAGCGCACGGTTGTGTTGATATCGGTTGGACTGTTCCTCCATTCTCGTTTTGTGGTGACTCAGTTGCCTTTTCTATGGCCTGATAGTGTCACGCGGCGCTCTAAACTTCTGTCGCAGCAATGCCTCTACTGGTGACACTACCAGATGAATTGGGGTTTGGCGTCTGCCATTTCGACGTTGTCGGATACACTAGTCGCTGGCGTTCCAAAGCCACTGAACAAGCGTCGGAGTTCCTGGACCCTAGTGGCAGTTGTGGGGCCGTTTACTGAAAGAATTTCCGGCCACTCACCATAAACATCGACTACGACCAAAAACTGTGACGACTAACTGGACCTGCATAGTCGATGTGAAGATGGGACTAGCTTTCGGTCGACTGCGGCCACGACCTTAGTTAGGTTTTCACGGGTGAATTAGCTGATTCACCAAACGGCAGGCAGGATTTGGAAGCCTGCTTAATCAGGGAGTCTATCAGAGACCAGTAGACGTAACTCTGAGCAAGGGCCTTCATCCTGTTTGTTCCCGCGTGCCCTTCATGAAACTGATTCAGGACAGCTGTTTATAACTCCCTTAGAATGATAACGCGTTCTGAAAGTTAAAGGCATCTGTCGGCTAGTAATAGTGCGGCACACCTGTTTATGTGTGTTCTTAAATCATCTTGTGGGTTGGTGCATTGCCACTGATTGCCGTGTTATTTGAAGATTTGCTGTAGCACATGGTCTTGGTTGGTAGCCTGGCGGACGATGTCAGTAGTCAGCGGGAGGGTGCGAACAGTTTCCGACACCAAGCAGTTCACCTCCAGGTGCAAGGCCATTGTTGAGTCTACAGAGTGCTCTGGTTCTGGCCTTCTTGAATCACTGGGACGCGACAATGCATCGGCTTGTGGTGGTGGACTGGTGGACTTGAAGCCGTATCCTAGGAGTAGAGTGGCCCATCGCTGGAGACGGTTGGTGGTATACACCAGAATTCCCTTCTTCGAGCCAAACGCAGTAAGAAGTGGCTTGTGATCGGTCAGTAAGATGAACTAACAGCCGTAGTACGTTTTCTGAAACACGATCACTAAAGCTTCCTTTTCCACCTGACTGTAGTTGCACTCGATTGTGTCAGGGATGGCTTTCTGTCTGCTGTCGGGAAACGCATGAGAAATCATCGCGCCATTTCGAGGCATCCGACTCCACAACGATTTCCAGTGACGGATCGTAGTGAATGAGAAGCAAATCAGAACTCTGCATGGATTTGACAGACTCAAGGGCACGTTGACATTCTTATCGCCATGTCCACTTACGATCCTTGCTGAGAAGCTGGTTCAGTTTGCCTCGGAGGCGGTGCATAGCAGTCAGAAACGAACTGTATTGATTGACGAGACCGAGGAAGAACCTCAGGGCTGTTACGTCTGTGGGTGCTGGCATACGTTTGATAGCGTTGATGTTCTGCAGGTCTGGTTGGTGGGTATGTCGGTCAATGATGAAAGCGAGATACTTTATCCACCGTATAATGGTGCATTTTTCTCGGTGCACTCTGGTGCCGTACTCTTGAATACAACCAAGCACGTAATCAAAGCGCTGTCACAATTCGTCGGGAACCCAGGACGATGAGGTCGTCCAAATTGGTGGCAACGGTTAGGGCATCCTCCAGCATCGTATCTACGATCTATTGAAATATGATTGGCTCTGTCTCGATAGCAGACATCACCCGGGTGTACTGGAACAAAACGCAGTGCGCATTGATGGTCAAAAGTTTTCGGGATTCTTTCTTGACTTCAACCTAGAGGGGAGCCTCGGCCAAATCAGTCTTCGCAAAACATTTGCCCTCATTCAGTTTCGCGAACAAGTCGTCTGAAAGAAGCAAGGACGTTGATGGATTTCTGTTGAGCAGTACTGATGGGTATCCAGTGCAGCATTGAGACCGGTGAAGAGGTCTTCACACAAGTCGCTAATCCCCTTATCCTTCTTTGGTATTGCGATCGGTGCGGCCCACACCGAACATTAGACTTCTGCAGTCCGTTCAGTTCCTCGTTCACAGTTGGCAAAGCTGCATACTGTACCAGGCGTTTTGGCCGGAAAGCCGGTCTGGCATTGGGGAGGAGGCACAGTTTGGCTTTACCTTTTGTGCACCGTCGGTGAATGTGGGTGCATAGGATTATAGAGGGAACGCTTCGGGAAGTGCCTCCGGATGCTCCGCACTTGAAGTTGCGAATAGAATCAGTCTGCTTTTCCAGCATATACAACTTATCGTTACAATCCAAAAACAATAGGGGACTTGCACCGACTCCCTTGCCATGCAAAGGGGTGAGCTGCCGTCTTCGATAATCGGCAGTCACGTTGGAGCTGAAGGGTCTCTATGTTAACCTGACTCACGGTATCTGGTTCTAGGTTCGCAAGTCAACTTCACTGTCTGTGCGCTTAGCCTGTGGCCCCTTTCCGTGGGTAGCAACACTAGGTCACAGCTGTGAACCCGACTCATCTTATTGCTCGTACCAGTCGCACTGGCTTCCGTGGTGTTCCCAGCTGTGGAGACTCCACAACAAACTACACTATAGTGAGAGATGGTGACAGACGCGTTCCACTCGAACGTCAAAAGCTGCTGCCTTCAATGAATAACTACTTTTCCAAATATACCTGCTTCACTAGACACATGCATCATTGTTTCGAGCTGTCGCGCAGTTTTTTCATCTGGTTGTCATCGGGGCGTCTGAGTAGCTGGATCATTTCAGACAATGATTGAAGAGAGACAATTTAGTGAAGGAATCTTTTTTCCAATATCCGTTTCAAAAATCATAGCAGCCGGGACCTCTGTTGTACGCACATTGTAGCTGATAGCGAAGAGTAAGAGGTGGGGAATGGATTGTCATCTGGATGAAATTGATGGAACGTGCGTTGGCACCCTGATTTTCCCAAGCAGATCCGTCCATCCCTGTCTGATTTATAAAAGGGAGTTGGTTAATAATCAACCGGTAGTGATCTGTCAACAAATTGTTATCCATTTCCCCGTACCACTCGCTGTTCCTCTCTTTTCGTGGTTGATGGAAGTACTGGGAACTGTGGTTTGCAGCTCCGTCCGACGAGAGCAGTGTTCGTGTGAAATACACGGATGACAAGTATGTCATTTCTGAAGCTGAGTAAAACGTTTAGGCTGTCCTGGAGGATCCCCTTTCAAGTCTGGTGGATGCTCGCATTCTACGTATCTTCGGTGGTATCTCAATTGATGTGGTAGAGTCTGATCATTAATCGTTTCGGACATAAGTAGCACATTACGCCATTCTGAGGCAGAAAGTCACCACACAAAATGTGCGAGTCTTCCGCGCGTGTTTTTCTATCGTTGTTATTAATTTTCTATTTGCAAACAGGACACAATTTCATCATCTCTTTCTCATCCATATAATGATGTTTCTTTTTTTTCAGTCCAGCGTTCAGCTTCACCAGATTTGATAACTTCTTCGACCAGCCAATCCCAACTTGAATCGCCTGGATCTCCGAAAGATGCATCTTCTAGTCAGTCAGGCTCTCCGTTCGACGGATCAAGGCAAAGTGCCGTAGCTGCCAGTGATGGTCGGTCCACCGACACGACTGTCACCACCAGCAGTAGCGGCAGTGAAACAACCGCAGTCACAGCAACACAGCCACTCACGTCCAAGTCGAACACAGGCAAAAGAATTCTAAATGGCCGACCTTCAAGACCCAAATCCAGTGAAGTTAAAAAATGATTATGAGCAAGGTGGGGGAGGGAATGAGTTTTCACTTAGATCAATTTCGTTAACCATATGTTTTGCGACATCTCTTCAAAATCCCATTTAGCCTGATCTCCTAACAATTGGAATGTAGTACGTCCATGGCACCAAACAGCGAAGGATTGGAAGCGTTGGTCTGCGGACGCATCGTTATGTCACTTAGTTCTGCCGGACAGGTTTGTCACAGGTCCAAAGGGTATTTTTCTGCAATTCCTCCCGAGTACACAGACAGTTTAAAAGACCTAGAAAACATCTCTGGTTCGTGATACTTGAAGAATAGTCAGGTTGTTTTTATCTAAGTAACAACAGTAATGATAAGGGTGATACTAGTACGTGATTCTTGGATAGGGCACCTGCCACTTTGGTTAACAGTTTCAGAAGGTGATCCTCTGGACCATGGGTCCGCCGACAGTTCTGCCCAGTTGGTGAATTTGATTTTTGATGTGTTCCTTGATCCAGCCAGCTGTTGACTCATTCAAACAGCCGCATAACTAATCGTGTGACTGTCGTTGCATTTCTTAGAAAGTTCAACAGTAGCCAAGCTATTGAGCTTGAAATTAGCCGCGTTTTACGAAGCGTTGCATGTTCGAAATGTATATCGTGCCAATGGGAGATTCAACTGAATCTCCCATCAATACCACAGTAGTGTGCAAACGAGTCTATTTCGTCGATCGGGTTCATTTAGGTTATAGAAACTCGCAGATAAGAAGAACGAAAGCGGTTATGGTTTGTTGAACAGTTTTCAGCATGTTCTATCTCGAGAACGTGTTCATCAATCCTCTTATTCTAATTTTCTTTAACTACCTGATTTTTGCACGTTTCCTGATTGGACGTTCGTTCACATCACACATTGTCTGCTTTTTTTTGCGCCCTCAGATGTTCAACCAAACAAATTTACGGTTTCAACCACCTGGTGAAACTGATACTGTAACCCGCCTGAAGAGACAATCGTTGTGGATATTTGTGCCTGCTTTCCATCAGAGCCAAACACTCCCTTCCGTCCACAGATCTGTGTTCCAGCTGTTCGCTGCCATCGTTTTACTCTTGCACAGTTTGGATGTTAAAGGCGCCTCCACTTTATTTTCTATTCTGATTTTGAAAGTTTTCTTCAGTTCCTCACTCCACCTAGCCCAATGTGATTGTGGTTTTCTCTCCCGTATTTTGTTTTCTCGTTCCTTTGCCACTCCGCTCATTCCCCCTCCCTTTTTCTGCGATTTCATAGTCGAGTCCAATAATTTCTTTGTGTTTTAACCTCACACATCAAGAGGTGTCGTAGCGCGAACGTTCCCGGTGCTCTGACAGATGATTGACACGGATCCACCACCTTCGTCTCCTACCGATCCTCCCGTCATCAGGACATTGTTGGGCATATTGCTTACACCGTTGTTCTTCGTTGTTGCGTTGTTCTTCGTAGTCAATCTGTGAACATTTCCGTGTGTTCTTCATGACCGGCAATAAGTGGACCGGTGTGGCTGTTGCTGTCTCATTGACTACCACCTTCACTCCAACTGTCGTCAAATTGCACACTCAGTTTGTCTATATAGGCTCCTCTGTCATTCCTCGCTCCCTTTGTTGTGCAATGTTGCCATCGTTGAGGCACCAACATGTGCTTCGCCTGACTGCAGCCGATCCCGTCCCCCTCCCCTTCCTCCCCCTAGAATTGCGGTAGGATCAACTCCTTGTTCCGTGTCTATTTCACTTCAGACCTACTTCTATAGTGCTTTTCCACCAGAACTCGATACTACCGACTGCAATCTATAGTGACAGCGGTTGCACCGATATTAATATAGAGCTACTGATTTTTTCTACGAATAGTACACGTCGTAGACGGCTGTCCACATGGAGGCCGAACTTTTTCTTTCTCCTCTCTCTTTTTTGTTGTTACACAGAGACTACTAACTACTTCATTTTTGCCACGCGTTCGATTGTCCAGTACATGACCTCGCGCTGTTTCTTTCTATTATCAAATTTAGTACTACTATTAATATTATCTGGTAGCAATAGTGTTGAAACTAGCATCGATTGACGTTATCTCCACTGCTTGTTCTGTTGGGATGGAAATGTCCTCGTTTGTTCCGTTTCCTATCCAATCAAGGTCACTGACGAGTTTGTATGTGGTGTATTGAGCGCTGTTTTCGATTTTCCCCACCCCCAGTCCGAACTCTAATCTGATGGATTCATTATTTTTCACTATTGATCAAAAGAGAGATAAGCTATTTTTGTGTTCTCACGACTCACTTCCCCACCCCTCAACCCTCTTCAGTCTGTTCGCTAGAGACTCACAGTAATTGGTATTCTTACTAGTGCGACTATTCTATTATCCGTTTTACTGCTTAATCAGTTATTTTGTGCTTACTCTGATATCTATGATGGGTTTATCGGTCGTTTGTCGATCCACTGTCCTCCCCCACACTCTGCTCCCATCCGACGGGCACCTGGTCTATCAATCATACACTGTGTATCGTTTTATCTGTGTCCATGATACCCAATGTGGTTAAATGTGCTAATACTACGATATCACACACAAACACACACACAATGTCCCTCTGTGACACCGCTTAGTCTTAACAACTCTGTATGAAATGCTTGATTTAGTTGCTGCCTCTCGTCAACACTCCCTTTCACCCAATCGTGGATCCCCTATCACTCGTTGGCTGTGAACCGCGTGCATCCACGCCGGCACTCTCTCTCTCTCTGGCGCGCCCTTGGGCCCAGAGCTACTTTCTGTTTGTATACTGGGCGACCGTCTCCACTATTCGAAGATTACGCCCTCGCCAGTGATCCGTGGGTGTGTTTCAAATAAAACAACAACAACAGAGTTTAGCTCCCTTGTCTGTGTTCCGGAAAGATCTCCCGGCTCTCTTATCTGCGTCCCTCTACTCAACTCCTTTCTCCACTGCATCTTTGACTGTATCAAGAACAAAACAAACTCGTCGAGTCGTTATTTTATTTGTACCAAGTTGGTCAGTCAGTACATGAAATAGACTACTTTTGTTTGATGATCATTTGTCAATGCGGTTCTCAATTTCCGACGACTAGTGTAACTGATCCTCAACTGTCTGACTGCTTCGTTGCTCACTTTCGCTGATTTTGGATGGTCACAATCTAATGTGGCCACTGGTTTGTTTGCTGAGCTGGGCGATTTTTTTTGCGAACGTTTCACCACTCAGGTCGACCTTGTCGATCATTGATCGTGTGGGTGAGCATTCCTATTGGTCTGTTCGGCGACCTGTTTTATGATTGGTGGAGGTCTGGATAGCCATAGGGTTTGGCCTGTCCGGTCCTTTATCGTGGCCTTTTTTCGTCTGCCTCCATAGTTAGTACCGTTCATTGGTCCGTTGTCCTGACAGCCGAGGCTGACTTAGCTTAGCCAGGCACTTAGCTTTGCCATTGAGTTGGTCTCTCGATCGTAGCGGTGCGCAAACGACCGATTTCGATATACCAGTTGATTGAATACTTCTTGGGGTATCGTGTTTCTAGGATTTCCCCCTTGTGTCTTGTACCTCAGTGCATTTCTAATCACAGCGCAGGGGTAACGTCACCTCGACTGGTGGTGAAACGTTAGCAATCAAATTGCCCGGCTCAGCGAACAAATCAACCGCCATCAGTACAACCACAATCTAAGTTAACAGACGCTACTCCAAACTAGCTAGGTCACAGTTTGACCTACTCCACTATGCGTGCTTCTCACTTGCCGACGGAATGTCAGTTTCGGAGTGATCTGAGTTAAGTGCCTACATGTGATAAACGGTGTACTTCGGATCGGCTTTTGAAAATTCGAATTGAACAGCTTCATGAAACCCAATAGAGGAAAATGTTGTTAGCTCGGGTTGTCAAGCCCAGTGAACAATCGACTCCAAACTTAGACCTGTGCCATCTGCCTTGAGCTACTTTCCTGTACTCTCGGATGATACCGTACAGCTTACTTCAAGTGTAGCTGTAACAATTTCGGTCTGAATTATCTCAGTGTTGAGAGATGACCTTCCCATGAGAGGACAGCTGACCAAGAAGCCGTTTGTGCCACTGATATGTAGTAAGGTAATAAGGAGCTAATCGTTTCTTTAGAATCACGAAAACAATGTGAATGTTCAAGTGAATGAGGAGGCCTGATAAGTCAACCGAATGACATAAGTTTGACTCGGAACTGACCACTGAAGGGGATGACTTATCGTCTTGCGCCATAAGTTTTCAGCTGGAACTTAGCTGTTCAGTTGATATCCTTTCCGACCTAGCGGTTATTGGTTAGAAAAAAATCCGAATTCACTTAGATGTGATTGCTAAATTCAACCTCACCTACATTATTTGTTGCCGTGAATTACCGAAACGCGAAGTTTTCAGTGCAAACGAACAGAGACTGAGTTGTGTTTGCCCACACTTCTTTTGTTTCCAGTAAAGGGATATGCTAGCAGCGTAACTCATTGGTTAGACGGCTAAGAGAGGTTGTAAAACGGAGTTTTGTTGAGCCTGATTACGGTATTCTCTGGACAGTCAGCTGTGCGCTGAGTTATAAAACAATGTAAGCGAGCGGGTTAATCTGAAGCATTTTTATCTTCAGGTTATTTGGAGAGGGACCGATTTCTGTACGTCCCTCCGATTTTCTTTCCAAGCGGACATTGCTGCTGGGTGGTCCGCAAAGATTGATGGCTATCCAGAGGAAAAACATTCTGACCATTTACGAGGAGTCAGATGTTTGTCTGAATAGGTCGACGACCTTGTTGTTTAGGCATAACACCCTACTCGTAAGGTTGCTGAAAACGCCTTGACAACCCACGATCGGTTTTGCCCCTCATTGGGGCTCACCAGGTAGGCGCAGTCCCCGAGTTCCCGTGACAAGTGAAACATGAGACAGTCTGGTGTGGCAAATTCAGTTGAAGGGGATGACGAGAGCTTCAGCCGGATTCAGTTGAATCTTGTCAAAGTCAAACTCGTGTGTTCAAGTTAGAGTATTTATCAAGGCTCTTGAAACAATAATTTCACATCTAACTGAAAATCATTTTCCTTGTGGAGGAGCATCACACGTATCGAGAATGTTATCCAAGATGAGGACACTCTATGCTCCCATACATCATTGTATGGCGGTCTAGTGTGGCTAGTCGTATACCCTTGAAGTCTTCAATGTATGCAATGCGGTCAGCCGCGCTGAACCACCAAACTGACCGTGTAGCAAAGCAACGCTGACCATACATCGCTTGGCCCGTGGGCTATATAAGCTGTCCCACTGATTTGTATGGTGCGATTTCTAACAATGAAACCCGGGTAGTATGAAGGATTGAGGAGTGGGAGCACGTCTAGCTGCCTTCACATTGCAGTGCCGGGGAGCGACTTGCCTTGTGATGTCCCACCAACAACCTTGGGCTTAGTTAACTGGTTGGAGGGCACCCGTTCAGTCTGTTAACATTCCTAAATCAAATTGGGTTGTCATCCGCAAAATTCTGGCAGACAGGACGTTCACCAACTGACTTGTGAACAGGAAATAAATATCGAAAGTGAGCGCGAATGTCTTGCGGGCTGTGGTATAAGCACAGCTAGTAGTTCGCCCTCGTGTCTTGGCTGCACATGCAGGCCATCGAAAACTATCGATCGTTCGGTTGGCTTGGATCGTTTACTTCAATCATACCTGTCCGTATGCACTCACGCTAAATCGGCATTCCGTTTGTTCCAGCTCAGGCTGTCTGTCTGTGTCATATCCCTAAGATGATCGGATACACGGTACTTTTTTGGTCACCTGATTCACTTACACCAAGGTGTTTTTTTTAACCGAGAGATAGAGCTATTGGGCTCTTGTGTCTGCCACACACCTACAAACCCTGGTGAGATGTACCTGTAGCTCCCCCAAGCAATCTTGCGTATACCGAACGTAGGTGGCGTGTGTATGCACCCTTATGCGAAATTGCAGAGTGCTGATTGGATTTTCGGAAAACCGAACGAAGTACTCGGGCTTTGAAGGTATGGTGGAATCACTTTAGAACACAGCTTGAATACCTCGAACGATAGTCAATGCCACCACTGTGTGGTTTGTTTATGTTTTACCGTATTGGTCGTTGATTGGACCGTACATGTCAAGGTAATTTTTTCCACCATGTGACCGGCGGCAGTTGGAAGCTGCGATTCGCGACCTGTCACTCGGTGATTGGCCGAACCAAAGCATGCACAAGAGACAGCACCACTGACTGCGAGTGGTTTGGTTATGGCTAAACTTACCAGGTCGCTGTCGACCTAGTAGTGTACCATTTGTCAGCCTGGTTCAAATTTACATTGCTGTTATGGTCCGTATTGGGGACAGAGCCTTCACACACTTCATCAGACATCTCTAGTTTTGGGTACTTGCGTGGTTCGGTTCACTGGACTATCTGGCATCTACATTCCATCACAAACCGCCTTTTTTTTACAATTGACGAGGTTCATGAACCGCAGACGAAGGACAAATAAACTGCGTAGATTAGTTCCGAATGTGAGCCAAGTAGTTCTGGCAACCACCTGTCCGACGGGGACTGAATCCTCGTGCAATCTCGATGGCGATTCCTGTTGTCGGCTTCATCCAAGGATGAGTTAAGTCACCCGTTTTGCCCCAACAGACTTATACTGAAAGGTATAATAGTGATTAACGTTGCTAAGAGCAAATGGAGAACTGTCTCCGAGCGATATGTTTCCGTTTGCTATGTGAAAACAGTAAATTTTCCTTTGGATGAATTACCTAGATTATGCTGTTAGTACAGTGGTCGTCAAGTCGTTGTCATCACCCCCCCCCGCGATGCACAACGTCATCATCCCTTCAATCCTAAACGCATTAGTTGAACAGCTGAAGTAGAGGCCGCTTCCCATAGCGACCTATCTTTGAGGACTGACGTACACAAAACTGATGGTCAATACGATGGGTGGGTGTAGTAAATAAACATCAGGTCCTCAATAGGATATGATATGACATGATTTTTCGGACGTGGGTCTTTACCAAATGTTTTTAGTGACAGTTTGTTGGCAACGCGCCACAAACATGGTCAGCTCGCCTATAGCTGCCATGGTGGATCATGAGGCACCATGCCATTGCAAGGGTTTTATCGTGTTGTTCTACTCCGTCCAAATAAGCTTCGTAATCGGCCATGCGACCGAACACGTGGAAGGGAGACCCCGTTGACCCCCAGAGCGCTTAGTGTAAAACAAATGTGTTTCGACCATCGTATAATTCCACAGCCCAAACCATCTCGTATCGTTTACACACTCAAGGGCTACTTTCCACGGATCTGTACAGTAAATGAATGTGAATCGTATGTTGCACGAGAACACCTTCACTTCGATGTGAATCCTTGGGAAACCCAGTCACAAACGAACCCCACAAAACCAATACAAACCATCCGACGTACGCCTGACAGTAAGCACATGTTGGCAATGTTGTGGAATGTAGGTAGATCGGGTGCGCTGCTTGGTTGTTGGTGGGTTCGCCGAGCTTGGTAGTTGGATTGCAAACGTTTCATCACCAATCGAGGTGACATCGTCACTGCGGGGTTGTCAGCTCTAGCGCGTCACAGCCTTGTATCAAAGCCAGACAGTACAAGACAGCGTTCGACCAAGGTCAGACAGTGTCCCTTCAATAAAATAGCTTGAGGCCTTTGTACTTTCGCACTCACGCTCTCTCTCACTCGGCTTGTTCGGAATGAAGCTGTTGTGTTCCTGTCGGCGAGTCTTTTTTCCGGCACTAGGCACTGGATCGAGAACAATGGTTAGGTATAACATATAGGGTCGTTGGAGATACGGTAATCTCAGGGCTAGGAATCGAAGAAATGTCGCATACCATTTCGTCAAGGGGGCGAATTGTGCCGAAAAACGCACCAAGACCGAGGGGCGGTGAAGATGAACAGGAAGCGAACAGTTACTAACCTCACGATCCGAGGAGCGGACGAGGCAAGAGAAATGAAATGAATATGGGGAGCGACGGGCGGTGAATAATCGTTTTTGGGTCCGAAATTTGGGATGGAAAATAAACTCCCTGGGATCGATTTGATGATGGTGAAACTTCAAGCCCATGGCCGACTGCGTCCGTTTTCGATGAGAAAACTAGCTAGCCATTGAAACCGCAGAAGATACAAATCTCAACAGTCTGACCGGACTTTAGGATGTTTGCAGTTAACCCTCAGTTGGAAGGGTAGCTGAGCGGTTATTCCTGTGTTATTGCCGTAAACGGAACAAGAGTATTTGTTGGGTTTTGTACACATTCGTGTTAAGGGGGGCTCAAATGAATATCAGGTGGACCTACCACTTCTTATGATAGTGTTCAATTGGATGTGCTGCCCAAAGACCTCTCTATCTTTAGGCTAGAATGACATTCTCGGTAACGGGATGTTTATCTTGGCCCAATATTGCTCTTAAGGTCTGTGCAAGTTCTTTTCGACGCCCAACTGTCGGTTTCCGTCCATCAGCGAAACGTGTTCCTGAGTTTCAAACATTCGTATTTTCGCTTGGCATGTTGCGTGAGTGTAGTTCTACGATCACTTGCAAACTTATTTGTAGTTAAGGGGGGACAGACTATCAGTTGCATCCTTCTTTTATGTCAATGTTCCACTGAAACATGAAACAGCCTGTGTGAAACTCATTCAGCTGAGCGAAGCGTACTGAAAGTCGAGTGAACGACAGTCGTGGAATCGTAATGACGAAAGCAGAAACGAGTGTAGTCACCAATATTTGCCCTTAAACCGAGGACAGTGGGCGAAACACTAACCAGCAGATGGAAATTATGTCAGATCACCGTTGCTAAGTATTTGGTTCAGTGAAGAACGGAACAAATGAGGAGGGCTGTGAAGACTGAGTCAATGTTACTCTCCAGGCAACCAGTATTACAAACCGAGCATATGCATTTACGAGGGATTCTTGAAGTTTATTTGTTCAGTGGTCACGAGACCGGCTGCCCAACCCAGGGGTCTGGAGTGGCGATTCATTTCTGTAATCCTCGACGATCGTTCGATTAGAAGGCACTTTTCAATTGTCGTTCAGCCGTACCACTCTTTCAGTGCCTAGCCTAGGGAAGCACAAGGGCTGAATTACTGCCGGGCTGCGCAAGCCTAGGCAGAAGCAGTCGAGATACACAGGTTGGGTTCGAGCCACGGACTTTCTGGTCAGTAAGTTCACTCCTTAGCCGGTGAGCCTTATCGGGGGTCTTTCTGGATCAAGAAGGACTAAGGTTGTCGAGCTATGGACGCGGTGCAGTTGTTTCGAAACTTGTCGGATAGTAAAGAAGTTACCTACACACGCTGTCAGGACTCCACTTGTTTTCTCATCAATCTGGCTCTTTGTATGTTCAGTCAACCGACGCAGAATAAGGCGCGTGAGCAGCTTGGGTGCGAAATCTACGGGGCTGATGCCATGAAGATTGGATTAACTGTTGAGGTGCTTCATTCTGCGGCACGTTTTATTCGTTCTGTGTGACACGAAGAACTGCCAGTTTAATTACCAGGTCTGTCCTTGAGTGTGATGCTTCCGGATCCATTTCCTGCTTTGGGAGGGCGTTTCGCACCATATTTTTTTTCTAACTGGGAATCCGGCCTGATTGCAATTCAGATTTCTAGCCTATCTTTCCGGTGGCCGCTTCACTGACAGTCAGCTTCCTCTCACTATGGATTGATTTAGGTGATTCCCGTGGCAAAAGCGTCCTCCATCTTCCGAAATTTTTCTGCCCATTGGTCTCTTCCTAGGCTCATAACCATTTACTGTGTGTTGGGGATATTCGTGCTCCATCGTACTTGTTGCCCTCGGGTACTCGTTAGTTAGCCTCAGTGTAGGTCGCTGAACTTGAAGGTAGACGTGGACTGTTTGCTTGTACCTGGCTTATCAGACAGACATCTTTGGATACAATGAGCACAACCTCGCCGATCCAGGTGATGATTGCCGCTACTGTGTTGGTGGACTAAAAGGAGTTTTCAAACACACTCGGATAAATACGGCTGAGCCGTTACGGTTCTTCAGAGATGATTGCCTGATAGATCTTAAGGCGACCAGCAAAGTCATGGGAGAAAGCGAGTTACCAGACTTTCTCGTAGGACAGCGTGGTCAGAATCAAGATGCTAAAAGAAACGCGATCTTGCATTGCAGCTGTCTACCGTTGGCCGGTAGCCGTCCACTCCCAATTTGTTGTCAGTGGCCATCGGGTTACACGGCACTTGCGTTACCACTAAATGACTGTGCTGATCGAAAACATTTAGTGGTCAGCGCATGAGCGTATAAGTCGGTACCCATTGTCTGTATGATGGCGATCCTATCCATATGTGATTTAATGGAACTCATTCGGCCTACTTGGACATTCATATCACCCGGAAGAAGAGCAATATTGCTCAGTGTCTTTTACTGGACGGACCTCTCTAAGTAGGAAGTGTTCTCTTTGGACTTCAGCATTTCCTTCTTTTTGGATGTAAGCTGCTGTCACAAATATGCACTTTGACTGAGCTGGGTAATCGATCGGCTCAGACGGAGAGATAGCTCAGTTGTTAGGGCGCGAATTTGCTGGCCGGAAGGTCCGTGGTTCGAACCCGACCTCTGCCTCTCGACTTCCCCCTGTCTCTAGGCTTGAGCAACCTGGCAGTATCCCAGCCCTCGTGCTTCCTTCGGGTGGCATGGCAGCTAGGCACCGAAAGGGTGTTACAGCTGAATGATTGCCTTATTTTTTTTCTTCTTGGTGGTAAGGCAGATCTTTACTGAAATTCAACGCAGCTATCGATCATTAGGCTGAGTCCAACTCCAACTTCGGGGTCACGGGATGTCCAGAGAGTGAAAGCTTAGAAAGCGGGATTAGCTGTGTGCTTTATAGCACATGAACAGACCTGAGTCTTTTGTGTGTTCTTTGAAAACAGAACATATGTGGGCCTTAGACGAAAATAGAGTCCGAGCAAGCATTGCCTGTTGGTCCATGTCAAGTCAGGTGCCGGATACTGCAAGCTTATATGCTTAATTTTGGTTGAATTTAGTGGCCAGAGAGTGCGATAAGTAACGCCGGTAGAGGAAACTGCAGGCAGATATTTGGGATGGATATATTGGTGAAAAAAGCGTTTTGGGGAAAAGTGACACGACTCAGTTACTCTAACCAGGGAAGTAGTTTTGGCTGAATTATCCTGCATTGATCCTGTGACTCAAAAGTTTGACCCACGAAAAACTGGGTAATGTATGGCCTTGTTCGGAGGATATTTACCTATCTTCCGACTCACAGACACTCACACTGCGAGGCAGTTGTTGTTAGGTTCGTCTTGGAGATGTTTCTCAGCACTAGTGACTAGGTGGTTTGACCCAGTAGACCACAGAAAGCTAACTTTGATGGGGGCACAAGATGTAAGACACATATGCCCGATATTATTAGATAATCCGTCTTCAGTCACGGTCAACCACCGGGCGATCGTAGTTAGCAGATTTTTAGGCTGATTTTTTCCAGCTTATTCCTTCTCAAGAAAAGGGAACGCTTCTTACTTATATGGAACTAGTGTAGAGGAAGCGTCCTACTGCCTTCACAGAGGGCGTTGCGACTTCCTCTCGAGACCGTTACATGATACGATTACTTGCGTACCAGGGCTCGGTGATCTTTGTCTGGCTGCTTCCCTTTGACTTTTCAAATATGATTGGACCCTGAGGGTGGTCTTCAAGCCACTAAAGCCCACGGGATCGTGGTACCACTTAGCCTCAGCTACCATGCTGGTGTAGCAGTTTTCAATCGCTGAATAATACCAACCAGGAAAGTTGACTTAGTTTGGGAGAAAACCGAATCAAATCAACTGTCGCTAAAAAGAACAACGGTGCCGGTTGAGGTGTAGACAAGCCTCTGTGACCATACCTGGGACAGTGAAACGAAAATTGCGGTTTGATTCCGTGGGTCACATGCATGGCATCCTTTTGCAATATATGTATTTTCAGCAAGAAGGTTTCTCGTGGCAGTTCTTGATACACATACCTTGGTCAAAGAGGCGATCCCAGACCCGTTTGATTCGTCAGATATCGCGCGAGTGGATTTAGAATATGCCGTCTGAAAGTGACGGAGTGACGGAACGTGCAGAACTCAAGCTTAGGGTTTCGTCAAGGTCCTTCAGAGGCAGTCGGGATCACAAAGGATTCAGAGCCGCCTTCTATTTGAGTATGTGAGGTGAAGTCATAGGTCTAAAGTTGACGATACAGTAGGATGTCAAATCCCAATTTGTACTAGTTGCGCCTTCGGTCACTTTACGTTCTTTCTATACTTGCTGGATATATTGATGGCAGCCTTAGGAGATTTGGTAATTTTTACTTGAGATTGCATCCTCTCAGTGAAGCTAATCTATGCTGGAAGGCATAGACTGACTTCAGTGACAGGACGAAATCTCATCTGATGGATATAGCCACCAAAAAAGCTCGCGGATGGTTTTTAACGGGCAACTGGTTTTAAGTAACATAAATATGCATTTGTATACGCTCACTGCAAAGCCACGTCTTTTCCGTGTGTGGTTTGCATGAACTACAACCAATTACCTGCCAAAGGTTTGTCAATATATGGACCGTTTGGATGGAACCTGGCGAAAATGTGGTTTTTAGTGGGGAAACCTTATTTTCCAGCCGCCTATTTCGAACTGATCATCCCAGCCTAAAGCTGTCACCTTTTGCTAGTCGGACTCCGTTGGTGTAGTGATCCTGCCGGCTACACTAACTCGAACCTAGTTCTCCAAGGTCCAGCAATACCCTAAAGGTTACTGGTGAACAGACCAACGATGAACTGCGAGACGCTCCGGAGATAAAGTCGCGGTGTCCTCTGCGACAGGAGCGCAAAAGCATTAAGCGTCCAGCATCTCCACATTTAAGGAGACAGCGACACTGTCTTACTCGAGGACGGACGGGCTAGAGAAAATCCGCCCTAAAAACCGCACACTCCGATCACCAAACGGTTTATCGTGGCCGCCGGAGCATTATTCAATACTTTTAAAGCCACAGAGTTTGGTATTGTTCAGAGGACACATACTGCGCGCAAGAGTTAGACAGTAGTGCCTTAATCCCTGCTTCCTTGAGCTAGCCCGTACCCTGCTGTCATGGGGGTCAGACCATTGAGTCACTAGGCCGGAAAGGGTCCTTCAAGAAAGCCCTAATAACCACTGTCTCACGGTTCGACTTTTCGAGTCAGAGGCTAGGGGCCGGGTTCCCGGACAAGACACTACGCCCTCTCACTCCATTGTGGGTCAGACTTTTGAGTCAAAGTGTAAAGGTGGGTTACCTCAACCAAGCCTGCTTCTTCGACCGAAGAGGATCATTCGCTCTTTGTTCACTGAGCCTCCTCTCCACCCATCGAATGATGCAATGCAATCAGTCCATCTGCCAGTCAGCTAGCCAGTGTTCCGGGCTTGAACTCTCGCCCAGATAAATAAACCTAACTAATCACTTTCTAACCTCAAAGGATCTAATTCACGTTGCAACGTTCAGAGTCCGTAATCTATGTCAAACTGAGTAGCAGGTACAGCTTGCTGAAACCTTGCTTTCCTCATCTGTCGCTGCGTGTTGTGTCTCCGAAACACGCATACGAGACCCCACTTCGATCGTGCACTTCAAGCCGCTTAGGACAAGCTCAGATATTTCACATTTTACTCTTCGGGTATCTAATGAACCTGAAGCAATGGCTCATGATATCTACGGTGTGGGAGTTTCGCTCAGACCCAAGGGCGAAATTGATTTACTGGACTGGATCCCAGTAAACAAGCGTGTTTGTGCTGTGCGGTTGTCTGCCTCAATTAAGGTCAATGGTGTCGATAGGATAAGCGGTGTTTAATCGTATCAGCATACCCCCCGAAGGACCGCAGTTCTGAGACTGAATAGGACGAGTTTTATCGAGATCTGACGAGACTACTTCAGTCAGCAACAAGGACGGATTAGTGATCCTGGCGGATGAAATGAATGCCCAAGTTGGACAAATAAGTCCGGAACATGCACAGTTAGGTAGTGGATTTGGAATCGACACTCAGCGTACGGATAATGGGGAGCGACCACTTCAGTTGTGTGCAGATCACCGTCTGTTCCCAGCCACCACCAAACTCCAGCACAAACACTCACATCGAGTTACTTGGAGTTCACCAACCGCAAGCCAGTTAAGGAGGCATTTGGATCATGTGGTTATCAGTTACCAAGAGAGAACTTCACTTAAAGATTGCTGTTCCTTCTGGTCATGTCATCGTACGGGTCCTGTTATCACTCTTCTTTCCATTAACGTTAGGCGACCCTATTGAAGCAAATCCATTCATCAAGTTTGACAAGCTTCAGCAACTCAACAGTATCAAACTGATCTGGCCAGAAAGCTACTGAGAACGCATGGTCACGCAAACGACAAAGATTGCTTGGAGGTCGAATAGAAGCGAGTTAAAGATAGTCTGCTCTTAGCTTTCAGAACTGATTGTCCAAGCCATCTGACTTGACTAAATGAACACAGGATATCGTCAAGGTTAGCAGGTCTGACGACTCCCAGAAAGGACATACCAAATACTGTACGATGGCGCACGCAGATCCCTCAAAAACCGGATAGTCAGGAGCTTGAAGACAGCGAACGCCGGGGGATTTCGAAGGTCCGGGAGATGGAGAAGGCTTTCGCTGCAGGCAACAGCTGCACCCTGTTTCAACTGATTCGATCAACCGGTCAAAAGAAGACAGGTGTCAGCGAAACAATATGCGAAAAGACGGAACGGCAATTCTCTCCCTTAATCGTCGTCTTGAGTGGTGTGCTGAGCATTTCAATGAACAGTTCAGCTGGTCTGTTTCAACAAAACCACTAGGAGAACTCAGCGGGCCTGAATAGAACATCGATACCAACCGCACCTTAATAGCCGAAATCTAGCATGAGATATCAATCCTTAAGCGCGACAAGGCTCTTTGCGCGGATGATCTACACCCCACACACACGAAAATGGCGCGGTCCTGGTGAACAGTCTGACAGACATGCTGCAGAAGATTTGCAATGAAAACAGACGAATGGAGCTCCTCGACCCTCATCTCAGTGTTAAAATGGGTGCAAGAACGTCATACAAAAACCGGGTGGCATCAGTCTGATAGCCGTGGTATCTAAGCTGCTCTCTGGCTCCATTTTGTGCAGGTTGACTGATTTTCGCGGGAGGCAGATTTGTGGGTTTCCCCTGTCGCGTGTGCAGCGAACATATCTTTACAATGAGACACGTTCTTGAAAAGCACCGCTCTTTCAAACGCCTCAGTTTGATCGTTTTTCGGATCTGGAAGCCAGTTTTGGTTCTGTCGATTGCCTGAAGCTTTGGAGGTAACTCGGGTCCTTTCCAAATTCAAATCCCTAATGATGGCACTATATGTGAAATTCTGTGGACGGACATGAGGGTACAGCAAGCTTTCGCCTGAGTTCACCGTGTCCAGTAGTGTAAGAGAAGGCTGTCCCCATTCACCATTCCTCTTCAACTTTGTTATTTATTTGCTGCTTGGAATTCTTCTGCCTGCCTCTCGAACCTCGGGAATCGAAATTCTCCCGGGTTGTTCGCGCACGGATGTTGAGTATGCGGACAATATTACTCTCCTTGGTTCAGGTCCCTCAGAAATGCAAACCGCTGTAAATAGCTCAAATAACTCTTTCGCATGGTTTGTCTTGCGCTCTACACTTGCAAAGTGTAAAGTACTTGTACAAGGTTGAGTTGGATCAAACCCATACCTCATGCCTTCAGGTGAACCTATTGACATGCTGGACAAATGTGTGTACCTGGACAGTTGTATAAGTTCCCGTGGACTGGGTGGAGGTGAGGTTACTTCTCAAATCAGGAAAGCCAAGGCAGCTTTCGCCAACCTCCGACACCTATGGCGCCGACGTGACGGCAGTTTGTCTGTCAGGACAGAGTTTACGCTGCTGCACTGCCATCCATACTGCTGTGTGGTTCGGAAACGTGGCCTATACGTATAGAGGACGTACGGAAGCTGTCAATGTTTGACCATCGGTGTCTCTGATTGGTTGGTCAGGTCTGTTTGGACTATCGGATTAGCATTACTGACGTACTCTGGATGGTTTTTAGGAAGAAGGAACTCTCCTACGATATATGACTTCCTCATGCTTCATAGGTTACACTGGTTAATACAATTACTTCGCGTGTCATAGGACGGTCTGCCTTGCAGAGCTATTCTAGCCCAACTCTGTGCTGAGTGGAAGCTACCGAGAGGTTGACCTGGCAACGAAGAGTGAAAACACTGATCATTAAACAGAGTCGGTTCGACAGCTGCCACCTCCCTGGATATGGAGACATTGGAAATCAACTCACCACTGGCTAATGACACTGGGAGACATGGCTTAATCATGCGTTCACTGGCACTTGTACATCAAGTCTGTCCTCTTCATTACGTAGCTGCCCCGTTCCTGAACGAACTGTGAACATACCATCGCCTCCAATGCTTGGCTGTATCTCCCACACTCTCCCACTTTCCGGTGATCGAAACCGTAGTTGCTGAGACCGATGTACCCACGGTACATGGTTTATAGTGAATAAATTGAAATGAATTTAACTGAGTTCATTATACTTGAGCTGGTTCCTGGTGGGTAGCGCCCACGACAAGGACGACTCTTATTTTTCAGCAGTAAACTGCCTAGTAACTCTCTCGAAACTGACGTATATATGTGGCCTGTTAATCGTTTGTTTCCAGTGAGCTTTCTGTTGCCTATCAATGTGATCTTCTACTGCCGTCGATAGTCTAGTACTTGACCATCAAGTAGACTGCCACCGAGTCGATCTGGCTCGGGGACATGTGCGTCAGACCAAACATTTTTATTAAACATACTACTGAAAAATTTACAAGTAGAGCGACAAATAGACACCAACAATTACCTTGCTCAAATATTTACGTCCACAGAACGAGCCGCAAACAGCGGTTGGAAAGCGATTACTTGTGGTGCAATGGATGTTGAAATTACAGATCACTCGAACATGTGAGGAAAAGCGAATTCTATCGCCCGGTCACACTGAGAGCAACGTCTCTTTCGATGTTTGATGAGTACGCAATTAGTATCTCCACTAGTAAACAAGAGCTCAGGGAAGTAGGAAACGGGTAAAACATTGGAAAGAATTGGAGACACCAGGAGAATTTACTGAAAAAAATGGTCGGAAGGAAGACTGCTTCCCACGCGGCTCATAAAACTGTGTGAATGAAAGATGTTCCATACCAAATTTCGTGTTTTGATCGGTACACAAGCTATGGCGGTTTTCGTAGTTACTGGTACTATGATCGCCTTAGTGGACGTGTTCCGTGCCTACTCGTGGTGATCATTGATAGCACGCAGTAACGAATATTCGTTAAGTTCATACAAGGCCTTTATTTATGCACCCATACGTTGGTGCCTACGGAGTACAGTTCAAGTGAACCATCTTTCACTTGTATCGCAGGATCTACACCGAGTGGTCTCGCGCAGCCCTTGCTCAATCAACTGCCGGAATCAAGTGAAGATAGCGCTTTTGGGAAATGGAATCCACCAATACGTCTTCTCCGAACATGGTCTCTCCAATTCGACATTTTCAAAGTGTGATTTGGTGCGCTGGTCTCCCTGAAAAGTAAACTCCGGACATGGAACACCCTCGTGGAGGAAGGTCATTTTGGAAGCGTAAAACAGAAAGCAACAATCAGTGTGTGACAAAAGCGCGAAATGCCTAGTTTTCGTTGCTCGTCACATTCAGATATTTTATTATGATCACTTCTCATTCAGAACGGTTCAACCAAAACAGCAGGAAAGTGGGGAACTTTGCTGCTGGAGGCAACATTTAGCTGCAAATTGAGAAAAGAAACCAAATCAGCTGGTCGAGGTTTTCGCTAGAAGGTATAACTTCAGACAGAATAGCATAGACAAAACAGATGATTTAGTTTATCAAATAAAAAATCACAAGGTGGACTACATAAGGGGGAATAATAAGGATTATCGCCTTAGGAAGTTGACTTTACCGCTTGGCTCCTGTAACTTGTTCGTTCGTTATTGTGTTTACCTGTCCTGTTACTGCTTGGATGCGTGTTTCGGTTGGATGTGACGCACGCTTGAGTCAGTGCAAAGTGTAACTTATAGCTAGTGCCTGAAACGCGTGTTTTCGAACGATGCTTCTCTAGCCTTCACACTACCAGCAAGTGGGTTGACTGTACCCTTGCGAGTTTATGTCACTTGGTGAAAAGCACATTTCCTTCCTGCTACCTGTAATACGAGCTTTCAGGTGAGAGGGTGGTCGACCGTTTTTGCACCAGTTGGTAGAATGAATGACCTGATTACCGCTTTAGCAAATTGCTTCACGGAGCAAGAATTGTACTCCTTGACTGGATCCCCGAACACCCTCGTGGGTTATCCAACAGCTCCCTCAGCTATTGGTTGGTGTCAGCGCGCGATTTCAGTAGGAGTCTTGTAAATATTTGGCCTTTGATATTCTTTGGTTCCATTCATGAGGAACGAGAATAGGGGGTAACATGTAGGCTACATTTCTTAAATTATCTCTATTCCATTCGACAGCCCGTTGTCTCGATGGGGTCCGGCCAGTTACAACCAGGGTCAGATCCTGGCGAATGAGATAATCGTTCAACTGCACCAACCTTTCGGTGCTCAGCTGCTATACCAACCGAAGGAAGCACAAGTCTTGGGGTACTGCCAGGTTGCCCAAGCCCAGACAGGGGAAGGCAGAGGTCGGATTCGAACCACGGGCCTTTTTGTCGGTGAATTCGCACTCTAACCCCTGGCGAATATGCAGCATGAAGCCTGCCTATTAGTTATGTTAGGACATCCAGGCGTTTATTCTTCACAAGCACCAAACACAAGCGAGAGCTGGGAGTGAGGGGAAAAACGGAGTGCGGTTTTCTTGAAGAAGGAATGTTGCTAACAGTATTCATGTTTGGTTAAAGGACACATTCAGTTGCTTCTAGAACGATCAGGTGGAAGAAGGAATGTTGCTAACAGTATTCATATTTGGTTAAAGATCACATTCAGTTGCTTCTAGAACGATCAGGTAACAAGCAACTACGGTTTTCTTTATGTGGTCCTTAGGCAGTCCACAGAACAATATTGAGATAAATGCAGTAAATGAAAGAGTGGCTCATTAAAAATAGAGATGACTGTAAATTGCGTAATAGCTGGGGACCGGACAGTTAGTGTCAGACATGGCGTGACCTGGGTCATGTCTGGTTGGCAGTTTTTCTTGGCCAGACGAACTCGACTGTTTGTACGAATTGCTTTTGCGCACAGAAGTCAGGTTTGCGCAGGTGGACGGATCTCACCTTGGTAGCAGTAAACGGTTGAGTTAGCGTAACCTTCGAGTGGTTTGCTGAGACAATAGGAATAACGGCGGCATAATTAGAACCCATCAAAGGCAGTGCAGCTGAACTGAAGTCGGGCTTTTGACTTCCACTAGTTGGTCAAATCGGGCAGTGTTTACGGATCTTATGACGCAGTCATCTTGTTGCACTGTTGAGCGCTGTAGGATTTCGCGGAACTTTCTTTAGCATGTACCATAAACGAAACAGTTGACCTCAAAGCGAGTGGGTTAGGTAGTGTCTAAATTTATCCAAAACTGGACGTTTTTCATAAAGTTGAATTCTATTAACTTATAATTCGTGATTACCATCTTTACTGAAAAAAGGTCAAAATTAAACTGGCGAAATCTTTTCAGCTTTACTATGTGGAAACAAAATGTCACCAATAGAAATTCAACCCCACGGGAGGAACGTTTGGACGTCTGTCCCATCATCGTCTCCCCAATCAAGCTTCCAGCTGGCGTTGTCTGTCCATCTCACAACCCAAGCATCATAGTCCTATATTTTGGTGCAAACAATAATCACATAAAGTTGGTCCTAGGCTACAGATATGACGGGTGAGTCCACACGTATTTGTCAGACAAAAAGGACGTGTGCTGACAGCAAGACCAAGATGGAATGTAGTATATGTGTGATTTGTTGATGTGAAAACGGACGAATATCATTGGATCTGGTCAGCTCTGTCGAAGGGATTTGACGCGTCGAAGAATTTGCGAGATGAGACTGGGTCAACTAACTTTCGAGGTGTACGTGCATTGGCGAGCCACACCCAAATAAAAATTTCCATCTTCCACTTCGGGTTGGTTTTTGTGAGACTTGTGCTAATAATTCCGAGAGCACCTTGCTAATTTTTGTCAATAAATCCGCTGGAAAAGTGATCACAATGTCCCATCTAGCTAGTTATTCATGGGCAGTCATGAATCATGTAAACACGTTAGGATGAGTTATTTCCTAAGTGTACGTTTCAAACAGCATCATAGTGCAGGGGTAGCCTACCAAAGTGAAGGTGAGCGGGAAGTCCTCTAGACTAAGTGGTAACGTTTGCGTTACGCATTGGCTGAGTGAACACCATGGGAAACGCCTTATGGAAATGATCTTACTACTATATACTATACTATACTACTATACCATAGTATAGTATAGTATATATATAGTAGATAGTATAGTACATGTATATAGTATAGTATTTAGTATATAAACATATAGTACATATATATACATATACATATATACATGACATATGGTACATATATATACATATACATATATACATATATACATATACATACATATATACATAGTACATATAGTATATGTATAGTATATATATAGTATATATATACTATAGTATACTATACTATATGCCATTATATACAACTAAAAGCCACTCATCTGAAAAGTCCACAAAATGCTGTGCAATTCCGCTGCTAAAGATGTCCTCAGGAGGGTTCTCCGGGGAGGATTACTTGGCTTACGTCAAAACATTGCCTCTTCAAGAGTGACTCTCACTAAATCTTATTCACCAATTCATGATACAATTACAATAATATCAGGAATATAGAAAATGTACCAATGATCAAAGTTTACCGCTTGTCGTGATTCACCAGCAGCGGACGGTTCACATTTAGGAACTTTTGAATTTCTCATATGCTTAGTAAAAAAAACGCGAATACGAAGTAAGAAAGTCTGCTTAGTTTGAAAACAGATACTAAATGTAGTCCCACAAGACCGGAAACCTCTCTCAAATGGACACTACTTAATACCTCTCTCGTAATTATTCATACATGTGAATTTGTGGACGAATGAGTTCAGGTTGCTGAAGCGTTGGTGTAGTTTTATGGATGGATACATGGTGGAGAAGAACCAGCAGGCTTCAAATCGGTTAATTTTGTCTCAGGCTAATGTTGATGGTTTAGCATGACGGGGCCAACCAAAATACGACACCTGTGTTCACGGTTTTTGTGCGTGCGTTTTTGTAGGCCAGACCTGAAGTATCAAGTCGGACTGAGGTTTAGTTTAAACTGAACGTTGGGAGTAGCGACAGACGTTCTCCTTTCCCGGAGCATCAACTACATTTTGTCCTCCTGAGTTCTGAAAATTTGTTCACGAGTCTGTCCAGAACGAGATGAAATTAGTCGACTAACAAACGTAGGGAGCAGCGAATGTGTACCAGGGGAGGAATCACCACCTTTGTGAACTCGACTAATCCCCTACTTACGTGGAGGATTGTGAGAAATGAGACCTTTCCTGGGACGGAATGCTATTTAGCTGGCATGTAACGCTATGAGAAAATATGCTTTGATATTTCAAATGTCGCAGTTCCAACTGAAACGGGAGACCACCTATGTGCAGCACATTTATTTGAGGATCACAAAAACAAGAGCTATTCAAACTGCGATTCAATTGCGCCTTCCCTAAAAACCAAGCAGGTACGCAAACGGATGCATTTCGCGGATTTCGTACAATGCGGGTTCAAGTGAAACACAGTTAACGGAAAATTCGGGAACCGCGCCTACTTAATGAGCCCCAAGAAGGGCGAATTCGGTCGTGTGCTGCTGAGAAGTCTCCAGCGCAACCTTATGAAATGTGTTCCTTCGTGAGCTTCGTTCACTTTTTCGTCTTCTCCCATGAGAACCTTTCATGTCAGACGAGGATTGACTCAGGACCAGGAGCCTGATGTGACATCATGCATGCTCTACTCCCAAACAAATTGTAAAAACAAACAGTCACAGAAGACTTGCCTACTGAGCCTAAAGAGTATCAAAAAGCATATCAGTCGGAATAGTGGGGTAGTAGTAGTACACCACAGTCATCGTTATCAATCGGATAAGTTGATACATTACCTATGGGAAAATATATTGGCCTAAACAGTGTTGAAGGCAGCAGTCGGATTGACAGATGCTGCCAGTTTACTGATGAGGATGCGTAAAGGATAGTATTGCACATCTTTGAGATTTCCTAGCCGTATGCATGTTCCCCCCCCACACACACACTAGATCGACCGACGGCTCTCGGAGACCATGTTCATTTTGGTTCACTACAGTTCGGACTTAGATTAACCTGAAATGACAACCAACCAACGCAAACGACCGAAATTCCTCTCACCCAAATGTTAATTCATAGAAGGAGGGGAACCTTACCTGTATCTGCTTGGCACCAGTCAAATTCCTCGAGCCTGTTACCGAAGCCTTCCCCGTTCAGACAACTTGCTATTTTCCGTTAAACCTCTAAAATACGTAATCACACACAGTAAAAGGATTCTTGATCTCGGCCTACTACTTTTTATCTTCATGCGTTTTGCAAGGAGAATGTTATTTGATGAAAAGTCACGATCGGTCATGATTGGTTATCAGTGCTTATCAGTGCAATACGGGTGATATAGAGTTGTTCACTACTGTTCCATCGAACATTATGATGATTACACTCGTCCCTTTTCAACAAATGAGATTACTCACACTGATAACCATTATAGTCCTAGTTAGGTCTGACCTTCTCGAAGTAGTATCATACGCGATTCATTGTACGAAGAACTAATGATATCTAATCATTTTGCGGTAGGGTCGTCGTCTCTGTGGGACAACCGACAGAGATCGATCCTTCTGCACACTATTACCTTCCAGAGATATTGTGTCAAGTGACAAAAATTTCAAACTAACATGCAGAAGCAGTCTTCTGAAAAGTCCGATCACTACAGACGGAGGAGGTTACTATGGCTGTATGCCATTCAAGCAGGATTCTTTTGTGAAGCTCGAAACCACTCCCGTAAACAATCTTAGCTGTTCAGGCGTCACTTAGTGTTGGAATACGGGTAAAGTCATCCCCGTTTTCTTTGACAGTTGTCTATGTGCAGCGTGATAATCCACATGTGTTCGCTGGAAGATGCGAGTGTTGTTTCAAAAGCTATCAACGTTGAATTACGCCTGACGGGCCCTACGTGAAACTTGGACTCAGAGCTAATTTACTCGGAGGGCTGTTCTATATAGAACGCGAATCATGTCTCGAGAGATTTTCCATTTCGGACGACTATATCCTTCCACATCTGAATGCCATACAGCTTGAACTCTCTGGCCTGTCATAGTCTCGATAAAATACAACAATCAGTTGACATTAAACTGTCGGATGGCAAAAATCCCGGCTTTGTTCAGGTTGTGAATTGAACCAGATACGAGTGGGCCAGGGCTTCCTGCGAAACACGTTATCCGTTTATCAGACCGGCTGTCGTGTTGGTTCGGAAACATTTACCAACCTGTCTGTCCTGTGTTGTTCTTGTAGGTCGCATCGCCATTCGCTGCAGTTGACATTACACAACGATGCTTGTTCGTCTTTCGGTGGCGGTTTCACTGGTTCGTTCAGACCAAACACTTTTGAGGTCGGTCTAGCAACCGAAAGTCCTCGCACTTCTGGAGCACACTGAACGATAAGTAAATCAATCTCATGAAAACTTCAGTGACAACTGCCTTGGAGCTCCTGTTCTGATTAACACCTTGGAAACTTCGATGGGACAGTCTATTCACGCACTGTACAGCCTAGTCCAGTTGTATCAATTCAATAAAAGACATTTACCCTTCGACACATCTGCTGCGAAATACCAAGTAATTGACGTTTTTGAAAAAGACGAAACTGCTAATTTTGGAGTTTCACGTCAATCTGGCTTACAACGTGTCGAAAGTAGTTTCTAAGTAAACAGTCATCGGTCCATATTTCCAACCGAGCAGGGGGACGCACTGTTTGACCTCAAAAGCAAATTAAGTACACAATTTTCAAGACAGGAGCCAGCAGCCAATTAGGAAATTCAGTGCAGGGATTCGAAACCTGGTCTACAACGATATCTCTTGGCTACGTGGGCCTAACACACAACTGCTTCCCTAAAAAACTGCGGCAACGGTGCACCCTCATCCGTCTGAACTGACTGCTATTATGAAATGACTTGTCAAAAGGGTCGCAGAGTAACTGCATATCGATTTGTTTTGCAATTAACATAAGGCGAAACTTGTGTATGGTTTAAGTCCATCTGATGTTTTGGCACTTATAGGATGATGGCTATGAGCACAAGACTGATTGCACAATAAAGTGTGTAAAGTAGTCAAAAAGCGTTGCGCTGACTCCGCTATAGTTACTGAAGCAGTAAATTTGAGTCATTTTCCACAAATAATCTGCACGGTCTTCCGGGTGGATCCGCTAGTGAAACAAAACATTGATAGCTTTAATTTCAGTATTGATAGGTGAGTTGACCACTGACTACTTGAAATCTGGCTTTCCCTTGGAGATAAACCGTGGACCCCATTTCTGTGGAGCTAATGATGAACTTCCAACTTCGTTTGACATTTGGGGAACAGTGAAGTTGTGTGTATACCGCATTCCACTTCATTTAGCAGTTTGAGACTGTGACCCTCTTGACCAGCGATCGGTCCGCCTGCAATTCTGCGCAGGTGGTGAACTTGATTTGTGGTGTAATGCTTGGTCTAAGCAGCTGGTGATGCATTCAGAGAGGGACATAACTATTCGTGTTTTGTCTGAACCGTCATTGCCTTTCTTAGGGAACCGAATAATGCCAAGCCAATGAACTTGAAATCTGATCATGCGTTACAAGGAAGTATGCCATCGGCTTTCAGAAGTGTCTGTCACATCAAACCTTCTGTTCTTATTGGACCCTGTAAATCGGCTTACCGACCTTGCGACCTTTTGGCCAATAGTTTGATTCACGCTGCTTAGTCAGTTACTCGCCAGATGCTTTCGTTTCACTGGATTGTCTCAGTAGGAATTCTTGGTGCAAATCAACGGAAAGTTGAATTGGGCCTTGGGATTCTTTTGTGTCATTTACAATTCTGAATCACCTAGCAGGTTGAGATTTTGCACAAAACATACACTGAAGTCAGCGATTTTTGGTAGTTATCCCCAGTTCAACAAAAAACTCCCTAGATGACTTATTTGGGTCCAGTTGAGGTGACAAGAAAGACCCACTTTGGTTGTACTTGAAATCCCCCAGTCCTGTTCTGCATTATATAAACCAACGAGAAAAACTCCCCTTTCAGTATAAGGGGAAGACAGTAATGAGTGATACAGATACGAATTCTTCAGAACTACTTACAGCTCTTTGATTTCTGTCAGTTCACTGGCAGGAATTTTTCCAACCGACTCCTCACTTCCTATTGGTTGATTGCCAATCAAAAGGCTTGGACCAATTAGCGCCGTTCAACAGGGTATAAAGTGATACTCACTAGATCGGATCGCCTCACTCTCCACTTTCAGACCCTGTTGGTTGCAAACTGACATTGGTTACTTCAACGTTGGTCAGATGGCGCCCAGTCTTCTGATGGTCTTCTGCTTGGTTTTGATGACATTTACAAAGACAGGTGATGCGATGTACGGAGAGGCCGAAATCTATGTGAATCAACCCTGGATCAACCTGATAAGAGAAGAGTCGAATCCCTCACGTATGTAAACTCTTTGCCATGCGATATCGACATTCTCGTCGTTCTCCTGACTTTTGAATCACTTTTACAAACCAAAACAACCTGGAAAAACCATTTACTCTTTTTCCTATTTCAGAGAGGAATTATCCCCCGAGGCGAAGAATTCGCCAAGCGGACACAAAATGAAGGACAAGCTGAATCCGGCTAATAAGTTGAAGCAATTGGCTCGCAATAAAAATATGTTTGGTGTTTCTCATTCAACTTTTTTCTCATGTCGCTGACACGCGTTACAGTCTGTTTCGAAGTAAATAACGCAGTCACGTAACGTGTAAACCAGACTGACTGATTTATTTGGGTAACTAAGAACTTGACTGTTTGTATATATATATATATATAATGCCAGCCATTTAATACCTAGCCAGTGTTCTTTCGAAGAAAGTACTCTCACTGACAGGTCGAGATCTTGGTTGAAATTAGCCACAACCCACCCGATGAGATACTAGATTTCTAGATAAAAGACTTATTCTGCATAAAGACCAGTCCCAGACACACTGTCATCTCTCAAACGCCCATTGAGCCATCTTATGACGGTTGTTCTTTCTGCGTTAATCCGAAAGGCATATAGTCAATGTCTAAGTCTAGTAGTCCTCGCGGACCCCTTCCCGGGCTACGAGTGATCTTGTCCATGCAACGGTGATGACCGTGTGGAATCAGATACACAATCTGAAAACCTTATTGGTCAACTCAGAGACCTAGTCCATAAGTCCGATGGATATCCTAAACACTTCATAGTTGCATTTGTCCATGCATGCAATCCAAAATCATCCAGGTCCCAAAGGCTTGATTGAAGGTAAGCGCCTTGATGAATTAAAGCGGCTGAAAAGGAACACATACATGATGGCCATTAGTAACCATATAAAGGTTAGGAATCGCGTTGCTGAACAAGGTGGCATATATATCTGAAATTACACTATAAGAACGCTACGCGAGGTAACGCCCAGAGAGATCACACGTAACGTAACTCACTGAACTGTCCATGGTCCAGTGGAGTTACTAATAAGCACATTGGAATGAGCTCATTGTCAACAATATATCGACGACGAATTTTTTTGTCGGTAGTATGAGGAGATTTGGAAATTGCATTCAAGAACTGATCCGGTCAGTGAAGTCACTCTGGTCTTAAAGGCAGAGAAGCATTGTACAGCTGTTTCATCCCTATAGGGAATCATCATCAGCGTGTAACTCACGCATCTCTGGGGAAATTCAAAATAACAACCTCAAGGATAGTAGTTGAAGATCAAATCTTTCGGCCATGGGCGGTTGGTCAACAATATGGTTAACTCGCACCTAGGCGACATCCCGTCATTCGTCCCTCACGCGATCCCGATCACTTGATCACCTGTCGACTGGCTGTTCCATTGACGACTTCTTAGACGGAAGGTCCACTCTCCGTGTAAACTGAGCCACCAGTATTTTTGTATCACCGATGAAAAATTCCACACCAATATGATTCTCAGTCTTCTCAAGGCTTGTCGTTTACCCCTAAACGTCACCGTAGCAAAGGTGAACGATCAACTAACATTTGTAGGTCTGTTATCGGCTACATGTTCTGATGGCACGATTCAGTGAAACGCACATTATAAGAGTATGGAGTGGACAATGTATAGCTTTGTTCCTCTGTAACTGAAGAAAGACATGAATTACTACTCAGCTTTGACCTTGAGACATGATAGACGCCATCAGAGACACTTTAGAGGAAAAAGGCTATCCTGGTAGATTTAGTTCGCGCGACATGCAGAGCAAACAGGAAATACTAACGTGGGGAACCAAATGCAGGTAGCTATTTAGGAAGCTCCTGCTCAGCGAAGACTTGATAGCTGATGTGTTAACTAGGAACCTTTCTGTGGTCGTAAACACAGCCGTCAAAACACGACACAAACCCGGTCTTCAAATTAGTTGACCAGTTCACGATTGCTTATCAGTTCACATGTTAGAATGATGCCACCTATTTAGTTCGTACCACCCGGCGACTGACTAAACAAACAAGAGAACACTGTCCTAACTACTTCATTCTGGAAGGTAAGGTAACCGTTGTATCCGAAACGCTAGTTCGGCCCATCTGTTCGACACGGGACATCTGGTCACTTATTTGAGTTCCTTCACTAAGCACCAGATTACCAGTCCAGAGAAGTTGGACTACATATCTTTCCAACTGTTGGGGATATTGCCATTCGCATTCTCCTCATCAAATTGTCCTATTGAACCGACCAATTGTTGTTCGCCTCTTTTCCAATTTTGACACACACTAGGCGAGGTCGGCGACATAACCGAGTCAAGTGCTTTTGTTGGATGTGGCCGCTGAACTGTCCAACAAATACCGTTCTCTTTCTCGTACCAGCTTCATTGCAAGTGACTCCGTTTTATCATGTTTGGACCTACATGTGACCGATCAGTTTCCTTGAATTAATCCACACTCATGATACTACATGATGTTCCCTCATATTACAGGCAGGTTTTGTGTAAATTGTACGGGATATAGTTTCGCGCAACATTTAAACCGGTTCTTTCCTAGGCAATTTGAAACGGAAAAATTTACTCATAATAAGAGGAGATGCTACTCGTAAGTAGTTAGTCACGCGGATTACAATTACCACTTCATTCAGTTGAACGAAAGCCCTCCTACAGAACAGACTTCAAACAATGGGGATTTATTCTAGAGGGTGTCCGGTTGTATTTAATTCTTTTATATATGGATTTTCTTCATGGAATGAGACTGTGTGGTATGTCTCATTCGAGTTGGTTGACACTTTATTGAGTGGTTGGGTTGTCGGAACCTCTCAGCTCACGAGCTGTATGACCGGAAACAAAGTACTCCACGCGCAACACTTTGGTGACCCTGCGAAATAGGACAGTGCAGGAGTGAACTACTCCTTGGGTGGGACAAAATTTGCTAACCTGTTGATGGTTGTCAACTGAGGAATCTGTTTGTTTTCAGGTAGTACGTTACCAACGTAGCTACCAAAAACCCTGCACTATGTAGCACTACCTCAAGGGTGTGCCTGTTTTACATAATGCCTCCTCATTTCAAAATTCACCAGACCCTACTCCTGCGCTCGAAAAGATAACCAAACTTTAAACCTCAGCTAGATTTAACGCCGCTTACTAGACACGACTTATTCCTACAGTCGAAGTTTGATTACTTCCAGGTAGTCATTTATATCTTCCTGATTATTCATCGTCGTTTTGGAAAGACTGATTATTACGAAATCTTCATTTCACACATTATTAGGATGTTGAGATAAGTACCGTCGAACCTCATAAAGCTGGGTTAAGCAAGGCTTTTGCTCACGGACGCTTGTAATGGCCAAGCATGCGGCTATGTGACTGGCCGCTCAATGTCCACACAATGAGCCCAGTAAAGGACGATCAGCTTTACTGGGACCGATCGTAACTCTTTTAATGCATCCAGCTATTCACTGTCGCCAAACCGAAATGACAAACCACGATTATTTTTGCGGAGAAAGTTAAACTGTTGGTGTGGGACCCTTTTTGGTACAGCCATTGCGTAAATACAAATCCGTTTTTTAAGAAAATAAATTTTGCTGCAATCCAAATTCCGAGTTGCTGGTCTTAACTTATGACCCACTCGAAACCGTTGTATGCCAGCATCAGGCCGATCGATTAAATGGCCGGATGTACTTCGGAGTACGTTGCACCAAAGCTTTTGAAAACATGTTTCAAATTTATTATCCAGAGCATAGAATTCAATCCTATGGTGCGCCCAGATCTCATTCAACATCCGCGAAGCCTAATTTGACGAATCGCTTCGCGTCTAGAAATTCCAAACACATGCCACGACCTGAAATTTATTTGTTCATTCGTCTTACTACTAAATTAAACGTTAGTATGTTTGGCCTAACTTTTATATTAGACTTATAACAATAAATGCACGGTGAATGCAATAAACCAGGGGATAATCTCTGTGTGGTCCCTTCGCCATGTCTGCTCCTGCACTCCGATCTTTTGGGGGTAAAAGGCTGAAGCTATTGATAACTGCAGTTGAAATGACAACCATAGCTAAACGGACAATGTGAACTTGATGTGATGGTTATTAACTGGATATGTATGACTTCTTCTCCTTTCCAGGATTTGTGCTACCGCAGTCATGTTCCAAATGATGGCTGACCTTCGTTAAATGCACTCATTTGCAAATCAATTTGGTTTTTGCGAGAGACTCACCTGGAACCCAGCTGAATCTCCCGTTTGTGATGTTTCCAGGCGAGTCTCTCGTAAAAACTAAATCGACTTGCAAATGAGTGTATTTATCGAAATCAGTCCAATTTGGGTTCAAGTAGAACATAAGGTTGACGGAAAATCGGGGACTGCGCCTACCTGAGGAGCCCCAAGAAGGGCGAAAATGGGCGTGGGCTGTCGAAGACTTTTCAACAACCTTATGAGTAGTGCATTACGTAGATAACTGACCTTTTTGTAGTGCAGGTTGTTGGGTTGTCGTAAGCATAAGCATCGTGCAACCGTTGTGCTTACCCGTGATTGCCAGTGTAGTTGCCATCGCGGATACGTTCACTTTGGTAGGTCTATTTCTGAAGTATGCTGATCCAGTAGCAATAACATACGGGGTACCTTACCCACGGCTTTACTCTCAAGAGAACTGTTAACTTATATGAGAAGGTTTCTGTACACTCGAAGGTATGTAAATCTGCGCGTCTTTTTGCCGTACCCTGAGAGTCGTGAACCTACTGGAGATCGGACCCACCCACCTTAATTTTTCTGTTTTAACTACTATAACGAGACAGAGTAGCATGAAAAATGTGAATTTCCTACTGGTGTAAGGCCTGTGGATGAGACCTGTGCGCTGATCAACAGTTGTGATGCGGTGCCACAAAGGTTCGTGCCAAAGGAACGAATAGCTCTGGCTTGGGCGAAACGTGAATCCAAATTAGTCCTTCATCTGCGGTTCGACGACGAAAATGCGTGCGAAACCGGTAATGGAAGATGGCTGATTAAAAATATTTTCATATCACCGACCAAGTGGGCTTTGAAGGTTACCTTAAGCAAAGCAAATGATAGTTCGGTCCAAGTGAGGCCCAGTCACACTACTGATCAACGGCTCATGGCCACGTAGTCAAGTGCTCAGCCACGGACCAAAAGGTCGCAGTTTCGAAACTCTCCGAGTTTCGCGAGATGCATACAGCTGATGATTCCCAACAAGGACGAAACAGTTGTACAGGGGTTCTGTGTATTAATTTCACAGACTGATTTTCGACTGATCTTTACCTCGTTTGGGATTTTTTCTCCAGAGAAAAAATCACTTGTTAGGAAATCTGGAGCGGAGGAAACCGTTCTCTTGTGTCAACAGCTTACTCCAGCGGGTCAGTTGGCAGCTGGGAGTGTGTGATTGTAAACTTGACCGCTCCAACTAAACCACTCACGTCGCCAATGGTGAACCTACTGCCATAGTTCGTGAGGAAGTAATAGAGTGGATAGTCTTTCGAGCAACCAGGCTAGATATTCGCTGTGATTTGTGCATAATGTTATAGATGTTTAAACGATCACGTGTTCCTAGTGGTTCTTAATTAATCAGATGTTTGATGATGTACCAGCCGCTTGATTCACTGATTGTCTACTTGTTTGACCAACTGACCAACTGGTTAACTTATCGATCCAGTGACTGATTGACTGTGTGACCTTGTGAATGATTGGTTGACTGTTTATCTGGCTGATTGGTTGGTTGGCTGACTTGTCGACTGACTGATTGTCCGACTAATCGACTGTCGCTTGATCAACTGACGGAAAAGGTGATAATCAAACTTTCTGAAACAGTCGTATATTAGCACGAATCCGCCCAGCTTCTGGTCACGAATTCCAGACTATGCTTTTATTCAATCTCTTGTCTGTAAATTAGGAAAAGTTCCCGAGAAGTCTGAGCCTCGAACTTATTGGTTGTTGGTCAGGTGGCTGTCGGTCAAACCTCCGAGCTTAGAAACTAGCTTGCACGAAAGCTCAGAGGACAAATCAGCAACCGCCTGAGTAACAACCAATAGGCGCACCTGAACCTGAGTGGAGGAACACTGCTGTATTACTTGCCTGAGACGACCGACTACTGGGTGAAAAGCTGGGCGATTGGAACTGAGTTGGTAGAACTGGGGAGAGACAGAGAAAAAGAGTAAATGATTAATTTGAACGAAAGAGATTCAACGGTGAGTATGGCCACATTAAGTCTGGGACTGGTTGCCTAATTCGAAGAGAATGTGAGTTTGAAAACTGGTCAGGTTCGTTGATGAATGCCTGTCCAAATTATGGAAATTTCATTCTTCATTTGGGACGACGGATTTAATGGATAGTAAATGATTTAGAAAGAAGTACGTTTTGGGAGTTTGGGTCGACAGGACAAACTGTAACTGCTGACGGAAACTCTGGGACTGTGCCTACCTGATGAGCCCCAAAAAGGGCGAAACCGGTTCGTGGGCTGTCGACGGATTTTCAGCAACCTTATGAGTAGTGCATGACGAATAAACTGTAACTTGTTTTGCTGGCGAACCCAGGGGCTGGTCACTTAGACTTACACGACAACATGCTGTTATGGCTAGAAATAAAGAAAAGAACTCACAAATGACTGATACAGGAACAGCTACTGGTTTCATTCGTTTGACTGTCAAGAGAGAATTGAATTTTGCGAACCAAGAGTCCACAAAAAATAGGTACGAGAATCACTGATTGGCTTGCGTATACAAAAGGTCAGCAGGCCAGTAATTGTGTGTCATAGTGCTACCTGCTATTTTTGCGTTGCGAAGTTCATAAAATAATATTTCTCCTACGTGTATGGGGGTATAATGAAATCATATATCATTGGTTATATGAGCTAGGGTTATATAGAGATGCTCCAAGGAGATACGACCGTTCAGCTTAGCGTGAGTGGGTTGAAGGACGCAGGATTTGGAGCGAGCGGCGGATGTTTCTAGAGTCCAGATCACTCTCCAGAACTGTGTTCATATGATTGAACATATGTCACATATGTATGTCAAACTGTTTTTAAAAAAAACATTCGATACTTGTTTACTGGAACCAAAAGGGACCAGAATACGGAAAACTGTACTCCGGCCATTTGCACGACAGAGCTTGTTCACTGCCGCGGGTAATAGGATGTTGAGAGTACTCTAATCTGATATACAATCTTGTACCCAGAATAAGCAATCCGGAGGTGTACTAATTTTCGCTAACTTTTACTATAGATTCAAGGTCGGGTACATCAAACGTTTGTCGTTGTAATGCCTCCCCCGCTTCTAAAACTTTATAGATCAGAAGCTCATGCTGAGATATTATCCCACAGCAGCTTGCTTTGCATTGAACTGTTGATGTTAATCTACCTACAATGTTGGAAACTGGTAGCTAACCAAACTATTTTTGTTCTGCTCAAGGCTCACCAGATAAACACAGTCCTTGAAAGCTTGTCAAGATTATTTCGTTACTAAGTACCAAGATGGACTTGGTAGGGGTTTCACATGGGTTGCTCCTTCGTTCGCTCGCATCTACAAATGCCAGCTAAGACTCGCCGAGTTACAAGAAGAAACTTTGGTTGGAAAATTCCCGAATTTTTTCACTGCCAGAAAACTATAAGCAGCTTGGAAGGAAGGATAATTTTCACCACCAGTGAACACTTCATCCAAGAGCAAATCAAAACCTAAAAATGATTGAAAGATGAACAGCGCTCTATCCTTTGTAATGGACAAATTGATCGCATCGCTGACCGAAAGGTTTCGTCCAGCCGGGAATTTGCGATTTCGAATTCAACAAATTACAGTCTCAAAAGCGAACTCTGGCAATCGAGCAACTAAATCGCTATCTAAGTCTCCCAGCCAGACTTAGTAAACCTATAAATGGAATTTATTAGTGTGTTCCACATCGACTTACTGAAAGAAGCCTTGTGGAATTTGGATTCGACTGGAAAGTCATGCACTCCAACCAATTCTGCAAAGTTAAGGAAATAGTTTGAAATTTAATAGGGAGAATTTCAACCGGATTGAGGCTTAGCGTGGACCTGTACTGCAAGCATTATCAAGTCCAAATGTGCCGCCATAGATATCACTTTATGGAATCGGTCCGTGCTAACCAAAAAGGAAAAGTTTATAACATTTTTGCAGTCCACAAAGAACGTTTTCGGTAAAGCGGCTTCCCTGAGCAACCTGTGTGTGGTATGTCCACAACATGTGTAGCCTAAATTTAGATACTATTTTGAGTGACTTACTGACTTCGGACTGCGACTTTCGTTCACCACACAATGAGTATAGCCAGCTAAAAACAGGAGTGCAGTTCGAATGTGTTTACTGTCGGAGAGAACTACAAGTGGCAGGATCTGGGCAACGGCTGCTAAAAATTTGTCGAAATATTGAGTGAGTTTATCGGTTATTGAACAGGTGGCTATTGATTTGTTCCCTGAGCTTGACAATTGGTTTGCAAGCGTTTAGTGGTTCACGGTAAGAAATGACAAATAATCTTCAATTGCTATATAAATGCACGCAGGCAAAAGGAAGTCTCCACCCAACTCTGCACTGATAATTTCTCATCGTGTGGTGACAAGACATTTGGAAGCCAATTGCGAACGGATCAACAGCCATCTGATCAACAAACAAAAACCCGTTAAATTTTTTGACGCAGCTCAATTTACCATAAGAAACTGCTGTCGCCGAGTCTAATGCGGCAAATAAGAGTACCGAAGTAGCACTCATTAACAAGGACAACTATGTTGACAACGAAATGAAGTTTCTTAGGACGGACTGTCTGTTTCGATGGACACAGGTCTCATCAACTGGCTACCTGAATTACAGAGCCCGGAGGTACATGACGCAGACAGACTATGAACGCGTGAAACTTGCGATGACACCTATATTCTATAAACAAGTCTTCTCTCTACAGATGTTTTTAATACCTCAACGATTGTCATAGTTATAAAGTAACATTTTCTGGCTTCATTTTTTTAATACATTGCCGCTTCTATCCGAAGAGTGTCCCCCTTCACAGAGTAATACCAAAAACTGATGAACTTACAATTACTGGAAGTCTATCAAATTTTCCTGGTCCTGAGGAAAACAGAACAAGTCATATTTGGTCCACCCGGTGGTTAACAGCTCTCAAGTGGGATGTGTGTTCAAGCAAGTAACCTTAAAAACGATGTTGTCCATCCTCCCCTCAGTGTTTTGTGACTTACCCATATACACCAGTGTTTGTAGTGTAACGCGCCCTCAAAACCTGTAATACTTACACCTAGAAATGACACCTAAGCACAAAGCACAAACTCTGCAGCTTTAATGCTTGGTTAGCGTACATGAAACAGGCAGAAAACAGCTGCATATCGGACTGTAGCTTCCAACGTTTTAAAGAGGTGCGTAAATGGTACCAAAAACTGGAATTTTGGTGCTTCCACCTTTGATCTAGCTAAATTGTTATTCTCCCCATGAATTACTTGACCCCGAATTATTGCTGGCAGTCGATGGAACATATCAAACGACGCCAGGCTAGAACCTGGAAACATTCACAGTTTGGCAGTTCATTTGTCATCTGGGGTATAACCCTAACCCCCACGTTCGCCTGAGCTTCACTGCTCAGCACTTATGTCTCCCTATTTCTTTCACTGGCGTAGAGCACCGTATCAATAAATTGATACGGTGCTCTACTGCCGTCAGAATGCAAGATGCTGGTAACAAGGATCCAAAAAATGACACCGCCAATATGAGATTTACGCAAAACCTCTGTATGTACCCGGCATCGACGAAAGAAGATAAGTGAACATCTATCCATAATTTGAAGCCAATATGCCTCGGAGGAAAGCAGGGTGGATCAAAAAGACGCCACACTTCTGGGCTTATAGACTACTTGCAAACGGTACATAGTGAGACAATGATCGATATAGTCTGGGAATGAAAACTGATCAGTGCTTGAAGAATTCCGGGCGACTAGATGAACAAATAAAACCTATTCTGAATTGTATTTGAAGTATTTAAAAAAAAATTGAAGGCACAGAATTGTGGGTGAACTCCTTTTCTAACAGACATCTATTTAGGAACGCTATAATCATATGGCTGAAGTAAGTAGGAGCAAAATGTTTTCAACAACCTTAAGGAGTTAGAATTGGTGGCTTTTTTTTACACTGTTCTACTGAAAACTAGAAATGTGCTCAATCCGAAATTTGTGCCGTCGTTGGCTGTCATGTTATTCACAGGTAACGCATAAATTCGACCGCTGACAACGTATCAACGTTGAGGAGGGGGTGGAAACAGATTTTGGACGCACAAGCCAGTCTCAATATCTGGTTGTTTTATAGCTGAAAACGAGAACTAGTCAATCTCCGTTAACCAGCAATCAAAAATAGGCTGACTAATCCACTTGTTACCGTCACTTTCCGGTTACTGAAAACTTTAAAATCTAGTAGGAAACTATCTTTACTTTGTTCTGTTTCAATAAGCTAACATCGAATTAGAGGCAGTTTTACTTTTTTTAAAAAAACAAGACTACCATATGATTTTGTAGAAGCCTGTATTCCTGGGCTTAGGAAATATTATCTTTGAGGACAGATTCCACCGTGGACGGTGGTATGCATGGGTCAGCTGAGATATCACGTGATGAACACACCATACGTTTTTGCTTAAATGACATGCATTAAAAGCGCATCACAGTCGGGAAGGAACGGACAGATGCATATAGTCAAATGAAGTCAAGTTAAGTCAAGTCTAGTTAAAGACAACCGTATGTAAGTCCGATGCAAGGAATCCCAGGTAAAAATTTATGGGATGCCCATAAGTATTGGGGGAATTGGAAAAGGCAGTTAGCGAAGTGGTCGCTCTCTGAGGTGAATTATGACAGGAAAGGGGAGCATGTTGTGTGAAAAACTTCATGTACAACTGTGCAGTAGCTTACCGACGTGGACGATACTGATCTGGTTTTGACAACGTTATCAAGTGAGTGATCTACCGCGCATCGAAATGCTTGTAAGTAATAAAGGTGGCAGGGCTACCTCTAGCTGACCTAAAACAGTTGGGCAAGAGTTTAAGTGATCCAAGAGAAAACTTAGAAATGAGCGTATCAGGAGGAAAAGTTCACAAACGACAACAAGCTATGAAGTATAATTTCATGGAATTCAGAGGTCGCAGAGAGTACAAACAAAGTCCAATCATCTAGGGAATACAAGTCCAATTGTGACGCAAATGAAAGCCTGTATATATATTCGACCAAATGGAATTTCTGGAAAGAGGCTGAAGTGTTTGATTCGTTATATTTTGAATTGGGCCTATAAAAAAGATTTATCAAACATCGGAACACTGTTGTGTTCAATTTAGGTGGACGGTGAGCAGATAAATTCTGAGAGTCGCTAAGACGGTTATGAAGGAAAAGAGAGACCGAAGATCGGAAAACGAGGGCGACCGTGATCATTAAGTGACTCATTAAGTACCGAGCCGAAGAAAAATGCAGCATCTAGTGTTGGGTGAATTGCATTTCATCTAAATCTGCTGACATATGCGGACAGTTTGGCTTCCACATACTTCAAAACCTTGAGAAGTACATAGCGACACTAATCTCTGCGATAAACAGCACACAGGTACCAGTGAACTGGAGTAACCATCATTCCTGAACGAGAAACCACGAATGGTATTTTTCTTGTTCCTGTTGTTCTTCGAAAGCACAACCGTACTTCACAGTTTGGAGTTTCATATTTTTAAAATTCGAATTTAAAAGAAGAAACAGATTTAAGCCAATCGTCATACAATACGTTAGGTGTGAACGGTTGTGAACAAAACACAGTGATTAGCCTCTTAAAGTTTGAAGTCCCAATTTTCCTGCAAATGAGTTTCTTTCGGAGAGGACAGATCAACAAAAGGCCAAACCACAATTATTGAGGTCGACACAGAGTTTTAGTGACCTAAACTATTTATGTATAAAAACACCATCTGAGTGGACGAGTGTTTCTAAATCTGGAGTCGATAAAGCCATTGAAGGCAGAACACAAAGCAATTCGAGGAGACGCGACGGCTTAGCTTATCAAAAGCAGCTTATGTAAAGTGGACAAAAATGAAACAAGAACGATCCTTGTGGATACGAAACCCGAGAATTTTGACTAAAAATAGTTCTTTTTGCTTTAGAAGCGGGATTATTCGCTTCTTGGTGACAACTATTCTGCATCTCGCGTCGCATTTCAGTTCATCTACCTGATAAAAATGAATTGCCAAAACTCAGGTGAGACAAAACCGGGCAACTCTACACTCCCTTGATTTGTGGATTTCGTCTGAATGTGCTGAACTAATCGGAACGAATCACACATCTGTAATTTTCGGTTTTAATTCGGTTTATACTTTAAAGCAAAAATGGTACACGTGTTCCCGACTTACTTACTTACTTACTTACTTACTTACTTACTTACTTACTTACTTACTTACTTACTTACTTACTTACTTACTTACTTACTTACTTACTTACTTACTTACTTACTTACTTACTTACTTACTTAAAGTGTGGAAGAAAAAATTCATCGTTATTAGAATTTTATAGTGGAGATGAAATTTCACCGGTGGGTATTCCTACAATTCACTTCGATTGTAAACAGACAAACTTGTGAACTTCAAGTATCCTTTCCGAAGCAGTCGACGAAACGAATGACCTTTTGAAACCCTGGAGGTTTTACAAATACCTCCAGATAAGAGGCTACCATAGAAAAGACCAACTGGCTAACGAATCTCTCTCACGAAGGAGAGTGAGCAGTAGTACATACTTGCCTTTATCGACACACAAAAATTTGTCGTCAAAGCACACTCATCCTCATCATGATTACGGACATTATAACAACAAGAGGAGTTGCAAGTACCTATCTGTCAGCATCGGATAGAATGAGACAGAAAGAAGAGGCAAAAATGGAGGTTTGTACTGTAAGTGATATCAGTCCACGATTAAGTGCCGGGAAACAGTGTATAATTGCTCCATCCTTATTGGGATTCATCGGTAGCGTGCACCTCAAGAACCTCCAAGTATTTGTTTCTGCCCAAAGATTCAAGCGCTTAAACTACTAACCTCAAGGTCACGGGTTCGCGACTCCTTAGAATTTCGTGAGATATACACCGCTGATGATTCCAAATATAGACGAAACATCTGTACAGTGATTTTAGGCTTTTCAGCATAGATTGGCATTACTCGGTGGGCAAACTCTCCATTAAAATTCCCAAATCTCCTCACACTATCAAGTAAGAGGCGCCAACAATGGTACGGTTTAGTTTGTCCATCCCACTGTACGCAGCAAAAAATGTCTAGGCTGGTGTGCTATAGCCATGATACGATCAGGTCTTCACCAAAGAATCATTGGAATCGTCAGCCATAGCGTGCCGCTCATATACCAACACCAATTTAGTGGCCATCGGCATAGAATAGTACTAAAGTAGTCCACTCCCAGTTTGAATGACCAGGACATTGTGTCCGTTTAACTCACCGGTAGACAACCTAGGGTCACCAACTTCAGGGGGCCTTAATTTCTGAAGTGGCCAAGGTCCTTTCTACAAGGTTCACGTTGAGAAAAAAAACCACTTGTAAGATACTCAGTTCCGATATCTTGCTGCATCCACACTAATCGTCTTTTAATCTTTCAATGGGCTGTATCTAGTATCATCGTCCCCTATTTCGAAGAGCACGCACCCTGAACCATCCGAAGTCGCACGATTCCAGAGAGCACAGTCTCTTGAAAACATGGGCCTCCAATGACATAGTAAACAAAACGTTTCCCTTCCCCATTGAATATGGTTGAAAAAAACGAAAAGTCTGGTCTCGCGGTTTCCTTCAAAGTGAATGGGAGATTAACGAAAACATATTGAAACTTCTCTTTGGGTATAGTTTGCTTGCCGGATAATCTCACCGCTGAAGTAATTTCCGGTGGACAAACAGCTGGTGATGAGTTGTTATTTGACCAAACGTTGCGTTTCGTGCCGGATCATCCTCATTCGTTCGTAGACAGTCTGTTGAAGTTGTATCCAAATCACAATCCTCTCCATGTCCTGATACAATTATTGGGAAGTCCTGATAGTCATTACACATGAGCAGGAATGTTTGAGACTGCGAATAAACTAACCATCTCATCGAATTCTGAACACACACCTCTGTTCAAATGTAATAATGCAGGTGCCTTCAGTATGCGTTGGTCTATCAGTAGAAACACAATCGCCTCACGTATCCGACACCTTGGGTTTGAATCCTAACACGGCCGACAGTGTGCTAACGAACTCTGATCGTTTATGCTAGTATTTTCAGCCTGTCTTTGGTTATTTTTGGAAGGCGCTACAGTCATTAGATCTGTGTTACTTGGAGGTATATAGAAAGAATATGAGCGGTCGTGATTACGCTGAAAAGCAGCTACCACTACATGGGGGAACTCCTATCTCGATAGACCTGACCACAATCCAGTTGTTGTATTGGTGAGTTTGTCCTAGACCCTTCAGGGTAAAGCTAGGAAGAACCGTGTGTCCATTGTCTTACCCTCAAAACAACCTACCAATTAGTAGTCCGCTTATTAATTAGGAGTTAAAGAGCACTGCCTCCAGAACTAACGGTCCGCAGTCTTTTTGGAAACACATCGCTCAATGACCATTTTGTCTACCAGACCACAAACAATTTCCTCATCAGAATATATTTTCAGTTCGGAGGCAATTTTTGTGAATCTCAACCCTCGCAAAAGCTAACCGCATCTGATAGGCAGCAGCAGAAATTCAGCCAAATATGATCGTCCAGGGACAATAATTATTACGCGATAAACCAAAATAATCTTATCACTAAATGTAAAGACCAATTCGGCAGGGCTTACTGATGTGGAAGCCAATGTGACCGCGGATCACAGTTTGACTTCAATGACATCTGTTTGCTGGATGTACGCCGATGTTTTCCGACGGTTTTCTAAAGCAATACTTTACGGAACTCAAAGCCCAGACGTTGTTCAGTCTGTGTTGTAGGTGTACTTCCGGTGTGAACACTAAAGCTCGAATTTGTCAGTTTTCACCTAGTGAGGTGATCTTGAATTTTCAAGTGAAATTTCATCCCAAAAGTGAATTCAGCCTAGCTAAGAACCTGAGAAACACACTCCAGTTGATCCATCTCTTTTTGAACCGTCAATAGGTCTCGTCTTACACATTTCTGCGGAGCCTTTAACCCACAACCTACCGACTAGTAACTGGGCACCATAAAAGTGGCTGTTCAATAGCTTGATCGCCTTGCACATAGACCTACAGGAGTTCACCTAGCGATTCCAAGTTCCCCAAAATGTAATGAAACTCTGGCACTTACACGTCGTCAGTTTTTAGTTTCATTGGCGTATGTGGTTTTTTAGTGACTTTGCTTGCCAATGGAACTGTTACGGTTCCTAGTAAACATTTATACGTATTTGACAAGGCTTGTAAACACACGTTCGAAACAAGTTGGGTTAAAAACCGTCATGGATACTATAACCATTGTCAGTGACTAAACTCGTCAACACATCGTTGACGTTCATGTTCATGCACTTAGTGTGCATAACAGGCAAAGATACGCTATCCATTCATCTAATCAAGTCACTGTAGGGGCAGAGTTGCAATAGAACCACGTAACACAGTGCAACCCAGATCACTTGTCTGCAGGTAAGGCTGAACAACCTGAGTAACAAATTATTGCAAAGTTTTCCAATAATATATGGCGAAAATTGGTGGCAGATCTGGCCCTGAAGCCTCAAGCCGGATAGTGTTATGGAACAGGAAATTCTCCAGGCTGACGGAATAGTCAGCGACCAGATGATGAGATCCAGAGGGATCATGGTGCAAAAAGCCCTGGAACTGACGGATTGGACCACAACCTTTTAAGGTGAGCTCGAGAGAGCTCACTGTTTAGGGAGCGAGCTAATTGACTGGAAGGTTCCTGGTTTGAATCCAACCTCCAAATCTCGACTGCTTCTGTCTAGGCTTGAGTAACCCGATAGTACCTCTGCTCTCATATCGGACAGAAAAATGAGCAGTAATCGATTCTAGAAATAAGGGGTACAATTTAAGTGCCAACGATGTATTCGCTCAACACAGTCCTTTGAAATGAAAACTTCCAAGGTTCAACACCTATTCTGTGCAAGCTGAGAAGTAAAGCAAAGCTTGACTGTACCCATAGAACAAACGTTGATTCAGACAAAAACCTGGTGCATCGTTAGGTCATAAAAGCCGGTAACGAAGACTGATAATCAGGCAACATAAATTGATGCACAGTGTCGTGACGAAGCCATTGACTGGTGTGTGTATAGGCGTCTGTAAACCAGCGGTGTTCAACAGGGAAATATCGTTGGGCGTGCTTGTCCGGCTACTCACAACGTGTTCGTGAGATTCAACTTTGTGATACAGAATCTGCAGCAAAGTGGCAGAAATCTAAATATTGCGAAAACACGTTTCCTAACTGCTTCTTCTGGCGCTTGTGGATGTGAATTTAGGAGACTCAAGGTCAGTTGCACTGGGGCCAGATTTTTCAAGGTCAACAAACTCTTTCTGCAATTTTGATTGGTCCCTTGATGATGTTGTTTACGAGCCAATGAGATACAATCTCGGTGATACCTTAATCAGAACACAGTGTGGTTAGGGGAATCCTTCAGTTTTTTTCTTTGGAACAAGTGTTACCGGTAAGCTATTAAGCAAAGTCATACTTTTAGTGTGGCAAACAAACAGGGCGAGTTTCACACACGTCAAAACTTCACTTTCTAACAGAAATGACACCGAAGTTGCTACTTATCATAATGTTGCTTCTGACGGTAGAATGTCATTTGGGAGATGCATGGGGCAGAAGTGCTGTACCTCTTGTGGATCGACTGAAAAGGTCGCCTTATCACTCAGGCAAGTTCCTATTCCAGTTTCCTTCTTGGTTATACCCAAGAATAATAATCTGAAATATGTTTGAAATAATCCGAAACAATTGTTTATACCTTGAAGCACTTATGATTTTTTGCTTTTTGGCATCTCATTCGTCGGACGGCAGAAGCAGTCCGGTAATGCTAGGAATACTCCACTGAAAGAATAACAGTTCGGATAAGCCTTTGAATTGCTTTCTATAGGCCGTGTCACCAAAGCATAAGATAACTGAACAGTGATCTTGCCCGGCACTTTTGCTACAGTAACCGGAAAGTGTTGTCGATGTCATGGTTCATCTGTAACAGCCTTTTGGTGCCCCAGCTGCCATGCCAACCGAAGCAGGCACGAGGGTTGAGATATTACCGGGTTTCCCGAGTTTAGATAGGAGCAGGTGAGATGCAGAAGGTGGGTTTGAATCACAACCCCATGTTCAATAGGTTCGCGCCTTAACCACTGAGCAATCGCAAGATCCCTAGTATGCACGTTGAAGGTGTACCACTGATTTTTTCCTTTTCAAAATCATCAAGTGGGCGTTACCCTCAGATTTCCAACAAAGTTTTATACATCAACACCAAGCTGTGAAGTTAGACGATCGCTTGCAAACTAAAGAATATCCTAAATGACAGATTTGGTGGTGGTTGCGAGTGACCGTCTTAGTACACCGTCGAGAAGAGACTAGACCTTATCGTAGTACGATGGCCTGCATATCTCAGTAACTCACTGACCTATATTGGGGAATGCTTGTGCAACCTGGACAAGGCCTGTCCTGCCAGGTTGGTTGGAAGATAGGCCTCCAACAAGCACAGTCTCCTGGACCTCATTGCTGAGGATGGGAACAAGTGAAGTAATTTGTTCCTTAAAATTCGGGCTAATCAAGTAGTTTTATGCCAGCCACCGCTGTCTTGCGGTCTGGCGTTTGAGCTAAATTCTTTGGTTGAGGGCACTAATCAACCCAACAGTCAAACGAATTGTTATGCCTTAAAACATTGATAATTTTTGCTTTTTCAGCACGATATCCGTCCGACTGGAAGAGTCGTCCTTCGATCTTAGGCGGACTGTACTGAAAGGATCTCGATTCGGGTTGTAAACAAACGTCTCTGAACTGTCTTCTATGAGAGCAGTCAATAAAAAGTTGGTCGAATGAACGTTGTTCTCACGACAGTAACTTGGGATGCCTTCATCTACAAGCATAGCTAGACAGTTTGAAGGTATTTATCCTTAGGTAATCCGTGGAAAGTATGTGTTTGGCAGACCCAATGTGGAGTGACAATTACAACTACCGTGATAGGTGTTTGTGGCTAAGACAGAGTTCTTAGTAGTTGGAATTTGAATATATGTCAGCATGTGATGCTCGGAAGAGTTTCTTCAATAAGTCCGTCAGCGGATGACAAAAAGTAGACCTAACTAAGCAAACACCTCCTGAAATTAGTGGTGATTCTACCAGATAAAGCTAGCGATAAGCCCTTTGGTCGTGAACGCAACACACTGATAAACACTGGTTCTACAGAAGCATTGAGGAAACACAGCAAAATTTACGACAGTGCTTTTACCATATTAAACAGAAACGTGTGCATTCGCATAATCTGAAATCGGTCAAGGGAATTCGTTGGAGAAGAATGAATCCACCTTTCTATTTATTTTTTTAGCACGAAACCTCTCAAAGTTTAAGGCCTCTATTACAGTGATGATGATGATGATGATGATGATAGTGATGAATTCCAGCGCGGTTCTGACTACACTTCAGGATTAGCAGCATTTTGCGCAAACTTTCCGATTCATTGTGCATTCGTTGAGCCATGCGGTGAAACGCGTTATTTCACATCATCAGTTCACTGCGAGGGTAGCCGAGTGTTCAAAAATTGTGATATTCTGTGACTCAGTGAGGTCTCTCGCTCCTATTGCGAACTTATTGGCCGGTAAGCTGTCGAGATTCTTCAGTTTTTTTCAGGTAAAATTGGTATTTTCCCACTTGACAAGGAAGACATGTTCCCGTTAGTTGGTTGGTCATATTTCCGGAGTCTGATCTGATCAAAGGACCACGGTAGGCTTTTCTAAGCGGCCCATTAAGGTTAACGTCATCATAAACACCACCAACATCCCCATCATCATGAGAGACAGCATCATCAGTGTTGACACTGATGCTTCACCGGCGTACAAACATAAGATTCATTTAATTATATGTAAAGCCACAGAAAGAAAAGAGTGGGCGAGAAGACGAACTGGTGCTGGCCTATCGCAAGAATTCTTAGGCATCCACACCTCCAAGCGCTCAAGAAGACAATCTGGAAAGTAATTGACAGCACGAAAGCCACTTAAATCGATCAGCCAACATTGCTTGCAATGTCTCCAGCAAAGTGCAGGCGGGGTCACAGGGAACCCATTCGGGAAGGCGTACTGCACCAACAACACCCGAACTCTACGTGATCTCTTACAGACCCTTCTGCCAAGCCATAAGTTGCCCACCTTGCAGTTTGCGCCATCCTGAAGCAGGCACCTAGAACAACACTCGTCTCGATAGACAGCGCTTCGGGATGCTTAGAATATGGCCGAGCCATCGCAGTCGATGGTCCTGGATTTTTCCACGATTGATGTACCTGTCGCGGTGTCCAGAATAACTGAACTTCATTGTTTAGTTTATCTGTGAAAATACAGTTGGCAGGTGCGAGATCCGGCGGGCCATTATCTTCTTCTAATCAATAAAAAATATCACCCTTTATATCTTTAGTTGGATCCCAAAATTACCTGAGTTCGACTGCTTAATCCAGCGTTCATATGAGCTCTTCAAACGTTATTTTGTTCATATTGAGCGAGCAAAGCCAAAGGTTTCACGGGATCAGCTGGTAAAAGTTGTGTAACTAGGCTTTAGCTCGTCCTCTGTGTTTGACGATTCGATTGCAAAAGTATTACCACAAATCGAAACGACATAATACTTCCCCAGTAAGGATTTTCTCTACAGCTGGGATCAAGTTTCTATCATAATTTTACACCTCAAAGTGAAACACGATCTACCGTGGGCTTAAACTGTGCACAATCGGAAACTTAAGTAAAATTAAGTAGGGTTGAAATCCTTTGTTCGACTTGCTGTCAGACATTCTTCTAGCAAGCGCCAGTTCAATAATAACAACACTTGTCAAGATGGGCATACAGGTCAATAGCCACCTGATCAACAACCTATGATAGCAATTTCAATCCTACTGGAAGACGACCGGTGGCGCATCCCGGTGCGTTCAGGAGGTGCACTGCTAATGAGTTCACGTAAACTGCATGCTCCTCTTGATGTGCCTAAGCCAGGACAATCGCAGCATGGAGGGAGGGGGCTGTTTGCACAAGTGTCATTTGAATAAAAATACTGTCATAAAATCTTACAAGGTTACCATCAAATAGCATTTGTTATGTGAACAGGCACTTCTAACGATTGTCCGACAAATATTCTGCTGCAGTTTATCCGAAAAATCTACCAGATAGGCCTAAAACGGGTGATAGGTTAACTGTGAAGGATAATAGAGCCACCATGACCAGATCGAGCCTGTTTGGCTGATTTTGACAAGAATGCAAAGTGCTCCATACGTGCATCAGTATTACCAGGAAACTCTTCCAAACAAGACGTAAATTTAGGCAGGTCATTTGAAAAGTACAGTATGGCTATCACGTGGTGGCACTGTAGTTGACGCAGAAATACCACTTTTGTTCAGGAATTTGCCTTCAGCTGATTAAACTCAAATATGCATCACATGTTTGATAGCATAAAATAGATGATTTTTGCACTGGACCACTGCATCTGAACAACATAAAAGGCACCTCTTTGCCGTATTTTACTTTCCTTTGTTTTCTGGGAGAGGTACAGATTGCACGAACGGTGCCTATGAGTAAGCCAAGGGAAAGCATTCAGTGTTGACTGGTGATGACCAACAGTGACCAGAAATCGGATAAAATAATCATTTTATCAGTCCGCCCACCCTTCCATGTCCAACAAAAAGTTGTAGTCATATCTAGAGATAACTTCTTGTGTACTACTTACCTACGTTCTATTCTAATCCCGGTATTCTGTGTAAAACACCAGAAGGAGCAGAGTAACACTTGTCAGTGTGGATTGACTGGGTAGAATCATTAGAGTCCATTTTAAGCGCTCGCACAAATCGGAGGCTTGATAACTACAAATTCATATCTGTCAGGGAGAGAGTATCACTGTATCAGTCTAATTTCGTCTTTTGTTATAATAACCCATCACTTAGAATACGAGATTGTATCATTTCTGCTGGCAACAACAAGAACGGAATAAAATCCATACCTTTCTGTAATCATTTCCAATTGAATTAGGTTGTGTGCATTTAGTTAAAGAGCAAAATGCTGAATTCCCTGTCCATACTGTCCACACTGTCACTGCATCGACAGATTTGCCGATTACTAAACACACCTAATCAAGTATGGAACTGAATCATCGCGCAGCCACACTACCAGTGTAACCACACTACACATACAGAGTCACTATCCCTGCTCGACCGCCCTATACCAGATAAAACCATTCCATCATGGGCGCTTTACTCTACCGCAACAGCTGATTGCGCTTCTGTCTTCAGTCTGGTTATTTGAGTACAACAATTATGTTCTGCGGATGCATCCATCGTGCTACTCGTATCCCTTGAAATGTCTAACCAGAATGGTGGGTAAAGTCACTGGTATTCCAACAGTATCCCCAAGTTTCCAATCGGCCTCAAGTGATCCAGCTAGTGCCCGCTTTCAGTTCCAACAGCCCTTGCCAAAATGAGCTTCTTGCAATCAGCTGAGTTCATTTATAGACTCCCGACAATGTACACAGAAACACATACGTACACGAATCGAAAGCACTTGTCACCGGGTAAGCTATCGTAGTTCGAGTACTTCGGGGGCGTAGACAGTGCACTCATTTAGGTTTGAGTTGCACACATTCTTACTGATTCCAAACGAAAACGACGCGTTCTGGACCAGCGGTACACTTTAGGCAAATATCGTAAGAGCAATTACCAAAACATGGTAAGAAAGCATCCAGAAAGTAATAGATCGTAAAAATAAGCGTAAAATTTCCTGCATCATTCCCCATTGTCCCGACTTTCTTCGTCATTTTACCATTCGATTTGATCACTGAGCATAATGTCACCTGACTTTGATGCACCACTGATTTCAGGTCTATACTGGTGGCAGGTTGTGGTACCCACCAGTTCCCGCCTATTACCGTCACACGCGATTCATATCTGCCCTTTTCGCTTCTCCCCTTTGGATGTAAGGTTCACGGTGAAGGTTCCAACGACGCGCACGGGTGATACCGGAAAACAGAAATGGGACAGAGAATTTGCAATTTGAGCGGCTTGTCTATGCCATGCTGCTTGAATGCAAACCGCTGAATTGAGGCTGATTCCATGGTCAGTGTATAGTAACGAGAACAATAATAACAAGAAGTAATCGCAATGTGCCAACGCGTCTAACACATTTCTCATATGCGCACACACGAGGAACGTGAATACAGATAGGCGTTTAGCCAAAGCAGCGATGCTGGGCGGTTTGAGCTTACCCATTGTGTATGAGGCAGAAGTGGCTCTTGCGGTCCAACTCCGTTTCAGGTTGGATTTCGAAGATCGCGGGAAAACGGCAGGTCCTGATCGACACAATCAGGACAATTACTGGGTCGTCGTTCAAGGCATCAAGCTTTCCGCCCACATCATTCAGGGGTGAACATGTTTGCCTGCTCAGTTGTGAAAATTCAGATGCCTCCAACTGGCGCTGGTGGAGTAGCGGTCACACGCATGCCTCATATGTCAGACGTGCGGACTTCAAACCCCTGCACTGCGAAGGATGTGCACAGATGACAGAATTAATAGGAGCGAAATTCCGCTTCAGTATTTCCCCTCCTTGGCGATTCAACAGACTGACTGTGCCAGGAAAAGAGGATGACTTTTCAAATGAGAATGGCTTCAGCGTGGATTCCACAAATCCCACGAACACCTACAACTAAAAATGGTTTTGGAATACCGCAACATTCGGATGTCGAATCGTACCACGAATTGCACTCAGCGATTCATTATAACCGCTTGTTCAAATTAAAGAAACTTTGACCTCAACCGTTTTATGGCACTGAATTTCTTTCTAATGTCCAGTGAAGTGGGATAGCACATAATTGTACGTGACAGTGCTTTGTACAATTCTTGATTATGAAGTTTGTTTCTGATCTGAGTAACCTATACGATGGTGACTAAATCGAGCCCTGTTGGGGTTGTGCGCGCCGGTATTCCAATCGGAAGGGAGACAACGACCTCTGGTGAAAACCATACTTGGGTATACCTTAAAAACAATAAATGTACAACTTTTGAGGTGCTATTATTTTCCCAGTTCGAATCGTGTTGGAATGTATCACAAGACCACTACAAGCTACTTACAACATTCCAGTAGGTAAATATCAGAGTAGAAAATATCGGGGTTGGACGATGGCAACTCCGGAAATTGTTTCTCAGTTTTCCGGATTTGTAACGGCGTTTATTAACAATTAAGTTATCATACTGACAAAATAGTGACAAAATGAGAGCGAGTGAAATTTTTATGATGACACTGACTAAGTAGCTGGCATTTTGTAGACTTTGTTAGCCTGCAAAAGCCTGCCGGTTTCAGCTTGGGAACCTGCGTTGGAATTTGGTTATTTCATTGAATACGCAACGTAGGTAATGTTTCCATCTCAATATATTTGCCAAAAAGTAAAAATTTTCCGGAATCTCTGCTGATGTAGATTTTGGTGTGAAGTTACGATGAGCGTCTTGTATAGGATACCGTACCCTCCTGCAGTACCGCCTGTTTTCAACGCTATCCGGATACTGCCTTCATTCTCTTACTGGGAGAAGAAACAATTTATACGGTCATATGTGGGACCAAGTCAGATCTGCATCCCCAAAAGGCTCGTTTTTTAAGCTGCGCGATTTCAATGCTGGGGTTGTCAGGCCCTGGGAAACCTGGAAGAGGATACTGGGTACGTTTGGAACTGATGATGATGAAGAAAGAAAGGAAGAAAATATGTACATCATTTCAACTCCCAACTATGTGAGGCGAAAATCACTTGCCGCGTGGACCCATCCAAGAAGTAGACATGGACACCTGATCGACTATAGTATTGTAGGGCAAGGAGATTTCGGTAAGCAGTTGACCAGAAAAAAGATGCCTGGGGTTGAATGCCATGCGGATGAGACCACTTGTCGGTACCATGGCAAAGTGCGTGTGGCGCTCGGGAAACTGCCGCGTTGCGGGCACAGAGGAAACTCATTCGGGTTGGATTAAAGAGAGATGAAGGATGAGGAAAATGTATCGAAAACATTCGCGAAAAACAAAAAAATAGACGGTGGACCAAAGGAAGTGAGGCATCTTGGTGGTATGCGAATCTCAGCTGTCATAGTGAAGTCTTTACCGGACTGAAGGTAATCTGTTGACGGAAAGTCCAGTATCTCCAGCCTACAGAATACAAACGAACTGGTGAAAAACTCGACAAGCCATGAGAAATTGTTGCAGCCTGAAAACACCATACTTCAACATTACTCAACGGGAAAATCCGACTCACAGTGGAAGACTCTGGAAAATGGTTTTCTGTCCAACGTCCTTGTTGGTACGTTAAACTTTCTGAGAGGTTTGGATTATAAAGCAAAGAATGACGATTCGCATAAGATGAACAGATTGGTTAAATCGAGCAAGTAGAATTCTGATGGAGAGTGCATGCTGCGAAATAAGGGTGACGCAGAGCAAGCTTCCACGGTAGTTCGGATGGCAGACAGAAATGAACGGTTAGTAACCGCACCAGGACTGTATTTAAGTTCATGCCTAGTTCACCTGGGCTGCTCGTCTAAATTACTACTGTGCGCAACCTATACCTTGCTTTGACCCACGGCAAAGTGCACAGCTCATGAACTGACCACCCACATTTGCAAAAACCCCTGTTTACTCAAAGGACCATATATAAAATCCTCGCCAACAAAGAAGTAATCAAGTAGGGGGAGAGTGGACAGACTTTTTTTTTACCAAACTTCCGATAAATTCGACGGGTATCTCACAATGAATATCGTGTGATTTCATCTCCTACTTTACTTACTGAAGTGTCAGCTCAACTAGTTAACCAACGCTCATCCACGATATTCTCCAACCAAATGTGTTTCGGGCAATTAGCCTCATGTTTCAGTCGGTATTGTATTCAAGATAGTACAGTATGTTTTCTTGATGGAAAACTACTCACAAGGTTACTGAAAGCTCTTCGGCAACACAAGATCGGCTCCGCATATTACATTGGTCTTAACGAGAGAGCCAAACGAATCTGTCATGCTCGCTGGAACATTATGTGGCAAATTGAGTTGAAGACAATCAGAAAATGCGTCTTCATGAATTTAACCGGGACTGCTCAAAATCACATGAAAGAGGACAACAACAACAACCGCTTGCTTTGTCAACAGACCGATATTCATAGCCGGCGGTCTCTCCGGTTATGATAAGATCTTTCATCTGGATTATGTCTAAGACTTGCATTCAGCTGATTTTGAACGAAGCTAGTTCGTCTTTCTCATCTGCCTGATGAATCGTCATGAAGATGTGAATTCCCATCTGAAACTACACGTGTGTACAGCTCAATTGCACCCGATTCTCTGGAGTTATTCGAACGCGATGAAGACGGTTATTTGGTAGGGGAGCCTGTAGCATTTGTAAACTGCAATTTTTCCCGCTAAGTGTGATCTCCTTTCGCCCTGTCATTATCGGTTATGTTATTGTGCAGTTTGTTTTAATGAACTAAGCAACAAGCTTCAGCTTCTAGGGCTCATCGGGACTTCGCGCCAGATTAGTGAACGGACGCGCAGAATTTCTAAATAACTCGATAAGGAAAGAGCACGTTCCATACATATTTTCACGACGCGCTTGTGGACAGGAATTCATGAAGCTTGGTTCAGTTGGGTTGGAGTTCAGATTTGCTAAGATGGGTGAACTCTGCCTGTTCATCATTCAACCCGTCGACGAAAACATCCTGGCGAAATTCTGATTGGTCCTTTGAAGACAACCAATGAGATAGCGCGCTGCTTGTGTATCAATTAGAGGAGCGCATTGTCGTTAGAATGAGTCCGTTAGTTTTGTACTTTGGAACAAGTACGACTATGGTGCAAATGTATGCGTTCAGTAAGTCAAACGATCGAAGCCAGTTTTCAATCATTCTGAACCGTTCCCATTGTATAGGAATGTCAACAAACCTGTTGTTTATGTTGGCGTTGGTTTTTGTGGTGGAATGTCCGCCTGCAGATGCATGGGGCGGACATGCTGTGCCCCTTGTGGATCGAATGAGAAAGTCACCATATCAGTCAGGCAAGTCTCTGTTCACCTATCCGGCTCATACTGAGAAGCAAAACCCTGAAACTAGTTGTCATTATCTGAAAGGATTTGTTATACCGTACACTGCTGATAACTTTTGCTTTTTCAGCATCAAATCCATCGGAAGGAAGAAATCGTCCTTCGATCTTAGGCGGACTGCAGTGAAAGATCGTGAACGAACGTCTGTCTATGATTTTCCATGAGCTCGGACAATAAACATTGGTCGAGTGAACATTGTTCTTTCGGCAGTAACCTGGCTAGTCTTCACCTATGAGCATAGCTCGATTGTTTGAAGGTATTTATCCTTAAGTAATCCGTGGAAAGTATGTTTGGTAGGCCCAATGTGGAATGACAGTTACAGCTACCGTGATTGGTGTTTGTGACTAAGCCAGCCTCTTTAGTAGGTGACGTTCTGATAAGTTTATGCCAACAAGTGATGTCTGGAAGAGGTTGTTTGCTAATCTCGTCGTTGGCTGATTTAATTTAAAACTTACTGAGCAAACAAATCTCAATGTCACCCGACAAACGCCCAGGAGATAGTTGTGGAAACAGGCCTGGCGGAATCACTGAGGGAACACGGAAAATTTACAACAGTGGTTTTTATGTTAAGAAGAAATGTAGCTGGTGCGGACCGTAAAACTGACTAGTGTTAATAAGGCAATGCGGCTGGATTGCTAAGCTTTCAGCATGAAAGTTACCAGAGTCTTCTGCCCAGAGTCTTCTCAACTGAATGGGGATGGATGACTCGTAGTTGAAGATATTTACCAATACGCTATTGATTTTCAGTTGGATTCTGACATTTGGACCACCTGACATTCGTCTTCACCAATTTTGTGTACTATTTCGTATTTCTGATCCGGAAAATACGTGTATCTTCCTGAAACTGATTGCTGGTGTGCAGCTAGGACGTACGAGTTTGAACCAGACGAGCGGTTTATTCTTTTGGGGTTAGCTTTTGGGGGGTGAAGTCCTAACGCGACCGGCTGTACCTTATGCGTGTATAATAGTAGTAGTCTTGCCAAAGTTTGCACACAATCGTCTCAAGATCCACACACTGTGTACAAGTGAGACCCAAGTGCTTTCTCAAGTCCTAACACATTGACGTTCGCAAAATACACTGATGGCAACGTTTACAATTTGAACCGCTCCAATCGCTGATTGGTCACTGTACGCCGAATATGTTCACCTGTACCAAGAAGAGAATCTGCCAATGCACAAATGATCGCAATAGTTCGCCGTAGCCTGAAATAAACCAGGATTTTATTCCAAAACTAGCTTCCTATGAGCTTCATCTCACCTAATTCCCATCAATCAAGCATTGTTTCGTCTAGCTGATAAGTTGTGTTCTGAATAACAAAATCGGGAGTTAATTCACACCAGAGGAGGAGTTACTCACACACCATTTGTCGTTTGCCCGTGTAATTCGGAGTTTTAAAGTTGATAAACGAGGCATTAGGAATAGCACACCTTGTACATTTCCAACCAATTCTGTATGTTTCCCGATACCGGCCTGGTAAATATTCCTAGAACGCCAAAAGCAAGTGACCGCCTTAAAAATTAGCAAAATTGTTCATTTCTTATTACTGTCTATTCCTACTCTAGATTAGCGTTCTAAATTAATCCGCAAAACACCAATTATAAGCACCATCCAAAACTCGTTGGCGGCCTGTTTAACCGCAGAGAAATCCAAATCGCTTGGTCTTACAACTGATGCACTGTTCCTGTTTTTATCTGGAAGACACTGCTTCGGATCGACACAACTTGTAATCGTGGGGTAACCGTTCACAAGTTAGTAAGGGTGAATTGCCACAATCGATTGAGAACCACTGTTCTTTTGTGTGTTCTAACGCGCAAACTGGGTTTCGACCAGGCAGCCAGCTAACGAATGAGCAATAATCAACAAAAAGGACCCCTAACCACAAAGTAATAATCCGGGTCCGATGGAAGTGACAAACATCACCTGTCAGCCACGGGCAGATCAGTAACAGGTATCGGCACACACACTCAATCAAAAGAAGTCTCGTCGAGTGCACGCGTCCGCAAAAACGTGCGATGTGCACAGACAGACGCAGTGGCTTGCGTAAACCAGAATTCTTTTACCCTAACAGCTTAAAAAACTCTTCCGTCCACACTGCGGGCAGCTTTCTAGTAGGGTTAAATTCCTTCGTTTTTATGGAAGCCGTAGTCAAGAGGGAACACTGAGGGTGGAAATTCTATTTGAACCGATTAATTCATAAAAAGACATACCGATCAAGGCCCGACGCAACTATGGTCTATGGTTTTATCGTGGTTTGCAGGACCAGCTAGAAAGCCTGCATCCAACCCGTGGTTGATCTCCCTGAGATGGATGGTGTTTTGTTGTGTTTATCAAAACGAAATATTCACTGAAAGTTGTCAGACTTTGACGCGTGTACTGAAACGGAGAATTCCACTGAAAATGGTTGGCAATATTTTGCAATTGAGTGTGCAACTCCCCTTACTTACAAGTAAGAGGTATAATTACTAAGAGAAACGTGAGAAATACGCGTAACGAGATGATTGGTTTGAATCCGCAGTTGACACCAACCCAATGAGCGTGCAACTTCATCGGGTAATAATTTGTGGCTTTCTTCAAATGGCTTTACTTACGTAGTGTTTTTCCAAATACACGATCACCTGATTAATATCCAATTAGCCAGAAGAGTGCCTCGAGAAAGATTAAAGCCTTTCATTGGAGTGATCAGCTGCTTCTGAAATGCTTCCATGTCTTTGAGTGGATTCCGTGTGCAACGCCGTGTGTATTGTGCCTGAATTCCACAAGCTCCTGTCTGGCTGATAGATGCCCCTTAAATTAGACGTCTGAATGGTGCACCAAGTGAACATCAGAATGTGGGCCGCCTCTATTCCGGTCAGCTTCAAGTCGGTCATCTTACTTAAACACTGAAGATCGCATAGGGTCTGTAATGTACCAAGCTAAGAGCTTGGGATCAAGCTTTTTATTACTCATGAGTACTTAGATCCTCAAAGGTGTCTCCAATACCGTTGTATCATCATGTCCCATTAAACCACCTAGGTAAGCAAGTATCATCTGGCTAAAATAACGACCGAAAGATTTTTGAAGAGGGGACCGATTCAAGGCTGATATGAATGGCTAAATTTCACAGGTATTGCGGGATTAGCTCGGAATGATAATGACTTGTGGTGCGTTTGGACAGTAACTGGTATCTTGGGACTACAGAGCGCAGAATATCAAGACAACCAGCTACTATCCTGGAATCACACAGCCGAATTTGGAGCAGATTTTTCGTCGAAATTTCAAAAGCTGAATGATGACCTTTTATCCTGTAAATTCCGAATGCTTGGAGCCAAAAGGATTAGGAGGAGATTTCACATGAAACAGAATGATTTTACTGTGACTCACGTCTAGAATTTCTGGCATCTGAACAACAACTTTACGCGGTTAGTAATGCCCTTTTTATTCAAAACACGGTCTAGAAGAGGTGTATGTTTACGCATATGAGATGAGCTCACTCAAATAAGGGTGTTGACGGATCAAGAAATGGGGAAAGCATTGGGTTTTTTGAAGGACGAATTACTATTTGGTTACACACAAAAAATAAGGCGATAACAAACCATCGAGAGCATTGACTGGAGATATCCATCAAGAGGTACATTTAGGTGAAAAGTATAAGAGTAGAGGCATGGATTTCTAGGAAAATACTGCATTAGATATTAAGAGAATAATCACCGGCGGATACCAAAGCTTCCTCAGTGAAAAAGACTGAGGAACACGAAACATCCCAGTGAGAGTAGATCAGTTAATTACCAAGCATCTGAGATAGGCGCTAATCTGAAGCTGAAAACAACACTTAAGTTAGTAACGTTCCGGGTGAAATACTCAGAGAATTAGTCGGAACGTTATTACTTGAAAAATAACTGCACTTTCGATTATTCCACCGTTCTGATCATCTGCCGGTATGTGTGTGTGGGGAGGAGGGAGGGAATGCAAAATGTTTTTATGCACAACGAAAAAAAACTTGTTCTCGGAAATTTTTGGAAACAGTCGGTAGATTTATTTCCGAGCAAGGTTTCGCTTTTGACACACAAAAACTCCGTCAGGCCAAGTGTCTAGGTTACGAGTTTGATCGAGATTTAAGGCGGAAGGACAGCTAACCAGTTAAGTCAGGTGAACTCATTTCTAGACGTCGGCTAACGGACTTTTTTGTTCAGGTGGGTCAACTAGTATTAAGACCACTGGATCTGGCCCCAGCTTAGGGTCTAGTTTTTCCGGTTCGCTTTAGGTGACGATCCCTCTTGAACATCCTCTAAACTCTTTGTTCAACTGTGTGGATGGGCTAGTGCCACGATAGTTTGTAAGGAAGACGGATTCTGTAAAGCTTGGTCGGGTTGGGATTTCAGACCCTTTTGCAAATGAATATACTTTTACGGACGACCACAAACCGTCACGTGTCAACTTGGCTTATCTTCAAACGCTCGCCAGTTCCACACTGTGATGCTTTGTGACAGCCACTGCCTCAGCCATCAGTTGCTGTGGTGTGAATCGCGGTTCCTGTCTTAAGACTTCTACATTCTCCAGATCTATTCTATGTCCTCTGTCCCGCCATCGCCGAGTCTTCGACTAGCGCTTTGCATTCCTTGGTGGTTTTTACATTCTTTTCCTATACTCGCCAATTCTGGTGTACCGTTTGCTTTATCCTAGTGCATTTAATTTACACTTAATTGTATTCACACAGTACCTAGTCCTTTCAACCCGGAGAAGATCCTTTAATTCGACGAAGACTGAGCGTAAAGTTCTCCCCTTCTGGGACACTACTCTAATACAGTCCATAGTTAGCAGTCCTCAAACAACCTCAGATGTTCCTGCTTTATATGGAATGACTGTTGTACCAATCCATTCCTTACTGGGTCTGGATACCGGAGCCAATATCCTTCCTAACTGCCGCCTAGTCAAATTCACTGGGTATCCTTTCTCCTGAAGTCTGTAGTTAGCCTCGATTTGAGCCGCTGTTCGGTCGACGTTTTCTGTGCACAGCGCTTTGAATCGACTAAACGTCGATGAGCTAGTTCGTTAGCGGTATTGCGTGTTTCTTCTTGACTTCACTGAATTTGCTGCCCCGAATAAAATTCAATCCTCATTTATTAAAGAAACATTTAAATTTTAACTGTACATTAACTATGTGGGGCATACAGTCCAAAGAGTATGGGTGTCCGTTCACCAAGCGCACAACACATTATCCGCTCTGTTCGTTGGTCCAAAATTCAAAAATTCACACAAAACCTATAGGTCAGCTGTTCTCACACGGGAATACTTGAGCACACGGATTTTTGTTTCCTCATGAGGTATGAGGAATCCCTGATGGTATGGTGCGGGGACATGCACATAACTTCTAAGTCGCATTCGGAAAACAGTGCACAATCAAGCCGACCGGAGGGTCCTGCTAATTCAGCAAATTCAGTAACCGGCTATTCATTGTCAAGGCACCCGTAGAATGTCACAGAAAAATGGCGGGGCTGCAGTTCAAAAGTACACCGATGCATCAGCTGACCTGATAAGACAGGTATGTAAAAATTTCTGAGCTCCACTTAAAGTGAACGGAGTAGCAACGGTAGACAAAGATCACATGAGATTACAGTCCATCCAACACGGTTATATCGGTATATATTCACGTGTGTACATCTAGGTCCATATGTAAGATGTAGTAGTAGAAAGCTTTTACACCACTTCCAAAAGAGTACAAATACCTTCGTACTATTGGGCAGATGCGGTCATTTGAAATCACGTGACATCCCCTGTCTTTGGTGCTAAAATGCATTGCATTTGTTCGGTATTGCAAGAAAACGGTAACCATACCACAGAGTATGAGTGGTGTGAGTGTACCATCAGGTGGATTTTTCTAGAGACTGGCGCTTGGAACTACACTACTTCTAGCGAAATACAGTCAAACCACCTTGGTTTTGCGGGAGACTAACCTGGACCCCGCTGAATCTCTCATTTATGATGCCTTAAGCAAAAGTCTAAGAAGTTTCAGCAACCTTATGAGTAGTGCATTACGTCTGTACACTACTCCTACTCTTATGCCATTTTGGAGAAGTAGAGTAAACCCGACCACCTAAGAGCTCGGTGAAATGGGAAGAGAACGATATCAGCGGCAGGGGGCGTTTGCAGCGAATATTGGTACTAGTTATCGACATGTTCGCTGAGCTTGGCAGCTGGTTTACAAGTGCCCTGTCATAGTTCCGGAAGGCGCACCAAGTGTTCATCCAACAGCGTAGCCAGTTTCTCCACCATCGGCACAGTCATTTGTCCACAATAAGGAGATACGTTTGAATTTTATACAAACTTATGTTGAACTACATAGACTAGCACCGAATATGAGTGCCAGAAACTGCACCCATCCTTCTGGATCGATCGACCTCTTATCGACAGGTCTTGTCAACTATTGCCACCTAAATTTCTCCACTGTCAAGTGTGATAAATTCATCATGGGAATTTACCCACGCAACTCTTCAGAAAGACGGTATACAACCATGAGCAGCACACCATCTGCTTCGTAGCACCATCAGTCGGGTCGTCTTAGCTGTTGATGAAGTCAGTGCACGAATCTCAAAGGCCCGAATCACGTTTGTTAATTTGCCTCACCTGTGGCGTTAAAAAGGCATATCGCTGGGTCCAAAGGGTAGCGCGTACTGGGCTACAGTAAGGGCTGTGTTGTTGTATGACTGCGAGACGTGGTCTCTGCGGAAAGTGTGGGGCGTCTTCAGGCTTCTGACCATGGATGCATCAGAAGCGTTGCTGGTTGTGGATGGCGTCAACGGATTAGTAACGAGGTGATTAGAAAACAGATATTTGGTGGTGCAGCAGGTACTTCAATCGCGGAAAAAATCCAGGACCATCGACTGCGATGGCTCGGTCATGTTCTAAGCATGCCGAAACGCCTTCTACCGAGACAAGTGTTGTTCTCCGTGCCTCCTTCAGGATGGCGCAAACTGTGAGGTGGACAGTGTATGGCTTGGCAGAAGGGTGTGAAAGAGATTACGTAGAGTTCGGGTGTTTCTAGTGCAGTACGCTTTCCAGGATGGGGTTCCAATGATTCCGCCTGCACTTTGCTGGCGCAAGTGAAAGAAATGGCGGCTGGTCGATGTCAGTGGCGTTCGTGCTGTCAATTACTTTCCAGGTTGTCTGATTGAACGCTTCTAGTTGTAGGCACCTCAGAATGCTAGACATAGGCCAACACTAGGTCTTCTTCCTCACCCACACTTTTTCTCTGCTCTTCACTCGAGGGCCTTAAATATAATCAGATGAACTTTATGGTTGTGCGGCGGTGAAGCACTAGTGGCAACACTGATGTTGCTGTCTCTGCTGGTGAGGATGAGAGCCGGACGGACACGCCAAAGCAGGCTTCTGCTGACGCCTCCCATCTTTCCTCATCACTGTCTCTCAAGCCCCATGGTCCATTTACTGGTCACCCTTCGATAGAATCCAGATTTGGACACGTCAAGTAAGTGTCTAGCAGCAAGACGTAGGTCGCATTCGCTGTTCCATGTCTCCGTTTCAGACCTCAGCTTGAGCTAGTACTTTTCCGACCCTAAAACTGTTTGTCCGTCGTTCGGTGACTTTTATAAATGATTAAACTCATACAGGGATGGTACAGACATAGTAACGTTTATTCTCCATTCGTAAAACAGTCTACACCTGAAAATATTGAAGTCGAGACAAATAAGCATAGTTACACACGATATTCCGCTGTGAAGAAAACGAAAAAACTTCCATACAAAAAGTCAGCTGAGCAGGCGACGACAGTGGTGCCGACGAAACCAAAAGTTATTGCTGCTTACGTAAATCTGACCCCCACTTAAAACATTAATAGCCCCAGCTAATTCCAAGTCTACTGTTTGCGGTGCTTAGCAATAAATCGGATGCAGTCTCTGGACGGAGACAGCAATTGGTGTCAATCAGCTTAGGAGGCCGGTCGTGTAGGATTTCGTTGTCTGTGATTCTGACCTGTTCAACTGTCTTCCCGCCTTCAACTTCACACTCCCCAGGCTCACTTGCCGTTCTATTGTCTAAATGTTCGACGGGTGGGGAGGGGTGTGGATCGGGGAACGAATGATACTTGTCGGTTGCCCAAGCCACAGAAGGGAGTTTGGGTGAGGTACTGCTCGAGGTAGCCCTTGACTTAAAACTATGATTCACAATGCAGTGTGAGAATATAGGCTTTTGTTCGGGGACCCTTCCCCTATCCTCTGACTCAAAAGTGTGAACGCTGAGGCAGTTGTTAGGAATTTTCAGGAGACCATTCACGGAGCCAATGACTCAGTAGTCTGACCCACTTAGCTGCAGGTAGCCAGCCTCGACCAAGGACGCAGGGAACAAGACATTACTGTCACTCCTAATGCACAGCAGGTGCCTTTTGAGCAGCACCACACCATTTGGTTTCACAGGTATTGCGACCGTACTGAACAATGCGTCGGCGGCCACGGTTAACCGTTGGGCGATCAGAGTGTGCAGTTTTTGGGGCCGAAATTTTTTAACCCGTCCTTCCTAGGGAAGGCAGCATCGCTGTCACCATAAATATGTGCGTACTGGTCGTCTCGGGAAGACATCTTACTGCTTCCACAGTTCTATCGCAGAGGACAGTACGACCACCTCCAGAATGCCTCGTAGTACGAGTTATCGCAGTACGGGGACTCGCAGGGCTGCTCCCTATTGGCCTTCCTGGAATGGTTGAACTTTTAGGAACTGAGTTCCAGCCAGTATAGTCCGCAGGATCTTTGCAGCACGACAAGCTGACAGCCTTAGGTAGCCAACTCTGCACTCACGAGTGAATCTGTAGATTGTGCCGAATTTGACGGACGGTGGCAATGGAATGTGACTTGTCTTTTGAACAAATACCGGCTCGGCTACGCAGTAAATCCTCCGCAAGGTAGCTGTCAGATACTGTTGTATAACTTTGCCCACTTCGAACAGCAGAGAACTCAGGATAACGGTTAGATTAGAAAATGTCTAGAATATGCCTAAGATTATCGAGTTCTGCCTGAATTACGCCACTAGTGCACACTTGGCGGGTCGATGATGGTACAATGATCGGTGCACGCGTACATCGTATCGTGGGTTCAGTAGCACAAAAACTCGCTGCGCCTCCCCTCGTGACGTAGCACAACTTCAGCGTTCTATTCCAGGCTTACTAGGAAGTCAACTAATACAAGACCGAGTAAACTTCACGTTTCAAACCCATCAGTTCGAATGCAACAAGTGTCTGGAAAGGTGAATACAGTAATCGTCAAATGCATTCATTTGCATACCGATTTGGTTCCTATAAATGAGGGATACAGGTGAGTCCTTTGTGAAAACCAAATTCGTAGTTGACGAATCTCGTGCATTTCGGGTTGAATTAGAATATAAGGTTGATGGAAACTCGGAGACTGCGGCTAACCGGTGAGTCCTAAGGAGAGCGCAACCAGTCGTGGGCTGTTGAAGAGGTATAAGCAATCTTGAGGGGTTTCCCTCTTGAGTACGGTACTCGTGTAAGACGAAATCAATTCCAAACGCGGTATACCCAACTATATGGCTTGTTGTTTATGCAATAAAAAATGAAGTCAACCATTTCATGGAGTGCCACATTAGTGAACAAAGAACCGACATTCATGCTGGAGAGGCGCTGAGATACAGCGCTTAAATTCCACAGTTGCAAGCTATGTGAGAACGTGTTACTGGTCAGAGTAGGAAAACAATTCCAGTAAGAACATCGGCTATTTTGTCAGCCTGTGTTTCGGGGAGTTGGACAGGGACGAAACTGACCGCATGGGAACACCCGGTTTGTGCAGTTTCGGGAGGTTATAGGGCTGTGGCGGTTGGTTACCTCTTGGTTTGAACAACCATTTCACTCATTAAGTTATATTCACGAAGCGTCTGCGTCGTGAATATAATGGAACGTCGTGACAGGTTCTCTTTCTAGATGTTGTGCGGTAACCCATTTTTTCAGACCTACATGATATCACTGTGTATCAACCTCATCTTCCGAAACTATTCACTATCACTGAACAAGACCACACCGGAGTTCTTGCTTGGTTGAACTTTTCTCAGATCTTCGCACATTCTCAATTGTTTCAGAAACAGCAGTTTGCACGAATATTCTGATTGAGAGTGAACACCCAGCTTAATTTTGAGACATCTATAAGATGGGTTTCTACGTTTCTAGTATGAGCGATAAGGGCAAATTTGTGTCACAGAAAATTTGAGAGAAGTAAACAGTAAAGTAAGATATCTTTTACTCCGGCATGTCTGCTGCAGTTTGACTAACCGAGACCGACAGAGGCAGAATGCACATATTTCCGTCATGGGGGGGAGCAGAACTTCGTAGTTCATCATCATCGGCATTTCCATTCAAATCAACTCTCGGAGGATTCACAAACAGGTATAAGAACTTCCGAACAGAAACTGCACTGCTATGGCCAAAACAAGATGGGCGAAATACTGACCACTTCGAAAGAAAATTCTCTCACGCGTAACGGATTATTCCGGGACGACTCTACCTCGCCTCTTGGAAACGCAACATCTGATTTTTGTCATACTACGTGGTTTTCACCGTCCATGCCCCGACAACCTTCACACACTCATTCACCCACAACTTTCAGGAGCAGGCTCGAGTTTGACCTACCGGCCATGTCAGAAAACAAAATCCTCATCGGAACCACCAATAATTAGTGAAACAGCGGGGCTACTGCTACGTATCTGAACGGGTACGAGCAACGACTACAAACAACTTGAGGATGAGCGCACAACGCGAGTCCAACCACTCCTAGCGCAGGAAGAACACCGGACCTTCGGAGGAGAGCTCCTAATGTCTCAACCAAAGGCAAAGTACAGCAAGAGCATCGTCGAATATATATATATATATATATAGGGAACGGTAAATTCGTTAGCACACACAAAAAGCAACTGGCCAATAGGAAAGAAGCGCGATCCTTCTGGAATAATGGGCAAAATGGTGGAAACGGCGCAAAAATTCAAATTTTCAGAAAACATTTTTGGCAATAACTCAAGTAAACGGTTTTGGGGATAAAAATATTCCCAACAGCTACTTAGTGTGGGTCTGGTCTGTTTTCTACTCAGAAGTGACCAATGACTTTCAATACTCAAAACGCTTTCTCTCCTGAGTCCACACCAACGGAACTTTAGGCCACCAAGTTGGATGTTATCCATCACCGACTATCGAATCCTCTCATTCGTGCTTTCAAGTGATGTGATCCTCTGCCCATTTGAATCTTTAAGAATAGTAGATCACGTTCGAACACAGAAGCTAAATGATGGATTAATTTCCAAACAAACCTGTGATTTTGATCTTCAACGGCCCCGTTCTCTGAGTAGATGTAGTCCTGGGCATCTCTCACCTGATTGCGGTCGTTCTCCTCAAGCGGTTATACTGACAAGGAAGACAATGTCAGCGGTTCTCGATCTATTCAATTTGGCTGCGGTCTGTCTGTCTGCTGCTTCTGCTGGTTGCCATATCTGTGTGCACCAAGCCTAGAGCGATGAACCACGTGTTGATCTTGGACTGATTCAGATAAACTACCGATTACCTAATCTCAAGATGCTGTCAAGGTTAGCTGGTCCAGAATGAGCTTCAATCAGGACCGACAACAGCTTGAAACTTATTGCTTAGAACAAGTGTATCCACGCATGTAACTCACAGTGGGCTACAACACCATCGTTACGGCATGGCGCTTTACACATTCACATAATGTTGTATGACATTCATAGTGCACCTATACCCAAGACTTCGCATGAAGTCGGTAACTGGGGGGCCATAAGTTTGAGGGACCAAAGTTGAGGGGACGATGTGTAAAGATGACGGATTGTCATATTAGTAGCCCGTTCATTCTAACAAACAGACATCGGTATTGTACATATACATACATACATTGTACATATATACAAAATGGCAACAAAAATACATTAGGATACATTATTTATGGTTTTTAGTGCCGTCCGCTTATTATCAGCTCCAGGAGCGGTGGATTTCTGAGAGGCTTTGTACCAAGTTGGGGGATCGGTTAAAAAGTCGGACCAGCTCGAATCCAATTTCAACTTCGACCAGAGGTTATCAATCTCTTCGATTTCTTGACTGGAGAACTTGAGTTCACTATTCAAAGAGATCGGGACGGTGGCTTCTTTTCGAATGGGAAGATGATGCTGGATCACACCATCAGGGGTTGAAATGACTGGTAGGCAAACAGAAAGCTAAGGAAATAAAGGATCAATATTTTCGGAAGCGATTAGGCCACTATGGTGGTGACTTTGGAAGTTTGATATGGTTAATGCTGAATGTGTACATGTTCACACGCTCAACTCCCAACATTACGTTAAAAGCATGTTACTAATGGCGGTTATCAGTAGTCACAACCTTGACTAGAGTATGAGCGGATGGCAACGATCGGCAATTCAGTTTCGAGTTGTATGTGGAGCCAAAGGAAACTGCCGGTATTCTCAGCCTGCAACTTGACAGTTGGCAAATCCTAAAAAATTGTTCAGCTGCAACACTCTTTATGTGCCTAGCTGCCATGCAGCCCGGAGGTGGTCACCCGGGGATATTTCCAGGCTGATCAGTCCTAGAGAGGAGAAATCGAGATGCCGAGGTTGTGTTCGAACCACAGACCCTGTAATCAGTAAGTTCGTGCATTAACCAGTGAGCCATCTGGATCTCCCGATCCTAGGAGAGGATCACTGATTAGGAATGCTACCCAACCTCTGAAAATGCTGCCGAAAACTGAGTGCGCTAGCGAGTCTGCCCAAGCACAACCACAATTGTGAGCCCCACTGTAGATCGTCTTGCCCGACCCTGAAAAAAACGGCTGTGATGTCTCAAAACAGGAGCTGAACCTGTAAATCAAAACGAGCCGATGGGGTTCTAAACTGTGGTGTCCAATCTCAGGACCACAGCCATCCACTGGACCAGCAATGAGTGAAATGCGTGCTTTTCTATTCCAACTATGTACCAAAATTTACGCGCAAAAACATGGAAAGATTGTCACACTTCTCTCGCGGAGTGATCACGAATGAGGAGACTACTACGTACGGTGACGAGGAACTAGAGGAGATACACATTCTTCTTGGCAATACAATATAGGGCAGATAGAATCCCGTACACTGGAATCTGTTTTAATGTGTGGTACGCATGAATTTTGCTGTGACAGAAGAGCTTTCGGTACTAAGGCCACAGGTGTGCATAAGGATGGCAAACCACACTTCGGATTGTCGCAAAGTAGACGCTGAATGCGAGCCGACGACGAGTCAGCTGCGAACTGGGACAGAATGGCGTTGGAAACCGCCCACTTCACACGAACTAAGCTAATGCATAACCTCTTTTACGTAAAGATCAGTTGGAACTAATGTGTGGAACGCAGACTAATATGAACTATCCACTCATTGTCAACCAACATACTTCCAAAGGACTGGTATTTCGAGCACAAGAAGGATGAAAAAACGAGATTAGTGAGGATGCAGGTGGGGGGTGTAAGATTGAAAAATAGTTTACGGAAAGGATACAAACTGTAGCAAGGCCATTTTCGGTCAACAGCTTCGCCCCAGTAAATTGTTCATACATAGTGTACTTTGCTCTGAAAACGGAGAGATGAAGAGAGGTAGGTTTAGAACAATTTGAGGCTTAAAATGAGGTCGCGGGAAACAAACATTATTCAATTATGGTGAGGTCCGACCGAAATCCGATCGGAAATGAAACGCTCAAGAAGATCAGCATCACCAGATGTTCTCAGGTATCACATATCCTATACGGTGACGACTGCCAAGAGGACGTATTCCTCAAAAGTATGTTAGGCTGAAACTTCTATCGAAACCCTGCAATTTACTAAAGGCATCTTCACATAAAACAGTACTGAGAATCTACAGTCTTAGAGAACAAACATAAAGCTGAGAAGTGAAAGATCCCCGGTTCATACCAGGGCTGACTTAAAACAAACCAAAAAAAGAATACATCACAATGGTCTCTGGTGTCCAGTAGACAGTCAGACAAAAATGGGTGATGTGACTAACATCACTGCTACACTATCACACGACATTGCACTGTCCCTTTTGAGTTCATCGTCTTTACCATCACGAATAGCAGGCACCAGTGGTAGATGCTGGCAATTAACTTCGATACACCTACTGAGGGCCCTAGTGGTAAGTGCGTTGCAGGAAAAGCGGGCAAGGAGACTGTATATTCCGAAAGCATTAAACTTACCACGTTTGAGCATTGTATTGGGAAAACATACAAGTGGCATGTCTTCCCATGCGTACTTTGAGAACCATACTTAATACATAACCAGTGCACAACGACAGGTGGACTTATGCTAAGTGGTCTCGTTAGGAAGTAACAGTATGCTCACTACTACTGGAGTTGGTCATGTGTCGTGTCCTGTGGGGTTTCCAGAGACGTGCAAAGAGAATCACGTGGACTACAGTGAAGTGATCTCATAACATTTAACTTGACCATGGTCATTTTGGTCTCTCACCGCCATGCAATGGCCTCTTCCTCACGAACTGTAGGCTGAAGTGGAAAACATGACCTACTTTATTAAATGGCACAGGGGCCTACACAGCCATACCTGTTCCTTTATGTATTTTACCTCAGAATGACCCATTCACTCGCTACTTCATTGCGATCATGCCACAGCCAGTTAGCGGCTGCTATGCTTCAAAACACCGAAGACCAAATAGCTGGTTACATTTGTCACCTTCTGGTTAGATAAGTCATGTCGGCCAACCATAGGATAGGATAGCGGTTAGTTTCCTATGTGCTGTATCATTCGCGCTCTAACCTAGTCAGGAGAAAGATTAGTGTTCTCATTCAAAGACTGAGCGGAAGGCAACGATGGCTATCAGAATAGCCCGAATTCTAAACAACAGCTCGCCAGAAGCGGTCCAACCTCGAACCGAGTAAAAGATCGCGAGAACGGAACAACTATCGGTACAGTTCAAGGGATCACAAAGGCGCACAGGTTGTGCGCCCTATTCAATCGCTTCGCAACGGAGCGGTAGCTTAATATAGTAGGCGTTTGGCATGCGTGACAACCACAAGACAGGAAACGGAATTAATTAATTAAGTGAACGATGATCTGAAGGTCACACCAAATTAGGCAGACCGAGTGTGACTGTTTTGCTAACGTAAGGACAGTAAAGGCTAGCTGAGTTTAACGAGAAGTCATGGGCGGCTACTTAGCTTACCATAAGGCAGAAGAATGAATGATAATGCTCTGTTATTTAGAGGGTTACAATTTCACTGTCTGGCTCCTGCAAAGTTTCCGTTCAGAAATGTGTTTACCTGTCAGGGAAACTTGTTTTTTCTCTACCGAATGCGCATTTTAAAAGCCGTTTACGTGTTTAGTTGGGCCAGTATTCAAGATGTCGAGCTATTTGTCTCCATATGATCGGTTTTAGATGATGCTTCGGGGGATATACGGAACTCGATTGCTAGAACCAAAGACCATTTCGGAGGTCGTTTAATGGCAAGTTATCACGTATTGCTAGAGCCAATATTCAGATGCTTGGCTGACCTGTGAAAAAAACTATTTCGAAAAAGCAAACCGAGTGGAATTTCTAGAATTTCTCCCTTCAACAGACAACATCCATTGGCAATCACAAATGAATTACTGTATGCATGTTTCAGGTCTATCGAGGACATCCACAAGGATAGGAAGCGATCCATATTAGTTACCCTTAACGAAAGGGCCTAGCACCGAGCTTGGTGCTCAGGTTAATCTTGTTTGATGAAACAGAGCTGAGCCACCACGTCTTGCTATGACTAGTGTCATTATTACTATGTGGGTCACGGCATTCAGAAAACCATACGGAGGAAAGTGTTGCCTTTTGTGTGATATAAAAAAACCTACCACAAGATGGAAATAACCGAAATGGAAATCACTATATTTTTCTCAATATTGTTCCAAGTATTCAGTCAAGTCGAGGAGTTGGATACAAGCATGCAAAAAATAAACCTGGACGACTTAGAATATCAAAACGTCCCTGTGACCGGGTCCTCAACTGTACCAACAAAAAGCGACTGGTAGCTCTATTGTCTTTTGGCAAGGTGGTCCGGATGAAACATTTAAATTTGCAAGGGGCTCACTTCACTCACTTCAAGAACCCATTCGCATTCTCCGATCTCAATGACTCCATGGGGAAAAGTCAAACAATGCAAGATGAGATACTGCACAGTCCCCCAAACTCACTCAGAAGAAAGGCTCGAAGAGAGCAGGTTTCCCATGTCAACTGACACCGGAGGGGGACAAATCGGTTTTCTGCTTCTATTTCGCCTGCGAGGGAAAACGCTACACGCATGTGTTCCAAATACTGGCCAAATCGCCCACTGCTTGAAATCGGCCATATTCACTCAACAAAATGTATCATGCTTGGTTTAGGTTCGGATCGTACATTATAAAAACCACTTGGTAACAGGGGGCTTCAGGGACCGAACCACTTATCCCGCCACGGTGAAGTGCTTAGAATCACAGGCCCTCAATCGGAAACAAGTCGCAGTGACTAAATGGACCGCGTCAACCGTGTGCTCAGAGCACACAAAAGTGGATGAACTTTCAGTAACAGACCATGACTGGATAATAAAACGATTCGACGCACCTCAAACTACTCAACCGTTTATTCTGCTCCAGCAAAGTGCTCTGCTTTTCGATCGACTTAAGTTGACGTTCCTCATCCACAGAACGAAGCTGCTGTTGAAGTTGCTCACAATCCGTTCGCAAACGTTGTTCTTCAAATCTTAGCACGTCAGCTTCCGAACACAATCGGTTGCACAAAACTTTAAGTTCCTTTATCTTGTTTTTCAAGGGAAGAAATTCTGAAATAGAAATTGCGATTAAAAGGATATTGAGAGCAGGAAATCAGGAAGAATATTGGCAAATCCGATTGGGTCTAGCACAAACGAATGTGAAAGGTGGGTTCACAGCTCAAAATAAGCATTAATTTTTCTTGAAGTTCAACTACTTATCGACTATTAAGTAGCTGCACGTAAATAGAAACAACCCCTATACTGAGCATGTGAAACAGGTCTCGATTTGGGAGACAGAATATGGTCAATCAAAACAGGCAATTAACCAGGCGTCTTGCCACGAATGAAGCTGATCAGATCAACGTGTGTTATCTGTAGCGTCATTGGGACCATCAACTTTTGCAGATCTTATCCAATCAACTTACAAGGTTCGACTTATGGCGTTCATATTGTAAACAGCCGCCACTAGGACAGTTTCACAGGCAATCCCTAAACACACGGAAAAACACATGCTGCGAAAGAGCACGCTGCTGAGACTGCTTCGTTGAATTAATCTACTAATGACCCAAGATGTGATCGCGACGTGAGCGAATCAAACGGTGGACCTGTAAAGTTAGCATCGAAGTCAACCCGATGGTAATTCGCATTCGGTGGATTTGAATAAAATAAATTCATATGGATCAAGTGGAGGAACATGAATCATGATCTTAGGTAGCTGGATCAGAACTTTGTGCATATGAGATGACAGAAGACGAAAGCAATATGTCCCATTAAAAGGACGATTGTTTCCTGATCCATTGTTCTGGGAATAGTCTGAAAAATCAAAACCTCATAACCAAATTTGTCTGGAAAAGTTAAGCGGGTTTCTGAGGGAGGCGAACAGTCATAGGGAGTACGTTGTATTGGAATAGGTCCTTTAACTTATATTTGGGCGTCAAGTTGTTCGGTGACTTTTCGCTTTTGAAACACAGAAAGACATAGGGAACACTCTTGGTTGAGGAGGAGATACACACGAGACAGCACCAGTAAGCACGAGTCAATTACTGATCCCCTCCAGCAATCAGATGGGCCACCTTGAGTTATACACAAGACCCAGAAAATTGGATCATACTGTTTCTCACATACTTTATTTGTACAGGATCCCATTTGGAATCAGTGTTCCTTAGCCCGATCTATAGAAGCCGGCGTAACATCACGGTTTGAGGTTTGTACCATTTTTACCGCATTTGTTGATAAAACTCCATTCGGACAGTCCGCCTTTTTCGGTTTTGCGTATAACTCAAAGTGGAAATAACCAATGGTACTCAAATCCCGGAATTTTACCCCACGTTCGATTTGGAAACTCCCATATCACGACTAAATGGAATTCAGGTTGTTGCCAGTGTGCCGAAATATTGGTAACTCGGTTGTGTGTACTGGTGGCTGATCAGATGGTCGTTGATCTGTTCGAGAGCTTGGTAATTAGCTCGGCCAGGCTCAGCAAACAAATCAACGACCATCTGATCGGCCACCAGAAATTTAAATTGAGTAACGAGAATGGGGATGACCCAAATGGCCGGCGGATAGAGTAGAAACAGTAATCCCAGATGTGTGAGAGGTATTCCTGACAAAAACCCTAAAAACCTGTTAACAAGTGGACCAAACATTGGATTCTATTGATCAATAATGATGGATGCGTAATGAACATGTGGTGGATTGCTGTTCCCGCATTGATCTCATCCTGTTTCAGAATTTGTGACGTCCAGTTGCCCAATTTCAGTGGAACAGTTTGGTAAGATTGGACCTAGCCGTGTGGACTAACTCATCAGTTGCAAGCGTCTCTGTCTTAATATGGGGAACGGTGGTGAAATGTATATGGACTTTGAGCAATTGCTTACAACAAACGGTTAAATGGCTGTCAAACCGGTGCAGTTCTTGAAATGGTTGACTGTGCACAAGATTTGTGCACACATATAACCTCTAACGAATGAGGGAAAACAGGGATGCGATTTCAGTTATTGAAGAAAGAACGCCCAGCTTGTTCAACCCAGTCCGAATTTCACATAGTCAACAGTGGCTGATGACCACGGTTTTCCGCTAGATTGAACTGGGTCAGGCTGGGGTTTTCATGACGGCCACAGAAGAGTTTTTCGTCACTGTCGACTGAGTCTCAAAACCCAACTAGACTGCGTCACTGAATTTAAGGGTCTGGCGTGGAAGGAGAGCTCTTTTCTCTTGATCGCTTAGGCTTTCCTATCAGAGATCTTAGCGAAACCGTATTGAAAATGTAAACAAACAAGGGTTATTGTTTTCCCGTCCATTTATTCACTATCTTGTGAGACGATCAAAGTATGCGGTCACCAGTTTTCCAGAAGTTGCGCAAGCTAGGGGGCAAAACTGTGCACACAATACTTCGGCTCAAACTTGTGTTTGCCCGGGACTTGATCACGTTTCACTAATTAGTCCAGAAAACAACTTTTATTCCATTTAGTTGCGACTAGCAGATGACGGTAACACAATGGTTTCTCGGAAGCAGATACCTCCTCCCTAAAAGGACCACTTTGCCTCAGGTTCCGCGAACTTTGACCTTTGGACACGTCAACCGGACAAAAAGGAACCAGAAAACTTCGGCAGGTTTCGACGCTACTACTTCCCCATAGGGAACAAAAAAATCGTTCAGCTCAAACACCCTTTTGGTGCCTAGCTGTCACGCAACCCGAGGAAAGCACGAGGGCTGGGATACTGTCAGGTTGCCCAAGCCTAGACAGGGGAAGTCGAGAGGCAGAGGTCGGGTTCGAACCACGGGCCTTCCGATCAGTAAATTCGCGTTCCAACCATTGAGCCATCTCGCCCCGTTTTTCGGAAATCAGGAGGCTTCAATACTTTTTAGAATGGTAACATTTCAGTCTAGCTATGGTGAGTCAGGCAGTTTAAAAGCTACGGCTAGCTCTACTGGTTATCTCCGGTGGACACCCGATACTACCTAATGAGTTCGACAAGTGAGGTTTACGTCCGGTTCACGTCTGTTCAGTCGAAATACGGTCACGGTACACCGCTCAGCTAGAGTAAGCCTGTGTACGACTACCAGTGTGGGGTTTACAGCATCGTCGAAAATTAATGAAGCCACAGAATTTTTGAAGGTCCTTTCCTGTATCATACGAGTCTTGATTTGCACACCTTTAAATCACACTGCTAAACATATGTTGGACTATGCCGTTCAAATAAAAAAGTTTCTTGCGGACAAATACTGCCTGACCACGTTTTGGCATAAGCTAATAACCGCTGTTTCAGATGTCTTGTCAAACGGGCTTACTTTATGAAGGATGCAAACCGATTGCCTCTGTAGCTCCCGGGGTGGAGAAACACAACGGTAAGAAAGACACTCAATTCTCCTATTGCTGGATAGCGTTCGACTGACGTGACCGACGTACCAACGCTGCTTTACGAGGGATTTCTTCATTGGCTACTGTATTGTGGGTGAGGCTGTTTGCGTGAGCACATATCGGAGAGCAACCAGTCAAACAGCTCAAAAGAAGGTAAGGCAGTGGCCAGCAAGTCAGAGCGGACGGATTTCAGGATCAAGGAAGAGTCGCAAGGAAGCCGCTTTAATAACTGAGATTTGGGAAACTGATTTGGCATTGGGGTCCACGACCTTCAGGAGCCTACCCTGTTGAGCAAGCGTGCTGAGAATAACTAACCGGTCAACAGAATCGAACGCACTCTTGAAGTCAAGGAATACCAAGATTGTAGGACGTCTGCAAGCATGCCGTTGCTCTAGAACGGCTGATTTGGTATGAGATTATTTGTGTGAGATTCATGGTTGTAGTGGGCCGCGATACTAAAAGGGCGTCCAGACATAGACAAGAGGAAGATGTGGGTGTTCAACCAAAACATTTGGCTCAAAAACCTAACCGCAAGGCGGCGGTGGTTGGCAGCCTACATTCTTAAGGAACGAGTCGTTACACACGCTTCAACCCCGATCTAGAGGACAAGGAGACTGTGTTAGTTGGACCCCTACACATTGACCCATGTGGTCTTAGGCCCTGTGAGTGCCACACGTACACTCCTCAGTATGACTCAGTGGGTTATGGAGGCGCACATACCTTCACACAGCGATGAGGTAGTTTCTCCCGGCGGCATTTTTATGTCATTTGAAAAGGTTTCCCGCTCTACAAGACCTGGATCAGGGAGAAGAATATCGTACGTGTGAGAACGCCTGAGGAGCGTTTCTATTCTGGAGTCAAGCAGAGAAGTTTCGAGAGAAGGTATCTATCGCCTACATGACTAGACGTGAACTCGGGCGAGAGCATATTGCATATCCGTACACGCATACAGGCCCTGGCATTCAGTGGCTTTACAGGTGGTAAAAATTTAAGGATACTTTTGACCGTCAGACAGTGAAATAGCTTCTGCCTATCAAGAAGGTCATTGGACCTTTGAAATAGTGCTGATCGAGAACCTGTCTCAAAGTAAGAATATGGTTAATGCACCTCTCATCAGGACAAAACCCAGCTTGAACTGGCCCGACCAAAAACTGTCATCATGACATGGTGGTCAGAAGTAAGCGGTGTAATGCCCCTGCGGGCTACACTGACTGAAACCAGGTTTAACCATGCGAGGAAGACCAAAATGAAGCAGCTAGACAGCCCCATGTGTCCGGAGGCCAGCCGCCGCCTAATAGCCGAACATCACGTCAATTGGACGGATGTGTAACGTGCGGGCTACGGACCAAACGAAGGCATGCCCTGATTAGTCAGGATGTCAGTCAATCTGGATCGAGCATCTTTAGCTCGACGCTTCTTACGGAGATTCTGGCACAACCTTGTGGAACATTCTGTGATCCTACAAATGCGTTTGTAATGATCTTCCTGTCTCCATAAACGGCTGTCTGAAGCTACCGTGCCTTTTGATATACCATAGTGGGCGGACAGAGTTGCCGACAGAGTTGCACGACCGTTCAGCAAGACAGAACGAATCCCCAGGTCGAAGGTCGGTACCGATCTGGATGTAAAGTCGTACCGACAGGTATGTTCCCATTCACTGAAACGACAGGGTTGCCTCCTCTAGAAGTACATTTACCCGAGATACGCATACAAGACCCTACTTCGGTCATACACCGCTTAGAACATCCCATATTTTATTCTTCGGGTGTTTGGTGATCCTGATTTAATACCTCGTGGTAAGTATAGCGTGAAAATTGCACTCTGTTCCAGAACTGAAAGTGCTTTATTGAAGTGGATTCCAGTGAACGGTCACCTTTTCGGTGTACAGCTTTCTGGTCCAATTTAGATCAGTGCCGCTCGGTTATGCAAACGGTGTTGACTTGTCAGCATACGTTCCAACAGACTGCAGTTCGGAAGCCGTGAAGACTTGTTGCGAAGGACACTAAGTGATGTGACATGATACGAACGTCCAACTAAGACGACTAAACCCGAAAGCACAGTTGGATGGGAGATTTGGGCTCAATACCCACCGTCTGTCGGTGCCAGACACCTTATCCGATTGTCACTTTCACCCAACCAACACGTGCTGTTTAATTAGCTCGTTGCTGATACGTTGGAACCAGCTTACACAGGCTATCGCCTTCAATGAGTAGATTACCAGGTTTGTGTGGTCATGCAATCACTTCCAATGCTTGGCCATATCTCCCATATCCACACATTTTACGGTGATCGAAACTGTAGCAACTGGAAAAAACATACCTGTGGTATACAGTTTACAATTTCTGACTGACTTACACACGCTATAGTTCTGAGACGATTGGCAACAGAGACCTGAAGACGTCCCAGTTCATGTGCTCACAGGGGCCACACTTCAAGACCATACAAAACGGTCCGTACCATGGCCTGGTATACATGTCCCTTAAAATTTAGGGATATGATACTTGACAGTAAATTAGGAAACACTATCATTGGACGATTAGGGGCTCTCGACCAAAAACCGAAGGTGGGTGTATCTGGTGTGAAACAGCCAAAATAATTCAAGTCTCAAGGGGTGAGTCGCCAAATCCGTTCCAGATAAAAGTACTTCAGTGATACAAAAAATGGTTAAAATTAACCGGATCAGTTGCAACTCAGTACAGAATACCATCGCTTACCAGATCGAATCAGAGCGTCCCAATCGTAGTTAACGGCACAATCATATAAGGAGGAATTTTCTATGCTTGCCCAGAATTTGGCTGCTTCCTCGATGGGCATTGTGAAGGGTTTAGTGCGACTGAAAAGATGTGTGGGTGGTGAAAATAAATCCATTTCAGTTCACTTGGGTGGCTATAGACCACCTGTATTGTGTATGGTATAAATGACTTGCCAGTCAACGTGGTAACAAAAAGGAGCGAATGGTAAAATTTTCGAGAGAAAACACACTGGAGAATAAGAGCAGTTTCCGTTGACCGTACATATGGGCATACTTTTCGTCATTCAGGGGAAGGTGTTGGAACAATGATCAATGCTTGAGGCGTCGACCTCCATTTGGAGGACGCTGGCGCTGGAACTCCTAGATTTCAGGTCACCGGCAAAAAGCTGACATAGACTTGAAGGTCGACGTGGACCAGGAAGAGTGGTCCTAAGACAGCGGTCGAAAACCTGAAGACGCTTAACAGTATCTGTCCACAGGGGCCATGTTTCGCAACCAGTGAAGAATACACGCGATCCTTGAACCGCGTGAAATGCCTTTTTGACGACATAAGTGGTGAAAATTAGGAGATGCGATTCTGGCCTTTGAGATTCGTGCACTGGCTTCATCAGACTCTTACGTCAGCGCTAATACAACTACCGAGGTATGTAAAATTCTCCACAATCTCCAGTGACTCCCCTTAGATTGGCATTATTGTTATTATTATTATTATTATCAAAGCAACATCAGTGTTGACACTGATGCTTCACTGCCGTACCCCCTTAGATTGTGAGGGGTAAGTTCAGAAACTGCACATTATGAAGTATGACCTTGCACGTTGAAGGTGCAAGGCGCATGGAGAAATATGGTTTGATGGTCAGTTTATTCAACAGGGTTTGTGCTTCGCCTTTGGCTTCATTGATAAGGACGATGTCGTTTGCGTAATTCAAATCGACAAGGTCCTCACCAGCAAACACGTAAACACCGGGGTTAAGATAGTCTTCCAGCGCTCGCCTTTCATCAATGACAACGTCTAGTAAGGACAGAGAGTGTGGACATACTTTCGGACACCACTTTTTATAAGGATGCTTTTAAAGAGCTCATTATACACTCATGCCAAGAAGTGTGCGAATATACACACCGAATTATTCTCACAAGCTTCTTGGAGATACCCTGCCAAGCAAACATGGTTAAAGGTACTGACCGATCGACAGAATCAACTTGGCACGAACTTCAGGAGCATACCCTGCCGCGCAAGCGTGCTGAGAATAACTAAACAGTCGACAGAAACGAAGGCATTCTTGAGGTCAAGGAACAATAAGATTGTGTGTTGTCTGTAAATATGGCGTTGCTCCAGCGTCCGATGGAGTGTGAAGATGTGGTCGATGCGGCCTCCAATCCGATATTCCGCTTGATGCTCACGGATCAATAGGGTTGAGATGGCTCAGTGGTTAGAGCGCGAATTTGCTGACCGAAAGGTCCGTGGTTCGAACTCGACCGCTGAATCTCGACTTCTCCCGTCTAGGCTTTGGCACCCTGTTAGTATCCCATTCATCGTGCTTCTTTTGGGTGGCATGGCAGCTAGGCACCGAAAAGGTGTTACAGCCGAACGATCATCATTAGTCACGGGTCAAAGATTCAAGGAGAATCAGTGACAACAGAAGTTTTGTTACGACAGGAACCAAACTAATACATCTGTGGTTGCTACATTCACTACGAGAAAGCTTTTAGAAGACCGGCACTATTATCCATTCACCCCAGTCATCTGGAATGGTCTCTTTCTCCAACACAAATAGGCTAGACAGAAACTGGTTGATGATGCATCGCCATCCTTAAACAGAACAGGTTGAAGTTCATCAGGACCAGCAGCACGACGACACTTGAGTATACACTCGGGCACTTCTGAGGTTGAAGGGGACTCCATATTCACCGTCCACCTCTGTGTTCAACGACGGCAATTCGGACTGGAGATAACAGGTGGCCAAATGAATTTCTGTTCGAAGTACTTTGCTCAGGTGTCCCAACTTCCTCTTTTTTGGATATTGGAAAACCATTTCGGTCCATAATCGCTTCGCTGACAATAGACTTCTGAGGAACAGCTGTCCGGAGGCCAGCCGCTCTTAGTGACCGAACATCACATCGATTGGATGGATGCGTCACGTGCGGGTTACGCAGTAAACGAAAGCATGCCTTGATTAGTCAGAATTTCAGCCAATCTGGATCGGGCATATATAGCTCGACGCTTCTCACCCCCTCACGAAGATTTTAGCCCGGCCTTGTGAGACGTCCTGTGATGACCCTATAAGTACGGCTGCAATAATCTTCCTGTCTCCAAAAAGATTGTCTCAAGCTATCGTGCCTTTTGTGTGGGTGGAGCAGGAAGCCAAGGGCCCACACAGGAGTTGCAAGTCAAGACAACTGGCGACAACACGAAACCACGATTTCAACTTCGGCAGAGCAGCTCCAAGTAATTTTAGAGCAGCAACAGAGGCAGTTTGAGGAAGCTCAAATGGAACTTTCTGAATCTTCGATGCGCAGTATGTCGGTGAATGCTTCAAAAACAGTTGGGCTTCCGTCTTCTCCCGCAGATGCTGCTGCCAGCTCGATTACTGAATCTGGACGAACATTCGAAAGTTGGTCCAAGAAATATAAAGACGTGTTTCAAACCGACTTTGTTCAGTTTGAATATACATGGAAAGTTCCACTGTCGCTGCGGAGACTGGGGATAATAGAACATGATCGGTTCACAAACTTCATACTCCGCAAACTCCCTCGTGACCTTCGCAGATACCGTCAAGATCCTGGCCCAAATATTCGGTGACCAAAGTTCCTTGCTCAATATTAGTTATCAGTGTTTCAAGATTACCCAAAAAAGATACTGAGGATTTCACCACGTATGCCTGTGTGGTCAACAAAAAATGCGAGCGCTTCCAGCTCAGCATCAGGGTTTTCAATCGCTACATGATGCAGATGTTCGAACCCGGCGACTGAATCGAAATGACTAGGATCCAGAGTTGACACTTCAGAAACTTACCACCGAATACCAGGATCTTATCAATATCAAGGCTGATGCTGCAACGGTCAGACATTCCCACTTCTCTCAGCCTGATATGGTATGCAAAGTAACTTCCAAAAGGCAATCAAATTCCAAACGAACCCACATCTTGTTGGTTTTGTGACGAATGGCACTATTCACGCCACTGTCCCCACCGGAACCACAGGTGCAGTGAGTGTAGTCGAAAGGGTCACAAAGAAAAATGCTTCAGAGACAAATTCAGGAGCTCGCGCAAACATCGACCCGACAAAAGGACGCAAACAGGGGCCGTGACCGCTACAGTCAAGATGAAACCACCCGGCCGACGAAATTTCGTCACAGTATCAATGGCACACCGGTTACCCTCCAAATTGATACAGGTTCTGACCTCAATCAGATTTCTAAACGAACCTGGGACTTAACTGGAAGGCCACCAGGGAAATGCACAAACCTCATCGTTCATAATGCGTCTGGTGGAAGCCTCAAACCGATAGGAAGCTGAACTGCTCCGTACCGTCCAAGGGGATTCGACTCAATGGTACTCAATGTTACCTCACGAACTATGCAGACCTTGATCTCTTGGGCTTGGATGAAACGTTTAGAATGCGTCCGAGAACGAGTTAGAAGAGTCCGAGTTATCCAGGGTAAACAATGTTTTACTTGTCTAAGAACAAACGTGGATGAGGTGGAATGTACATACAAAGATTTAGTACGAGAACATAGGGTGATCATAATAATAAGTAGACAAAAATCATGACACTCAACCCGACATCATTTGAACGGGCACGTATGAACTGACGTAGACAGGGAATGCTGTACTGAGTTAGGCTTCCCTGTTCCTCAAACTGTAAGGATGAACGCGTCGCTATTCTAAAATTTCAGGATAACTCGGTTGGTCTTCGGAGGACGGTGTCAAAGAGGGTTCAAATGCTTGAGAGCTATCGATTGAAGTCCGATTATTTCAGACATATCTGGGTATTCGGTGTCCCTGTTGGATTCAAACAACTTGAGAACATCGTCAGTTGTATCCCGAATTATTGGGGCTAGACGGCGAAAAGATACGGCTTCAACTCTTCTATCTCTATGAGCAGTGTGCGCAGTGTGGATTGCAGTTCAGGAGGTCGACTTCCTGTGCTAGCGGTTGATACTTGGATGACGGATCACCTCGCTGCAGCAGGACTGGACCAGGGGTGGTCAACCAAGATAACGGGATGGCAAAGGTTGAGCGACGAGCGTATTGAAACAAACCTTCGTGTGGAGTACAGTTGGCGGCCGTACATAAAAGCGACGGGAGGCTGTGTAGGGCATCAGGAAGTACCGATTCCCAATGAGATGTCAGTAGATTCAAAGGGTTTTCAATGCCAAGCCTATTGTTTTCCGGGTGTCATTGAGGCGCTCAAGCTGACCGTTACGTTGTGGATTATAAGCCAATGTATGAATCACAGCAACAACTTTCTCCAGAAGAAAGCTTTTGATCTTAGACGACATGAACAACGAGCCTGTCGGAATGGATATATGCTGGTACTCCAAGTAAACAAAAGATGTGTAAAACAGTCAATCACAGTTGCTGACGTTATATCCGTATACGCAGATGCAAATGGCAATCTGGGGAACTCATCAATAATTCTGAGCAAGTAGCGGTTGCGTATTAAATGGTAAGGAACCTTCTAAACCCAAACTCAGGCTCTCGAAAGGTCGTGTTGCTTCAATGAGGCTACCAGGAAGTTTCCAGAATCTTAAATTCAGCTCGGCACACACGTTGCAGGAGATAACATGCTTGACGTCGTTGACGGAGTGGGGGAGATTCTTGCAACGCACAAAATGGGACATACGCGTAATTCCTGGATGGTGGGGTGAGTTATGGAGCTCTCTGAGTTGATTGTTGCTCCTCGTGGAAGCATATCGTTGTGCAACAGTGTCGGTGACATGATTATCCTTCTCAGGCCGATAGATGACATTATAAAAAAGATAACCGTAAAGCTGCAGCGCCCTTTCGGTGCCTGGCTGTCATATCAACAGAAGGGGGAGAGATGGCTCAAGTGGTCAGAGCGCGAATTTACTGACCGACAGGTCCGTGGTTCGAACCCGATCTCCGCCTCTCGAATTCCCCCGCCCTGTCTAGGCTTGGGCAACCTGGCAGTATCCTAGCCCTCGTGTAGCATGGCAGCTATGCACCAAAAGTGTTACAGCTGAACGATATCAACGGAAGGAGGTACGAGGGCTGGGATACTGTCAGGTCGCCCAAGCCCAAACAGGGGAAGTCAAGATGCAGAGGTCGGGTTCGAAGCACGGACCTTCCGCTCTAACCACCGATCCATCTTGCCCCCCTTGTACTCAGATAACTCAATCCCACAGCAATGTATTTTGTCGTTTTTCCCTTTGTCCTTCCGTCCACCGCCGTACACAAATGTGACCGAAAGCTGTGATAAATTTGAAGGGTTTCCGAGTAGATAGTGCCGTCATTTCCTGATGGACTCGAAGATAGCGTACGCCTCCTTCTCGACATGAGAATGATTCTTCTCTCGCTCGAATCAAGTGTCCTCGAGAAAAAGGCCACCGGTCGATGATTTTGCCTGAGGGATGCGGCTATAGCAACATCCAAGGCATCCGTTTCGATAACCAAAGGCTCGTTATAATCTAGTGTAATTAGCACGGCGTTTTCCAGTTCGTTCTTTAGGTTCCCGAAGGTTAACTCGACGGCGGCAGGTAGATGGTAACTTTTATTCTGTAGCAGTTTATCAAATCAATCGGAAAACGAAGATATCCAATGGTTGTTACATGAGAACATACCGACGACGTGTTGCACCTTCATGGTGGTACGCGGAGGAGGTAACTGACGGATGGGTTTCATGCGCTCAGGGTCGGGCCTTATGATACCCTTTGTAACCTTATAACTTGGGAGGCACAAAAAATAAAAATCGTTCAGCCGTAGCACCCTTTCGGTGCCTAACTGCCATGCCACCAGAAGGAAACGCGAGGGCTGGGATACTGCCAGGTTGCCCAAGCCTAGACAGGGGAAGTCGAGAGGCAGAGGTCTGGTTCGAACCACGAACCTTCCGGACAGTAGATTCGTGCTCTAACCACTGAGCCATCTCGCCCCTCAGGAGGCAGATAACTTTTGAAGGAGGAACGGTCTTATTATCACTGAGTGTGGTTTCATGCTTCCTCATACTTTAAAAACGATTGGAGATTGAGGTAGTGTTCCTCCTGGGTATTGCGGCAGACAGTTACACTGTCTAGGTACGCATACGTGCTTTTAAACGTCTCGAAAGTAATTATATTGTCTACAGTTCTCTGAAAACATGCTACGCCGTTCGTGACAACGAAGGGCATGCAACGAAACTAAAAAAGGCCACCACAGGCTTCGAATGCTGTAAAAGTTTTGTCGGATGAGGAGATCGGGACTTGATGGTAAGCAGCCAAGAGGTCTAATGTACTGTAGACTTCGTAATGCGAAATTTCCTCAAGCACTTTGTCCAGGCGTGGCAGAGGGTAAAGGTCCAGATATGTGAACTGGTTGATAGTCAACAACCATCCAACGTTTGTGATTGACATTCTTGGTAACAAAAACTTGCGCTCTCCAGGGAGACGTTGACGGCTCGACTACGCCTTCTTGCCATAAGCTACCAACTTCAACCCGAGTGAATTCATCATCTGGATGATGCCGTCGAACGAAACAAACGGAACAGCCTGCGGACATTTTCAGAATTGTTCGCTTCCTCTATTTCTTCGGCCTTTCGTGTCCGCCAAACTTCTCGGTCTGTACAGACACTCAGTTTCACCTGGTGTCGGATGATGCGTCGGGTTGGGTTGTGGGAAATTTGTCGCTGAGCCTCCAGCAAAGCCACGGTTTCATCAGAGTTTCAACGTCTGGATGATGGTGACTAAGTCGAAAAGCAGAGAGAAGTTTCAGCTTTGAAAAACGCCTTGGGTATCTGTTCCCAATGGCCATTAATAGAGGACACCGGACCACCCGGGCCTTGTTCGAGGAGCCAGTTCTGATAGGTTCGTTTGAATTCCGGATCCGCTAGCTTCTCATTGGCTAGGTGAGATGTGGTCGTTTTGCGTAGACCTGAAAGGCACAATGAAAAGCAGAAGCGGACAAGTGCATGGTCGAAATCCACGCTGGTATTCCAGAAGGACCGGTAGGCAGTGATTGACCCTCGCCACCGGTATCTGACGCCGATATGGTCTATTTGGGTTCCGGACTGGTTCTTGGTGAGCACCGTGTGGCCAAGCGATTTCCGCTGTTCCGGAAATCGGTAATGTAAAGGAACAGTCTGTGATTGACACACATCTTAAGTAGACGATTTCCGTTGTCTGTGCGCCTTGTATCCAACCCAGGACGACCAACCAATTGGGCCTTAGCAGCGCTTAGTTTATGTCACCAACCACAACGATGCCTGAGCTTTTTGTCCGTTGTACAGGAGCACCAGTTTTCAAATCGGGTCAGGCAAGTACTGCTCTACTTGTCATCATCATTATCAACATCGATAGTATGACATCAGTGTTAAGTAATGATGCTTCGTTGCCGTACAACCATGATCAGTTCACAGTTGTACGTGGGCTGAGAAACTGTCAGGGCGCCCACATCTAGACAGGAGGACGATTAGTGTCTTCAACTAAAGCAAAGGCCTGACCGCAAGGCAGTGGTGCTTGGCGGGAAATGCAAGTACATTGCCCTTTGAAAAACACGTCACTACACATGTTCCAACCCCCAACCTGGAAGGCCAGGAGACTGTAAGTGTCGCATGGACACCGCCCAGTATGGCTCAATGGATCAGAGGCACACAAGCCACCACACTACAGTAAGATCCAGTCTCTTCATGAGTGTGACACCCTGTCGGGTCGCTTGGTCGTTTGACTGAAGCACTAGGGTGCACTGCTTTCTTTGGCACTCTCAACAGGCTTGTTTTCGTAGATGACTGTACCTTGAATTCACCAAGCAGTTTTCCGATTAGGTGAGGTTCACGTGGCTTATTCGAACGCGGTCGCTTGTTTTTTATTAGTGTTGACTCCCAGATCGTCCGCGATCAGCGTGGACAACTCGGTGTACGTAGGATTTTCAAGGTACGGCGTTGTGAGATTTGTGGCCTTGGTCCTCGGGTCACGAGTAACGAGGGTATCCACAAGCCGCTTTTGGAGTGGAGCTGTAAGCTGAGTTTCGCACTTTCGGAAGGCTCTGTGCGATTGTTTTCACTACAGCTGCCTCATGGGGTAAAAGTGCCCTTGTTGACTGACCAGTAGTTGTGGAGCTTTCGCAGAGGTCTCAGACGTCGAGGTCAACGTCTGGCTGATCTGCCGGTGGATTTCGCTACTTGTCTCTGAACAGATGACCCAATCCAGTTTAGAGCTGGTAACTAGGATGTGGAGTCCACCGCTGCACCTTTATCGTCCGCTAAGGGAAGTGACGATAATCCCACATATGTTGGATGTTCTGTCCTCACGGAGCTTGCCCCAACCCGAGCACCACTGTCGCTGGAAGTCAGTGGTTCTGCCATGGCTGAGTAGAAGCTGAAACCTGGAGTCGCAGTCGGATGGACCAATCAATTTCAATCAATTTGTCAGCTTTAAACCGTGTACCATAGGCACACTGGTTTCAGCTTCTACAGTTTCGACCACCAGAAAACGGGAATGTGGAACGTACAACGAAGCCTTGGAGGCGAAGACACGTTCAGTTCGTTCGGAAATTGGGTAGCAACGCATTGAAGGCGATAGCTTTGATGCATGAGCGCCACTGACTGAGCGAGCGGGCTATTTCTGCCGGTGTCACTAACCACTGGTGATTTGTTTTCATACTTCGTTGCCAGGTCATACACTGTCCACCTCTCGGTCGCTTCCACTAAGCACAGGGCTGGGCGAAAAGAGCTCTGTGGGGCAGACGGTCTTCTGGCATGCGGAGTACATGTCCCAACGAGCGCAGCCTATGAAGCGTGAGTAATTCATCTATCGCGGCTGGATCAGTGTGTTTCTAAGAGCACAAGTCTACAACTGCCATCGGGTTAGTCATGAGTTTGGGATCAGTTGATTTGTCGCGAAGACTTGTTTCGCGTTTTACCCCTAGAGCCGATGTGACTCAGTTTTCGCGCCTCTAGAGAGATATACGCGGATATACACTTGATATTCGGAAAGGCTTTTTAAATGCTTCTGGAACGCTCCGATGTCCCTAGTACGGCAGCTGGAGAAAAGAGTGCGACAAGAAGCAGGAAATATCATTTGCTTCCCTTTCCACATAACCGCTCTAAGTGAAGAGATTTGTATTCAGCTTTCGCAAGAACACATTTAGGGAGCACTCTTGCCAGTTTTAATGGCCTGGTTGTTTTGGAAAAAACAGCCCCAGATGGACATCCTGGACTCCTTCATGCGCCTGTCCACTATTGACGCCGTGGCGGTCTTGACCACCGCGTCAGAGAGCGGGGCTACCGTCTTGGCAACCAGCGGAGCCGACATGGAAACCGCCAGGTACTAATTGAGAGAGGGAGACTCGAGTCTTTCCAGGCTGCTACGTTCTTTGTACTTACGTCCTCCAGATGCTCCGAAAGTACCCGTTTGTCCCCGAGTGCCACGGTTAGAAGGGAAAATTCCGACTTAGAAGTGAGTAATTGGCTTCATTATCGACAGGTGTCTGTTATTTGTAGAATGCAAAGGACCTCTAAGCTAGGGGCATCTGGCGTAGACAAAGGGGGCGTTAGAGTTGGGAAGTCGGTCTACCTGATAGTCCTGCAAAACCGTAAGTGTCATCATCCCAGGCAAAAGTAAAACTACATTCCATAGATTTGCACACCTAAACGAATTTGCAGGAGCGGAATAGGAAACCAATTTCCAAAGTATCGCGTTGCAAATGGAAGTAAACTGGAAATAAACTGCAAGCTCTGGCAGACAAATCATCGCATTCTGTTACCGCTTACTGCTTCATATTTTTCAAGTCCTTAACTTTCCTTGTGGATAAATTCGCCTTGAGTGCGCACAGAGTATGCACGGTGGACAATTGGCAAATTATAAAGCCAGTCTGTATAAGAATCGCATGTCTGAGGGGATGATGACCGGGGCTATGTAACGTGGATAGTCAGGAAGTCAGCAGCACTCGACGCTCAAACGTACGTAGTAACGGCGCAGGCAAGTCCTGGCATGAGTAGATATGGAAATTGGTATTACTGGAGCCACACGGCAAACGAAGCGCGCATCCGTAGAGGCTGGGTAACGCAGGAGGTAAGACCGTGTATTGAAACGGAAACGGCGGGCACAAGTCAAGCGATGTACAAAAATAGCTCAAGGTAACTCAAGTGGGCTACTGTTTCCTATCTAGGGCTCGTGGTAGCTTATCGGGGGCACCTGGAAATAGGGGGGAAGATAGACACGTTAGGGCATAAGACAAACGCGTGTTAGCAGACGCAGAAAGAATCATTCAGCTGTAGCACCCTTTCTGTGCCTAACTGCCATGCCACCAGAAGGAAGCACGAGGGCTGGAATATTGCCAGGTTGCCCAAGCGTAGACAGGGGAAGTCGAGAGGCAGAGGTCGGGTTCGAAACACGGACCTTCCGGTAAGTAAATTCGCGCTCTAAACACTTTGTTTTATGGGTGCGAGACATGGCCTCTACGGACAGATGATGTGAGGCGTCTCCAGGTTTTCGACCACCGATGCCTCAGAAGCGTGGCTGGTTTTGGATGGCGTCAGCGAGTTAGTAACGAGGTGATTAGAAAACGGGTATTTGGTTGTGCTGCAGGTACATCAATTGGGGAAATCATCCAGCACCACCGACTACGATGGCTCGGTCATGTGCTACGTATGCCGAAACACCGTCTCGTGGTTGACCTCCGGTTCCAGGGCAACTGTTGCGACTACGGTATCTTCTGGTTCCGGCCTGCTGGAATCAATGAGTCGCGACAGTGCGTCTGCTTGTCCGAGGCTGGTAGTGGACTGGTACTTGATCTTGAAGTCGTACCCCAGAAGCAGAGTGGCCCATCGCTGGAGGCGGTTGGCCGTATACGCCGGAATTCCTTTCTTCGAGCCGAACACAGCAAGGAGTGGTTTGTGATCGGTCAGTAGAGTGAACTGACGGCCGTAGAGCATTTTATGAAACTTCTTCACGGCAAACACGATCGCCAAAGCTTCTTTTTCTATTTGGCTGTAGTTACGCTCGGCTGGTGTCAAGGATCTGGCCGCATGTGCAATGGCCTTTTGGCTGCTGTCGGGAAATACATGTGAAATCACTGCACCAATCCCATAGTTCGAGGCATCCGACGCCACAACGATTTCCAGAGATGGATCGTAGTGGGTGAGTAGCAAATTGGAGCTCAGCATGGATTTAACCGAGTCAAAGGCGCGTTGGCATTCTTCTGACCATGTCCACTTGTGGTCTTTGGTGAGTAGCTGGTTTAGCGGGCCTCGGAGGCGATGCATGGCAGGCAGGAACGAACTGTAGTGACTGACGAGACCGAGGAAGGACCTGAGGGACGTCACGTCTGTGGGTGCTGGCATACGTCTGATAGCTTCGATGTTCTCCGGGTCTGGTCGGCGACCATGTTGGTCGATGATGAAACCAAGGTACTTTATCGACCGCATGAAGAAGGTGCATTTCTCTCGGCGCACTCTGAAGCCATATTCTTGAATACGACCGAGCACGTAATCGAGACGTTGCCACAATTCGTGGGGGTTGGAACCCATGACAATGAGGTCGTCCAAATAAGCAGCAACGCCGGGGGCATCCTTCAGCATCGTATCCATGATCTGTTGAAATATGGCTGGCGCTGTTTTCACACCGAATGGCAGTCGAGTATACTGGAACAGACCGCGATGCGTATTAATCGTCAGAAGTTCTTTCTTCCTCAACTTCAACCTGGAGGTATGCATCGGCCAAGTCAATCTTCGCGAAAAATTTACCCCCATTTAGTTTCGCGAACAGATCTTCTGGAAGAGGCAGAGGGTATTGATGGGTATCCAGCGCAGCATTGAGGCCGGTGGAGAAATCTGCACACAACCGGATGGTCCCGTTAGCCTTCTTCACCAACACGATCGGTGCGGCCCATGCAGAGTAGTTAGTCGGTTGGAGAACACCAGCCTTCTGCAGTCGGTCCAGCTCCTGGTCAACGATAGGTAAGGCTGCATACGGTACTGGGCGTTTTGGCCTGAAAACTGGTTTGGCACTGGGGAGGAGGCACAGTCTGGCTTTTGCTTTTGTGCACCGTCCAAGCTCGTCGGAGAATACGGATGCGTAGCGTTGTACCAGGTCCTCAAGTGAACGCGTTGCAATGTGAGTTTGTTCGAGGGCATCTCCAGGTGCTGCATGTGTGAGGTTGCAAATAGAATTAATTGGCTTCTCCAGCAGATTAAGCTTTTCGATCCAGTCCAGCCCCATGAGATCAAGTTTGGGGCATGACGTCAGGTAGCACGTAGCTTGTGCCGTCGAGCCATTGAAGTTTATGGAGCAGTCAACCTCGCCAGTCAACTTCAGTTTACCACCAGAAGCATTACGGGCCCAATGTTTCGTCGGTTTCACGTGCGGCTTACCAAGGCGTTTCCACGTTCGCTCACTGAGCAGCGTGATGTCGGAGCCCGTATCAAGCTGCAAACGAACTGGGATGTTGTTGATACGAACCGTCACGAACTTCCTTCGGCAAGCAAAATCAACCTTAAATGTCGCCGTCACCGAGTTGGACCGCGATTTGTGGGATGCACGGTGGTGTGCGGGTGGCTGTGGCCTCTGAGACCGACAAAAATCTTCTTTGTGGCCACGACGATTGCACCTGGAACATTTATGACGTTTAAACCGGCAATAACGAGCAAAATGCCACTCACCGCAATGCCAGCAACTTGTGGGAGGCTTGTTCTGTTTTCGATCGGGCTTGTTGTCAGCTTTCTTAGGCGCACTGGAGTTGATTGCCTGTACACAGCTGCTTGGAGTCACAGATGACTGGCCGATCATAGCCGTGTCGTGCTTCAGATTGATGAGGCGTTGACATTCGGTGGTGAGGCTCTGCAACGTCATTTCGGCATCCTGTTCAATTCTGTTAAGCAGCCTGGTTCTGATGTCAGCATCCTGGGACGACTGGAGACCGGATACAAAAATGAGGCACTTAAACTGATTCTCTGTCAATGAGGTGAGCTTGAAGCGCTCGCATTCCCGATTGACAACACCGGCAAACGTGATGAAATCATCATCATCTTTCTTGACCAACTTTAGGCATTGGTAACGGATATTGAACAGTGATGTTTGATCGCCGAATATCTGAGACAGTGTTCCGACCGTTTCATCAAAGCTGAGGTCGCGGGGCAGCTTGGGGAGAATGAAATTTGTGTACCGTTCATGCTCCGGTGTGCCGAGTTTTCGCAGCAATAGTCTGACTTTCCAACCGTCATCAAACTTGGAAAAATCAGTCTTGAACATGTCTTCATACCGCTTGAACCAGGAGTCAAAAGTGTGACCAGAAAGAGGGTCGAATGTGAACTCCGTGATTGAGGCCGCGGCTGCATCAGTTGAGGAAACAGAAGACTCACCAGTGCTGGCTGCTGCTGTCTGGATATGCAGTCTCTGAGTCAGTGATTCAATGAGCTTCAGTTGCGCTTCTTCAAACTGCTTTTGTTGCTGCTGCAAAAGTTCTCGGAGCTGATTAAATTCGATTGACATCGTGGGTTCCCGTTCGCCAATTGTAGTAACGGTACTTTCTCAGCTTAGTTCTCGGTCTGAGCCTCCCAAGCTAGCGTGCGTGCCAAAACAACCACCAAAGGTGTACAAGATATATTAACGCCCCAAACGAAGTCAAGAGCATTTGTACAGCGCTTCATATATATAGCGTAAACGGTAATAACTTTCTGGAATTCTGACGCGTTCTGGATGCACCATTGGCAACCGGCAATCGGCCAATACTGGGTCATGATTGGCTGTTGGGTCCAGATTTTCGACCAATCAGATCTGGGCTTGATGCCGGACCGGCAAGCGTCTCGAATTCCTGGCCAATCTTGTGTGGGGTAGGCTTTTTGGCTGAAGCAGCACCCGACTGCGGGTGGTAAAGCGGGATCTGTGTGGAATTCCGCCTAACACCCCTAGAGCCGATGTGACTCATTTTTCGCGCCTCTAGAGATATACGCGGATATACACTTGATATTCGGAAAGGCTTTTTAAATGCTTCTGGAACGCTCCGATGTCCCTAATACGGCAGCTGGAGAAAAGAGTGCGACAAACAGGAAATATCATTTGCTTCCCTTTCCATAACCGCTCTAAGTGAAGAGATTCGTATTCAGCTTTCATAAAAAGTACATTAGGGAGCACTCTTTGCCAGTTTTAATGGCTGGTTGTTTTGGAAAAAGCAGCCCCAGATGGACATCCTGGACTCCTTCATGCGCCTGTCCACTATTGACGCCGTGGCGTCTTGACCACCGCGTCAGAAGCGGGGCTACCGTCTTGGCAACCAGCGGAGCCGACATGGAAACCGCCAGGTACTAATTGAGAGAGGGAGACTCGAGTCTTTCCAGGCTGCTACGTTCTTTGTACCCACGTCCTCCAGATGCTCGAAAGTACCCGTTTGTCCCCGAGTGCCACGGTTAGAAGGGAAAATTCCGACTTAGAAGTGAGTAATTGGCTTCATTATCGACAGGTGTCTGTTATTGTAGATGCAAGGACCTCTAAGCTAGGGGCATCTGGCGTAGACAAGGGGCGTTAGAGTTGGGAAGTCGGTCTACCTGATAGTCCTGCAAAACCGTAAGTGTCATCATCCCAGCAAAAGTAAAACTACATTCCATAGATTTGCACACCTAAACGTTTGCAGGAGCGGAATAGAAACCAATTTCCAAAGTATCGCGTTGCAAATGGAAGTAAACTGAAATAAACTGCAAGCTCTGGCAGACAAATCATCGCATTCTGTTACCGCTTACTGCTTCATATTTTTCAAGTTCTTAACTTTCCTTGTGGATAAATTCGCCTTGAGTGCGCACAGAGTATGCACGGTGGACAATTGGCAAATTATAAAGCCAGTCTGTATAAGAATCGCATGTCTGAGGGGATGATGACCGGGGCTATGTAACGTGGATAGTCAGGAAGTCAGCAGCACTCGACGCTCAAACGTACGTAGTAACGGCGCAGGCAAGTCCTGGCATGAGTAGATATGGAAATTGGTATTACTGGAGCCACACGACAAACGAAGCGCGCATCCGTAGAGGCTGGGTAACGCAGGAGGTAAGACCGTGTATTGAAACGGAAACGGCGGGCACAAGTCAAGCGATGTACAAAAATAGCTCAAGGTAACTCAAGTGGGCTACTGTTTCCTATCTAGGGCTCGTGGTAGCTTATCGGGGCACCTGGAAATAGGGAAGACAGACACGTTAGGGCATAAGACAAACGCGTGTTAGCAGACGCAGAAAGAATCATTCAGCTGTAGCACCCTTTCTGTGCCTAACTGCCATGCCACCAGAAGGAAGCACGAGGGCTGGAATATTGCCAGGTTGCCCAAGCGTAGACAGGGGAAGTCGAGAGGCAGAGGTCGGGTTCGAAACACGGACCTTCCGGTAAGTAAATTCGCTCTAAACACTGTTGTATGGGTGCGAGACATGGCCTCTACGGACAGATGATGTGAGGCGTCTCCAGGTTTTCGACCACCGATGCCTCAGAAGCGTGGCTGGTTTTGGATGGCGTCAGCGAGTTAGTAACGAGGTGATTAGAAAACGGGTATTTGGTTGTGCTGCAGGTACATCAATTGGGGAAATCATCCAGCACCACCGACTACGATGGCTCGGTCATGTGCTACGTATGCCGAAACACCGTCTACCGAGGCGAGTGTTGTTCTTCGTGCCTCCTTCAGACTGGCGCAAACCGCGAGGTGGACAGCGCATGACTTGGCAGAAAGGCGTGAAAGAGATCACGAAGAGTTTAGGTGTTGTTGGTGCTGTACGCCTTCCAGGATGGGGTCCCCGTGACCCCGCCGTGCTTGGCTGGAGACGTTGCAAGAAATGGCGCTAATCGTTGTCAGTGGCGTTCATGCTGTCCGTTTCTTTCCAGATTGTCTGATTGAGCGGTTGGAGGTGTAGGCACCTCAGAATGCTTGACATAGGCCAGCACTAGGTCCCCTCCCTCATCCACTCTTTTTCTCTTCTTTTCACTCTAGGGCTTTTTATATATAATCATATATATATATGCATATGAAACTAGACGAACTTCATGGTTGTACGGCAGTGAAGCATCAGTGTCAACACTGATGTTGCTGTCTTTGCTCTAAACACTGAGCCATCTCGCCCAGGTGCAGCCTTATCTTCAATTGTGTTACGCAGCTCCGTATCGAGCTGAAGTACTGTCCTCAGTGTTCAAAAGAAGTGTTTGTATCAGATTTATTGATCTCAATCGTATGGCTAATAGGTAGATGTTGATGGATGGACGTCACAACCAGGTGGAGGAGAGGGCTTTAACTGATTGTAATGTACACAATTCATATCACTATGTGGTTGAGAAAGGCCACGGATAATATACGTGTTGTTTGGTCTCTTATTCACGATAACATAGTGCCCTTACCACACATGATGGAATTTTGCAGACAGTGCTTTAGGATGGTATAAGAACACACAGTCACTAACTTCCTACACAGGTCCATGTGATGCGTAGTGCTGATCATGCCCAATATTTTCGCGAGCAATTTGTAATGCCGCGAACAGACTTTCGCAGAGTGATCGAACGTACTCGTTTCTGCCGATGAAGTCCGCAGGGACCATAGGTGTGTCTGCGTCGAAGGCAGTCGAAGGTAACGGCCGAATTGTAGAAACGCTGGTGAATAAACTGTAGACGCTCGATAAGTTTACATGCACAGCGGGATGTGTTCATCATAGTGTTCACAAGAGTCTACGAGGGTAGTTAGTATTTTCTTTCTTTCTGTTGGTGCGTCTCACAAGATTGTTTCCTTCCGGATGTTAAGGTGTTGTCGTGGTTTTATGGGCCTCAGCAAGTAACCGTCGAATGCTGAATCTTGATCCGAATGCAAAATAACTGGTACTCCATAATGTGACACCCATTGAGACTACCACCGACGCGATCGTACAGGCGTCCGTTTGCTCTACTGACACAGGCTTCACACCAGCTAGTCAACCATGACAACAATGACGCAGTTTCCACTTCTGTTCTCCAATAAGGGTCCAAAAACCTCAATACCTACTCAATGGTTTGGCCATCACATGGGGATAAGTGCTCTGGGTGTCTTGGTTTTCGCGCACAAGGAGCAGTGTCAGCAGAACTCCGCGATATCGTTGTGCAGCAGAAAACACCAGCAGCAACGTCTAAGGTTCCTTCTCTGTTTTCTGTTGAGAGCCTTTTTTAGACGTAACCAGCGCCATGACGAATCGGCAGATGAGTATGCGGACGCCCTAGGAGACCTTGCAGCCAAAACTTACCCGGAAGGGTTGAAGGACGTCCATGACATTCATACAGCCAATGTATTCATGGCTGGCGTGCGAAACGTCGAGCTAATGGGGCGAAATTCCGTCAGAAGGGACGCCACACCTTGTTAGACGCGGCTCAGCTGGCCCAGACGTATGAGCAGCTCTATGGAAGTGAAAGCCGAGCCCGGAGTCCCGTGCCACTATTCCCCATGTCAGTGATAGGGCACACGGACCCCGTCGGCTGCAGCGCGAACTCCCGGAATTGTTTCTACTGTGCACGTTTTGGGAAGAATGCCCGAGGTTACGGCCACAACTCTCCCGGTGATGAGTAGCAGCTGTCCGCCACTAGCACTACCGCGCCTCATCAGCATAATCATTAACAGCATGACACCGAGGCTTCACAGCCGTACAACCATGATTTACCTGAAAGCCTCATTGTGAAGAAAAGCATAAAGGTGGATACGGAAGGGACTTAGTGCTACCTTACTACATTCTGAGGTGCCCACATTTCCAGATACTCATTCAGGTAACCTGGATAAAAACTGACAACAAGAAGACCACTGACATCGGTTGGCAGACATATCTTGCAGAGTCTCCAGCCAGGCGCAGTAGGGATCACGCGGTCCCCATCCTGGAAGGGGAGTAGTACCGACGGCACCCAAACGTTTCGTAATCTCCTTCATAGCCCTCTGCCAGGTCAAGGGTTGGCTACCTCTCTGCTTCCGCCACTGGGTTCAGCATGCAAAACAGTATTCTCCTTGGCAAACGATAGTTAGGCATACGCAACACACGTCCTAACAAACGCAGCTTCTGGTTCTGGACACATTCTTTAATGGAAGTATCCGTTGCACAACCGGGAACTCGCCTTCAAAATTGCCTCATTACGGATTCACCAACACCAACCCACACAAGCTATGGTTCTGAGACAACGATTGTCGAACACCTGAGGACGTCTCATTTCCGCTGCTCGAACAGGCCAAGTCTCAAAGCCATACAATAAAACAGCCCGCACTGTGGCTTGATACACCCTTCCCTCGAGATTCAGATACACCACGCTGACGCCACAGGTGCCTCAAATTAGCAAAGGCGACCCAGGCTCTGGAGATTTATGCATTGACTTCATCTGCAACACTACAATCAGAAATAATACAACTTCCAAGATACGTAGAACGCTCCACAACTTCCAGTACCTCTCCCTGAATTGTAGGTGGCCTATTCAGTGACTGCATGTCCACGAGCATGACCTTACACAGTGTGAGTGCAAAGTGCATACCAAAGGACGGGATGACTCTGGTCAGTTCATCCAAAAGCTGCGCCTTCTCTTGCTCTTCGAAGATGAGAACGATGTCGTCTGCATATTCCAGATCGACAAGGTTTTCGTCACAGGCTATTCGAACACCAGGGTGTTGGAGACCTTCCACCGTTCATCTCGTGATATCATCGATCACGAGGTTAAATAGGGATGGAGAGAGTGGGCATTTCTGACGGACACCGCTTTGTGTATGGGAGCTTTTGGATAGCTCCCCGTATACTCTCATGCGGCCAGAAGTCCGAGAATACAAAAAGCTTATGTTCACAAACTTCCGGGACATTCCTTGGTGGGCAAGCGTGTCAAGCAGAACAGACCGGTCAACCGAGTCGAATGCGCCTTGAAAATCCAGGAATACTAGAATTGTGGGTCGCTTATACCTACGGCGTTGTTCTAGCACCCAACGGAGTGTGAAGATTTGTTCAACGCAACCCCTACCAGACCAAAATCCTGCCTGCTGGTCTTGAGTCACCATAAGGCGACGAAGCACAAGTGACGCCAACAGTCTCGTTACGACCACGGTCAAGCTGACCCCCCTGTGGTTACCACGCTCACTATGAGCCCATTTTCGGAAAATGTACACTGTCAGCAACTATCCTTAGTTGTCTGAGATAGATTCCCTTTCTCAAATGCAAGTAAACAGATCAGACAAGTGCTGATTGAGGACTGCACCCCCTACTTTGAATAATGCGGGTGGGAGGTCATCCGGACGAGGAGCTCGGTGATGCTTGAGAGAACATATGCAGTCGTAAACCTCCGAGGCCGTAGGTGGTTCCACGTTCACCGTCCACAGTTCTACGTCAACTGCAGGCTTCAGATGAGTAGCAGCTGGTGACCAAGGCAATTGTTGTTCAAAGCGTTCGGTCCACCGCTCAAGGCGTTCTTCATTCAAAATGGTCACTCCTTTCCGGTCCTTGAAGGTTTCGCTCACAGGTGGTTTCCAGTGACCGGTCGCACGGATCAACTGAAATAATCTTCCGGCATTACCGGTTTCCTGAGCCTCTCACTTGGCATTCTGTCCACCACACTTTCCTTCTCGTCCCAGTATGAGTTCACCTACGATGGTTGAGCATTTGAAAGACTCTAGAAGATGATTCTGGGAAGTTCGGCTAATATCCGGATCTGCCAGTCTCTCAGTTGCCAAGCGATTTGTCAGCACCTTACGCGGCCCTGGAAAACGTAGGGAGAAGTGACTCCAGACGAGTGCGTGGTCGGAATCCACAAATGTGTTCCAAAACGACCGACAGTCAGTTATTGATCCGCGCCATCGGTATCTATTGGCAAAGTGATCGATTTGAGTTTGTGGCCGACATGCAGTTGGAGGGCACCATTTGGCCAGACGACTTCGGCTATTTCGGAAGTTAGCACAGCATAGAAACAGCCTGCGATCAGCACACAACTGAAGCAATCATTCACCAGTGACCGTACGTACCGAGTCCAATCCATGTCGACCTCCTAAGTGAGTCGCAGATAAGCTAAGCCAGCCCATGTATGCATTCATATCGCCGGCAACCACCACGATATCTGAGCTTTTAGCTCATCGCAACAGGGCATTCAGGGCGTCGTGAAACCTATCGTTGATGTCGTTGGAGCTACAGTCAGTCGAGGCGTAAGCAGACACGATAAATATACGTCGATAAATTCCCGCTTGTGAGACTCCTTCACAGATGTTGACAGACGAACCGTACAGGCGACGGTCAATGGGTATCAAATCAAGCAAAGGTCCTTCCGCCCCGGTGACTCAGGGCGATACCACCATCTTCGCATCCTGCCGCAGCGGCCTCTACACAGCCTCTGCATCACCAGGGGTGACTAGCCGGAAGCGAATGGAAAGTGATGTGGCGGTTGGACATATACGTACTCAGGGTTACACTCTGGGAGCTCAACTTCGGGGCCATACTTCAAAGACCGTGTATTTACCCGCATCAGAACTGGCGCTGGCGACAGCAGCCACTCCGGACTTTTGATTATGATAAAATGTTTGCTCGTGTGGAGCGGCACTGGTGGCGGTGCACAATAAGGAGCGAATCGAATGCAGCACGTCTTATAAGACGGTCTTGTAACGTCTGATTTGGAGACCTTTTGATCGTAATAAAGACTTAGTAGCTTTTCACAAAGTTCCAGCTGACCGTTCCCCCTTGGGTTATATGGAGTGGTCCGACTGGTGGCCACGCCTTTTTCGTGAAAAAATTGCTTAATCTCATCCGAAATAAATGATGAACCGCGATCCGAATGCATAAAACTAGGCAAGCTAAATGTGGCAAACAGCGGCGTGAGACACGGTATCACCGTATATATCTGGACAAGGATAAGTGAACGGGAAACGGGAATACTCGTCTACTACCGTCAGTAGGTATTTATTTCGAGTCGTCGAAGGCAGTCGTCCTTTGAAGTCAACGCCTAAACGTTCAAACCTTTGTGTGGATTTAATGAGTGTACCAACAGATAGCTTGAACAAACATGGTTTTAATTCCGCACACACATGACACTGTTTGGTGACAAGTCGGATGACCTCTGGGGAGAATGGGAGATTCTTTATACGAACAAAATGCATCGTCCACAGAGTTACATGTAAGTCTTTAGATCTAGCTAAGATGAAGTGTTCGCACAGACGCTCCGAGAGTACATGTCAGCGGCTTTGTCTTCGATGCTTGATCTGTAGGTAACGTCAAAGGAGAAAAGCGAGAACATCATCCAAAAGCGTCGAATTTTGTCACTTTTTCTTTCTCATTTTGATGAATACATGAACGCAGCGGACCGCTGATCGGTTACAACCTTGAAATGGGTCCCGAGAGGTAATGCTTCCATTTTCGCACTGTTTCGACAATTGTGCACGCCTCTTTCTCAATAGCAGAATGATTATATTCAATGGCAGTAACCGGTCTGTCGTTCCGATTGAGTGTGGTGGGAATCGCCATACCAGACGCATCAATTTCAAATATCTGCTGCGAGGGTAGAGTAGTTCCAGGTCGAGATTTCAAAGAAGGTTGAACAGAAGGGTGTAATGGACGCCTTTATCGTCCAATAACGGTGTTAGGCGCGGTTGTCATAGGCGCCACAGCCACGAAAATTAGTCGTCGCGCAATGGGCTCCATATCAAACCGTCTACACATTCAAACAAAAGGGCTCGCGGATTCACTAATTCACGGATCGTTACACAGGACAAATGCTTTCGCCGAAGATTCCCTGAACTTTAAGTGCTACTTTTTGATAAGATACAGGCAGCAATCTTATCGAGTTTCTCCAGTTTTAAAAGTGCTTTTCCTCATCAATTCATTCATTCTGTTCGCAAGTACCTCAATGGTCATTGGGAATAGAGTTGAGGAAATGGCCCACCTCTACCCGCCGCAAGACGGCTGTTTGGTGAATGGACGGTTGTTCCAAATTCTAAGGGCCAGTAAAACATGGAGACGGCGATCCTAGGTGGGAACATTTGATGACAGCTTAGAAGCGTAACCTTGTCTAAGCCATGTTGTTTTGCAAATTAGGCAGCCTGAAACTGGTGACGCAACGATCGCGTGATAGTCAGCGCCTGCCTTCTAGGGAGAAGTCAAAAACATGATTCAGTGTTAATGGAGTCACATTGCACCCAGAACACAAATCCACAGTGACCGCGTAGCACAGTCAAGAAATTGAGGTAAAAAAATAACCTAGCGTCACTCGACTGGTGACCGAAATTGAGCTGCTTTTCCCTGCCTAGGGTTCTCGGCAGGTCAGAGGACGCACCTCTTCTCAGAATTACTATGCACACGTATCAGCAGTATGATAAATCTGACTCAACGGTCACATCCAGTTGTGTTAGAGTTTTTATCTGTCCAGAGGCGAGAGGTGAGTTCTCATCGTTCACCTGAGAGGCTTTCTTCGCCCAGGGGCAAATGTCTGCAGCTGCCGCACTTCTCCCTGCAAAATGCCCTAAAATCATTTCCAGTGCCGGCCTTCCCAGTCCACCTTCAGATGGCAGGACGTCACAGCACATATTCCACACGTGAGCTCTAAGGACGTTTGCGAGCTGCGGCAACAAGGTTTTCCATCTGAATTTGTGGCGGAATGTGTTTAGTTGCGAATGTCTTGGTGCTGCTGCTTGGACACCGCAATCGGTCACGTGTTTACATGTAGCCGCGGCATTCTTGGTCGACCCGCGGTACGTTCGGAATTGGTGTAGTGTTTTTGCTCGTGCAAATTTGTGAAAAATTCCTTCGCTGTTTAATCTATTTACAGAGTTAACACGTATAATTAGATTGCATTTTTCATTCTCAACTTACCTATGTGAAAAATTCTAAATTAGTCGTCGCGCAATGGGCTCCATATCAAACCGTCTACACATTCAAACAAAAGGGCTCGCGGATTCACTAATTCACGGATCGTTACACAGGACAAATGCTTTCGCCGAAGATTCCCTGAACTTTAAGTGCTACTTTTTGATAAGATACAGGCAGCAATCTTATCGAGTTTCTCCAGTTTTAAAAGTGCTTTTCCTCATCAATTCATTCATTCTGTTCGCAAGTACCTCAATGGTCATTGGGAATAGAGTTGAGGAAATGGCCCACCTCTACCCGCCGCAAGACGGCTGTTTGGTGAATGGACGGTTGTTCCAAATTCTAAGGGCCAGTAAAACATGGAGACGGCGATCCTAGGTGGGAACATTTGATGACAGCTTAGAAGCGTAACCTTGTCTAAGCCATGTTGTTTTGCAAATTAGGCAGCCTGAAACTGGTGACGCAACGATCGCGTGATAGTCAGCGCCTGCCTTCTAGGGAGAAGTCAAAAACATGATTCAGTGTTAATGGAGTCACATTGCACCCAGAACACAAATCCACAGTGACCGCGTAGCACAGTCAAGAAATTGAGGTAAAAAAATAACCTAGCGTCACTCGACTGGTGACCGAAATTGAGCTGCTTTTCCCTGCCTAGGGTTCTCGGCAGGTCAGAGGACGCACCTCTTCTCAGAATTACTATGCACACGTATCAGACAGTATGATAAATCTGACTCAACGGTCACATCCAGTTGTGTTAGAGTTTTTATCTGTCCAGAGGCGAGAGGTGAGTTCTCATCGTTCACCTGAGAGGCTTTCTTCGCCCAGGGGCAAATGTCTGCAGCTGCCGCACTTCTCCCTGCAAAATGCCCTAAAATCATTTCCAGTGCCGGCCTTCCCAGTCCACCTTCAGATGGCAGGACGTCACAGCACATATTCCACACGTGAGCTCTAAGGACGTTTGCGAGCTGCGGCAACAAGGTTTTCCATCTGAATTTGTGGCGGAATGTGTTTAGTTGCGAATGTCTTGGTGCTGCTGCTTGGACACCGCAATCGGTCACGTGTTTACATGTAGCCGCGGCATTCTTGGTCGACCCGCGGTACGTTCGGAATTGGTGTAGTGTTTTTGCTCGTGCAAATTTGTGAAAAATTCCTTCGCTGTTTAATCTATTTACAGAGTTAACACGTATAATTGGATTGCATTTTCATTCTCAACTTACTTATGTGAAAAATTCTGTCATATTGCATTCCAGATTGCATTTTTCATTCTCAACTTACCTATGTGAAAAATTCTGTCATATTGCATTCCACTTCTGCAGTCCACCCACTTTCAATCATGAGCCCCGTTATTGCAAACTACTCTCCTCTACGGCTATCGATGGACCACAACAGATGTAAGTGAAATGGATATCCGTAGAAAGTAAAACATGAAATGCAATACCACCTTTGTCGGGCCTGGTGGTCCGTACATTTAAATGTGGGGACCTGCTGGAGGACCAGCTAAGCCAGTTATCCAACTCTCACGGCCCGTTTGTCTGCGACAGCTGCATCTGCCTTAGGGGTGCCATGTATTCCACAAGCAGCAAGACAGACGCCAATAACGAACTCAAGCCTCCACTTGTAAGTCGGAAGGACCAATGTGAATGTTCCATTATTGTCGGGACACCCGAGGAAAAACTGGTATTTCTTCCAAAATCTCTGGAGGACGCAAACACAGAGCACGAAGTGGCCTAGACGGAAGTCAAAAACGAACTTCTTCCGTGAACGACCATCTAGCGCTCTCCATCCTGGTGCTCTGGCTGCAAAGAAGGTTACCCGGCCCTCTGATGCGGCAATCAAGGCCGCTATGCCGTTTCTCGTGGTCAGACGCATACAAGAGTCCAGGCTGACCACCTGGGGCTGTTCTACAGAGCAATCAGGCCAACAAAGCTGGCAAAGTCGCTCCTTCGTGGTTTCGAAACAAAGCCTTGTGATGAGCTGCTTCACGCAGAATGGTTGTGAGGAAAGGGAAGCGAGCAAAGTTTGGGCCTTTACTCACACTTGCCTCCCCAACTTTCATACAGCGGACATGTTAACCCTTAGGGTTGACTTTGGTTGCGGCGGGAACTTCATGACCACTGCAGATCCGAAACCGACGGACTCCAGCTACACTCCACCAAAAGCCTCCTGTCCGATTTTGCACTCAGTCGTTACTCATGATCGCGGTGGCCAGAGCCACAAACCCCACAACAGTGTACCGGAAAACCCCGCATACACCGATATTGCCACGCTGATAGCGGACGGACTTGGAGTCGAGACGAGCACAAAAGAAACGTGACTGTGGCCACGTAAGCCATTTAAACTTCGCCCAATCCAAAATCTGCTTGTCGGACTCAAGGTGCACTCCTCCTCGAAAACGAGCATCTTAGGAGTGCCACCAAAGTAATACTCTTCATTGGTGTCATCCAACTCACAAACAGCCCGGCTTGGCCTCACAGAGGCATCTTGTCGGGCAAATGCGCGAAAAAAAACCGAGAAAACAAGCTGATACGTATTCACCCCAGCTCTTTAAACATTTAGGTCGTGTCGGTTTAGGCGTGACCGCATCTACGTCGGACGATGTCTACTACTTGTGAAACTGCTCCGTTTCCGCGCAATCCCCAGCATCCAAAATTCCCACCAGTCACGCTTTTATTCTTACCCTGTCATTGTACCCATGCATGATGGTATGCCACTCACCAGTTGTGAATAAGCATTATCAGTAATAACAACGAATCCTGGCGTCTAGCAGATGATTGTACATGGGCTACAGGCAGCAGCCATCAAACGTTCTGACCATGAGGGGGAATAAGCTCCTAAAAGGCAAGGGGCCCGGGGAAGGCCGTCGCTCAGGGGGAAATCTCTCTGCAAACAAACAGGGTTTCTCAGAATCACCATGGTGATAAGCAAACAAATACACCACAGAAACGATTTCAAAGCCTCGGACTCAAACCCGGCGCACAGCTATCCGCTCTGCTCCTTACGTTCGGACGCAGTAGAGATTGTGTTGATGTGCTTATCCACCAACCTTAGTCTTTTCAAAGTACTTCGCGATATTCAGCAGTCAGCTGGCCTTGAACAGCTACCCACAATCTCGCTACGGAAGCGTGGCTCACACTAGGCTTCCCTGACGCGGAGAACTCAGCTTCATCTTACGAGCTTACTGGAGATGCAGGAGGGCATGTGAGGTTGCTCCTTACTTAAATGTGGTCTTGCCTCTCTCGATTGCCCGCACCGACACTACCCCTGCACCTTCTTGTGATGCACTGTGGATTCATTGTACATTCAAGTCCCTCCGCGTGAGACCCACTCTCTTTTCCAGGCGCGGTTCACCGTTGCCTCTGAAGCCCACCGGAGGATGAACAGTTCATCCAACAATTTCTTGAAAAACTCTCTTATAGCTTCGGCATCGCGCATCTCTTGCTGGTAGGTGATTTTAATTATCTCAAGGCCTTCTGGATGGAGTTACAGCGCATCGGGTCTAGTGAACATTTTGACTTGACTGACCAAGGTCAACATGTCGCCACGCCCACCAGGTACACTGCAGGCCAACTGCTACTCCTACGGGAATAGGTGGACGCAAACGGAAGACGCTCCGTTGATCAAGTGTTACTTAAAGCCCCACCAGGACACAGTGGCCACTGTGTGCTGCTGTTTGATTTCATTTGCTACCGGGGCAAAATCCGGAACCTCAAACCTGGATTCGAAACTCCTGCGGTACAGACTTCCCAGAAATGAGTAGCTTTTCAAACCGGATCATACTGAGACCAGCTTCATTGGAAGAGACATATGAAACCACTGTCCAGAAAATTCGCGAGTTTGCTACCGTGTTCGTCCCCAAAAACTAGTATGCACTCGAAGGAACCAAAAGCCACCCAAAAAGATTCTGAAAGGAGGGGCCCAACTATTGTTCAGGAGGTAACTGTAGGAGACACAGAGGATGAGCCGGCATTTTGTAAAGTGCGGAACGGTTGTAAATCAGAAGTCCGCCAATAGAGCGTCCAAAAAATTCACGAAACAAACTCTCGCCAGGAAAATTTTTTTAGATAGATGAGACACCGCGGAATCCATAAGTCAGCTGCCTCTCCCCTGAAGGACAAAAACGGGAAACCTACGGGCGCCCCAATAGTAGTATCCAAAGCCTACAGTGAACACTATGCAGGCCTGTATTATAACCCAGCGACCTCGTCACCTCCAGCCTCGGCAAGGCGTGACTACGAGCGGCCTTTAACCGGCTTTGTCCCCACGGAGGAGGACACTCGTCAACTCTTGCACAAAACAAACCCGTTCAGCACGTTTTGGTCAAACGAGGTCTAGCCAGAGATCCTGAAGCGGACATCGCCTACATTGATGAAGCATTTTTACCTAATATTTCGTCATTCGCTAAGTGAAGGCGACCTTCCCTCTACCTGGAAGTAAGCCACGTCAACCTACAAAACTGGTGACCATTTATTGCCCTGCAGCTAGAGGTCTATAAGCAACACCAGAACACCGTGCAAGGCAATAAAACCCATTTTGAGGCCGGTCATTTAAAATCACCTCAGCACTAGAAACTTTTAAACCCCAGGACCAAATGGACTCCTTCCCTACCGTTCATGAATGACAGTACTTGTACTTATGGACATCTCAACACACTCTAAAGAGGAAGGAATCATCGGACGCCATATTTTTGGCTTTTAAAAGGCAGTCAATCGAATCCCACATGTCCCGCTGCTTCAAGAGCTTGAACTTATGGGATACATGGAGAAATTCTACGATAACTTAAGGCGTTTCTGTTGGACAGAGCATTCAGTGAAGGTAGGCTCAACCTACTCTTCTTTAGTCTCCACTGAATTTCCTCAAGGCTCCGCTTTAGGACAAATTGTGTTTCTGCTCCAGATGCGGATGAACTTTAATCCCGGCGTTTCAACGCCGGCGTCCTCCAAATTAAAAGCAGTGGTCTCTGGTCTAGCACCTTCCACTGAATGACGAAAAGGGCGCCCATATGTCAGCAATCGCCTTTGTCATGTATGGTAAAAATGGACCAGGAGGCATTTTGAGGACGGATACTAAAGCAGATTCAGGCATCCAGCTCTCCTCACACACGTCCCCCTAACCGCACCATGAAAAGTTGGCCCAAAAGACATTCGCTGTTCTACGGATGATTCGGCGCACCTTCCCCTGTATTACTTGCACGGACTTCTAGGCACTCAGTAGGGCCTACGTCAGACAGCTTCTTGAATTTGCAAACCAAGTTGTCTACTCAGGATGCAAGAAGGACGAAATATCATTGAGCGTGTCCAGTGAGCTGTTACAAAAATGGTTGCCGACGGTAAACCGATTGCTTCTGAAACGTTTCTCGCGGCACCTCACCATTCTCCCCTAGAGTATGGTCGCCTCCGAGGATGCTTACTTGTTCCCTTTTGAATTGAACAACAGTTGAACAACAGTTTTCTACGTTGACCTAATTAACACACACCAGGGACACAGTAGATGTTCAAGCTCAGAGTGCACTCCTTTATTAGGCAACCATTTTTCTCACTTCGGGTAATCGGTGCGTGGAATAACCCCCCCAGCAGTTGTTCGCGCCACAACTAGTACCTAGTTCAAAGCACTTTTGACGCCTTTCTTGTTGAGTCCTAGGGCTGGTAAACTTATTGCTCCGGGCCGAATATTTGAATAGCGGCGCCGCCCCCTTTCTCCTTTTGCTTCCTAGGTGAACGGGGTCCTTTGAGCGAAAAAGACAAACCCAACCCAAGAATCTTGGGCGGAGGCCTCGTTACCGTGTAATAACACGTGAATTTGTAGGAAAAAAGGTACACAGAGCTTGCAGCCCTCAATTGATGGCTCGAAAACCATCATGGTGTGTAGGCTAATAATAAATCAGAGGCTGAGATAGGTTAGAAAATGAAGGTCTTTTGGAGAACGGATGGGTTACAGAAATACAACAGTAACACCTAGCGAAAAGGAAGCGAAATGCGGAAATGCGTTCACTGGTGATATGGAGAGACAGATGTGAACTCCTGTTGCTTTAATCCATCGAGCATTCAGAAAATGTTTACAATTTTTTGACAGCATTATGGATGCTGTTGACTTCCTATCTGTCACAAAGGAGGGAACCGGATGAGGAAATCATGCCAATTATTTCAAACTGTATCCCGTAATTTTTGATATCCCTCTCATGTCTCCCGCGGCACAAGGCTGGCGATTTTCGCGAGTTCATACAATTTTTAAGAATCCGCCAACTTTACTAACTGTTGGAGAACATGTGACACTTTGTAAAAATTTTAACTGTCTAGTCTTCCTCCACAGAGCTACAGTCGTAGTCTTTCTACGTCTTTCGCTCATCTAGTGAACTCGAGGTCCACTAGTTATGGATTTTGGCCAATCCAGAACTTTTAATTTGTTTGACATGCTGCCTAAGTTCAGGAACACGATATTAACATAAAAGGCTTCCTCCAGACGAGTTCTGCGGGACGGTTCCTGCTTTTTACTCACTTTTGAGGCATCCAAGCCCCTGAACATCAGCGCATTATTATTTGAGAACCTAGACCGATCAGTAATATAGGTTGTGAACTGCTAAGCCAATTGTTCTAGCCAATCTTGAATAACCCTCTGTCCTTGAAGGAGAGTTTATTCTAACTTGAGGCTGTTCTTCTGTTTTTGGCCAGCTTCTGGAATCTATGGGGGTGTGTAGGCAGCTAAACTACAGCATTCACTCTGTAATGAGACTTCTCATTTTTTACGTTCTCAGGCCGTGAACTTAAATTCCTACTCGAAGATCCCGGTTGGTTCGACAGCCACCACTTCTAACCCGTGGATTGCCTGGCATTTACTTTCATCCACATGCCTTTCCAGTTCCAATTAAACTACCCGTAATTCTGTACTGGCTCTAGTATTCCCGAGTTAGTCGCCTCAGCTGACCCGAAGAAATCTGTACACCGTTTTCCAAACTCGCTAAACATGACTGGCACGGTGAGTTGTCTAGAAACCAAATTGTTACACTGCAATTATAGGAAGGCTTTAATAAACCGAGCGTGGCGGAGTACTTGCGCTTATTTATCTCATCATCAACTACGCCTACATGAAATCCGTGCCCCATACTACCAAACAAACTACGAACCAAGTGGTTACTGAGTTCTTCGGCCCAATCTGCTCGACTAACCACCCAATTGTAAACTTTCTGTCGTTCATTCACACTCTCCGCTTGTCTTGTCAACGAATTTAGCCATTTTCCGCCGGGTTTTATCCAAATAGCCAGCCCCTCGCACACCCGAGGAGTTCTCACTACTGGTTCCTCCGCTGAAATGTCACAGCTGGGCGTATTCGTCATGATATTTTCCCTTTCTGTAGATGCCCTTCTTTACGATCCCAAATTACGCTTTTCTAAGTTCTGACCACTAACTCAACTGATATATTTCACTCAGTCTTGGAAACAGCCATCAGTATCAGTTCCAACTATTTGCCCATTCATTGATATGGTATTTATACCTGTCCGGCTGCTCATCAACTTACAAGCCCATCCCATAGGTTTTGTGTTCTGTTCTGCCGTTTTTTGTCGCCATGCTGTGACAATACGAACTTAATAGATGGACAAAAAAGCGTAAATCAATGTTGGATTGACCTGTTATACTTAACAGGAACGTCGATCTTGGTAAACGTTTTGTTGTTATAACCATAGGTTTACTTACCAACTTGCAGGAAAAATGCCAATTGGGGCATGATTGGGTCAAGAGGTCGATAAAATGTCGGTACGTTGCCTGCAACAGGGATCATTTCTTGAGGTTTATTCAACACTTGTAAACTGTTTGGCTAATACTCAGGCTAAATGGGAGACTAATTTACCTAATAGACCCAGAAGTGCATCGGTAACTTTTGTGCGGTTTCATCCGCTAGAAAGCGTACGGTTTCGCCTGATGTTGCTCTGGGAATACGTCATACTTCATCATACATACATAAGGCATGTATTCTGTGGGTCCTGCATACCGGGACCGCGTAAGAACTATATATTTGAAGGACACCTTTGTCTGCCATGCGCAGCTGTGGTTTACGGTGGTCTTATGGGTAAAACGTAACCTAGAAATATAGATCGCGGTCGACGATAACGAGCTGACACCGTTTAAAAAGCTGCTTGGATCTAAAGCTGTAGTCAAGGCATCCCCAACCAAAGCGAAACCCGGCTGGATCCGCACGCTTCAGTCCCTTGCGACTGCTCATGTCACCGTCCCTTTTCCGCGAAATTCTTAGTATCCATAAACCCCACCAGTCATGCTTTTAGTCTGACTGATACCGCTTACCTGTAATCATTTATCCGCTTTGCTAGTTCCTCCACTTCATCATCCTCAAATACGCTTTTTGTGACCCTGGCCACGAGCCCAACAGATCAAGGCCACGAGGCCTCAGCGATTGTTTTTGGCTTCAGTTCAATTTGACTGACCAGATGACGCCAACTCTGCTGCTTCACCAGATCCGATGTTTTGGTTTCTGGTTTTCCGCAGTTTACACTTCTCTTGTCATGTGTCAGGTAGGAAGCCTCTTGTTATGTCCTCCGTCGTTTTGTTTTTGCCTGCCACCTTCAAATCCTAAAGATCTGAGCTTGCTCGATGTTCCCTCCAAAAGAGAACTTCCCTGCTCGTGCCGGTTTAGTGGTGACCACGTCTACATTAGATAAAGCTCACCGTTTATGACGCTGTCCCTATGCTCAAAACCCCTTTACCCACAGTCTTCGCCAGTCACGCCTTTATTCTGATTGTAACCTTATGATCATGGCTGCCGGCATGCCTCCCACAAGTTGAGACTAAACATTAATACTAGGCCTCCTGTACGAAATAATGCCACGACTATCAGGCTAATGGCGCGAAGATTTTTTACGGCCTTCTATCATTCCTTTTAAACATTGAGATCACAGTACATGCACTCGAGTCCGTCGATCTTCTGCTTTCGTTTCATAGTTCCTGTGATGCTGCGGTCAGATTGCTCACTAGGGCTTTAAAAACTTAGAAGTATGCATGGCGTATTCTATAAATGATAAGTGCTTTGCCGCGTTGAAGAGATATCGGATTTTTTAATGGCGAGCTTGCCTTGACTCTTTGCTCAAACTTATTTCGTTCTCCCACAGGTCGTGCTAGAGGATGTCAGCTGAGCTGTTCTTTGAAGGGTCTAGCCCATCGTTCTAGACGGCTCTGAAATAGATTCGTCGCTCCGACAAGTTTGCAAATTGTTCCGATGACACTGGGTGTAAGGATCTTAAGGATCTAGTTTTGGTTGGTTAATCAGATCGGCTGAATCGAGAGTGTAATGTTGCCTGCAGTGAAAGCCGGTTCCAACTCCTGGACAGACGAAATTTATCAGTGTTCCCCGCCATTATTCAGGCTATCAGTGCGGGCATGTAAGAGATCTAACTCACTATTGTGGTCTCTAGTTGCCAGAGTGACTTTTCAGAAGCGCAAATTTGAGTGCTCATAACGAACTTCAGTGCTCACTTAGTCCACGTTCATTGTTCACTTGTTCGTGTCCAATGGCTTGGAGCGATAACCACAAACAATATCACTGTAATTTCTGTCAGTTGTCTTCATTCTTTTTCCAACCAGTGTGCAGGAACTGCGCTGCACTTTATTTACAGTTGGTGAGGGTATAATCCCACAGCAATATTTTTCTGTAAAATGTACCAGAGCTTCGTTATTTGTCTGCTAGTAACGTAAAAATTACAATTATCTGTATGTTCAGGTCCCCAGAGAACTTCGTCAGTTGACATATTTTGGGTTGCTACTCTATTACTGGTGGAAGATTTGTGTTCGTCGTGTCTCCGGGGTGTCCAAGAAATCAAGTGTTGTCGTGCTATAAAATGCTTTATGCTTGCTGCTTTTATGTTTAAGAAATTAGACGTGGATTACCCTTTTATTCAACTTGTGATCAATGCACTCAAAATCTATCCGTAAACGTAAACGCTCGTTGAGACTCAGCGTTTAAAGGAAAAAACATCGAGCGGTGATGGTTGCTGGCTGTTTGTGTTTCTCAGTTGCTGAACGCTTTCACAGTGCTTTTGGTTGTCTCTCCGAATGCTGCAGTGATTCGTAAATTACAGCGATGATAACCGTCGCCGGTTTCACCAATCCTTATCATTGACACGTTGAAACCAGAAAACTACCCATCACGTCAGCACCTAGAAAAACCTTCTATTTCACCAAAACGACACTTTCACTGTCAAAACAGCTCCCACACAGTTCGTTTATGGGACCAACCGATATTCTTGCCTACATTTATTTCACTTGTCGAGAGTTCTCTTTTTGAACCCTTCACAGCCAAGTTGGGGCATTTGAACAGCTATACGCCGGATGTCCCAGGAGCCGAACCTATAATGCCGGGTTTAGTCAAATGAAATGGTACGATTTTCCTTCCCTTCCGAAGGATACACACCTTAGTGAAGACTCATTGGTGTTGTATAGGTCAGAAGGACGGTGGAATATACATGCGTCATAGACTGAAAACAGGTTTGCTGCTACAGTTCCAGGAAATATTGCGAACATTCAAAAAACATTAGTGGAATGTGACCTCACCCTGTCCCGCGCGCCTAGCCGTGGCCAAAGCTCTGCAGCATAATCCGCTCTTTTTTGGTCGCCCTTTTGATTTTGGTAGAGATTGTAGTAACAACAAGCCAAATGATGCTTGTCATTTTATTTCCAATGTAGTAACGAAGGTAAACGGTCAATCCACCGGAAGTCTTCAGACCAACGCGGCTTGCTATATTACCATTGTTTGTCTTTTGTGCATCGTTTGATACAGTTCGTTTAGGGCCTAAAGCAAGCGAGGGGGTTCTTGGACTATCGTAGCTGTGTATATACTGCACACAAGAGTGTGCAACTTAACACACGAATGTCGCTTTCCTCCTTAGCAGTCAATTTACTAAATGACTTGGATTTTTGTTCTTGAAAGTCAAAGACGCACCATGTAGTCTTCCATCCGGTATGAGAACTGTTTTTTTCATAACGGGTGGTTTTTCACCTGAGGGCAAAATTTCTTCACTTCGCTCCAAGTTGTGCCATTCGGACACAAAGCCAAATCCATCTTAAATCACCCCACTGCCAAAAACTTGACATCCTCAGCACAACACGGATTACTCTCAAACCGTCCCCGCATAACAAACATCCTCGTGTTTATGGACAGCTTAACCTAAGCTGAGGACGAAGGACTCATAGAGGATGCCAAGAAAAGCATTCGATTGAATCCCACACGTTTCGCTGCTCCTCAACCTCGAGTAATACGGAATTACAGGGGAAATTCTGCACCATGTTAGGGCGTTCTTATCGGACAGAACATTTTGAGCAAAAGTAGACTCGACCTACTCTCCTTTGACGTCGGTCTCAGGGATCTGTTCCGGGACCAGTTCTATTACTGGTCCACGTCGACGACCTTCTAGAAGTTCTTTCAGATCCATGTCTACTAATTGCAGATGAGTTGAATTTCTAGAGTGAAAATGCCAGTGCCCCCCAAACGGGTAAAGACGTTACAAATTTCGTACAAAGGCTACTACTTCCCCTATACTTTGATGCTCCCCTAGGCATCCAAGAGCTTTAGAGAGAATTTGAGCAGAATTTGACCTTCACATTATAACAACCATATGAGATGCGTGAAACCTAACATGGATAGGCAATTGTGGCCATCTCCAACTTCAAACCAGCTACTGACCAAGTGGATAAAACATATCTTGCTACACATCTTATTGGGCCTATGTCGGACCGCTTCTTGAATACACCAACCGATTCGTCTACTTAGGACGCAAGAAAGACGTAACCCTCGTTTGATGTGTCCAACGAGCCCCTAAGAAAATGGTTCTTGGTCTTAAATTCACTGCTTATGAAACTCGTCTGGCGATGACCGACCTACTTCCCCTGGAATAGCGTCGCCTCCGGCGAGGCCCAATACTTACCTATGCCCTGTTTGAACAAGGTTTGGCCAACAGTTTTTCACTGTTGACATAGCTCACACAGCGGGGAAATAATAAGAAAATTATCGAGCTCAGAGCGCGTACCGTCATTAGGCAACATTTTTTACACTTCGGTTATTTGGTGAGTGTAATAACCTTCCTCCGACGGTTGTTCACGCTGCATTTAACACTCAGTTCAAAGCATTTTTAGACGCCTCTTCGGCTGATTCCCTGCGCTAGCAAGATTACTGCCCCGCGCTGAGAATTAAAGCACAAGTGCTCCATCTTTTTTCGCTTGTGAGTTTCAGGTGAACAGGAACCGCTAAACGGCAAGCACAAACTGGACCCAGGAAATTTGGGCGAATGCCTTGATTCTGTGCATAAATTGGTGAACCTGTGGATCTGTGAATGAGGCAAACGCTGGAAAGCCTTCAGAACACGGTGTTCAATACGGCCCTTGCATGCCTCCTCAGGTGACTGGTGGTTTGACAAAACATCATTTGGGGTCGTTGGGTACACATACAGGAATCTCTGCAGGGCTTTGAAGGATATCTCGACCCATCGAACTTTAAGCAACTCTCTTGAATGTGTCGACAAACCTTTCTTCTTGACCTTTCGATTACGGGTGGTGCGGTGATGAACAAACTTGTGTTCTAGCATGTCGAGTGTAAAACTCGCGGATCTAGGCGAAGGTGAACTACGAACCATTGTCTGAGACGATGAACCCCGCTAAGCCATGCTGGCTGAAAATGGTGAATAACACATGTAGTGTATTGGGTGTTGTTGGAGAGGACCCAGGGTTGATTTCTGGCAATTTGGAAAAAGCGTCACTCAAAACCAAATAGAAAGTGCCACGTATCGGTCCAAAGTAATCAGTGTGGACCCGAGACCAAAGCTTCTCACGTTGAGGACAGGGAACCGGTGGTTGATGTGGCGGCTTCTTGGCAGCTTGTTGGCATCGGAAGCAGAGTTGTACAAAATCCGAGATTCGCTGATCTATGTGCGGCCAGCACGCGTAAATTCGAGCTATTGATTTCATGCGGTTTATTCCTAAATACCCGGAATGGAACTGACGGAAGACTCGATGGAGTAAACACTGAGAGCTCACGAAGCGATCTCCAAACATTAAGCAACTGTTTACGACTGGCAATGAATCTCGGTGGTGGAGGAGCTGTCGAACGCAATAATCTCTGAGGTTCGGAGGACATCAAGAATTCACGAGCTGGATCGCCTTTTGAAGTGTCGGATCAGCCATGGTAGCCTGTTGAACCTCTGTCACTGTCAGGGGCAATGCATGAACAGACTGGACCAGCCGGGAGCCAGCTGCGTCCCGCGCAAAATAACCGCGTCCTCCCCGTGAGTTGGCCGACTGCCGAGCAGGCGAGATAATCCATCTGCCTGACCGAAATCGGTGGTGCGACGATACTGAATGTCAAATTTGTAGCCCAGCGTAATAAGCGCCCACCTTTGAAGGCGGTTGGCAGGGTGTGCAGAAAAACCTATTTTGAACCGAAAATAGGCAGTAAGGGCTTATGATCGGTAATTAGGGTGATACAGTGACCGTACAAAACTTGTGGAAACGCTGGACGACGACCACCAAGGTCAACGCCTCTTCCTCTAGCTGTCCATATGGCTGATCTGCTGACGTCAGTGATTTCGACGCGTGTATGATGGCCTTCTCCAATTCATCTAGGAAGACGTGCAAACTGACGGCACCGACTACAAAAGTGGAGGCGTCAGCTGCCACGACGATCGGCAGCTTTGGGTTGTAGTGGTTCAGTAACAGGTCGGAACTGAGCATCGCCCTAAGCCATCAGAATTCTTCCTCGCATTCTTCTGACCAACGCCAGAGGACGTTCTTTCCAAGCAGTTGATTTAGTGGGGGTCGCGTGTTTTGTAGCGGAGGCAAGAATGCCGAATAATAGCTGCTTAATACAAAAAAGGAACTTAATGATGGGACATCCTTAGGAGGCGGCATCCGTTCTCCGGGTCAGGATGACGACCAGAGACGATGAAGATATCTTTGAACTAGTCACACCTCATGCACATTGTTCCTACAAGTTGGGAAAGCAAACTATTATTATTATTTCATCGGATATTTCCCATTGTTCGTGACATTGTCCTCTTTTGCGCAATCCGCACTACCCGCAAACCCCCCAGTCATGCTTTCACGGATTCACGGACTCACGGATTGATACACAGGAGCGAGGCTTTTGCCCAAGTTTCCCGGGTCGTTCGCTTTCCAACCGTATGCTTTTCATGTACAACTATTTTACTCTAAAAAGAGCAGGGCCAAGCCACATAGAAACAACTCTGCGTACGCTTTGATAAGCACTTCCGAAACTGTCTCGGTCATCTCATTCAACTGCATGCCCAGTTAACTAGGCCTACAGAATGAAGCATTCGTTTAACTGAGCCTGTGACCACATGGTACTGGAACGATCAAAAGCTCACGCGAGCCCAGCAACTATGGTTTCACGAAGGCTGGTTAAAGTATATTGTACGCTACCTGAATGAGTTCCTTTAAGACATACAGAACAAATCATAAATCGGAGCAGCATTCTGATTACATGGACATTCACACACTTGTGTTGGTTCCAGATATTGTGCAAATTCAATGATGGATACTTGAGCCTGAACAGATGTCTAGAGTTCAAGTTGAAACCAAAGATTGCTGGAAACCACGAAGCGCAAAAGGAAAAATTTGAGTCGACGAGTCTATCTTATCTCATTTTAGCTGCTCTAGCCACGAAGTCACAATTCTACAACGGAGTTACAAGGAGAAAACCTACCAAAATACATACCAGGACGAGAAACACGGCGGCATTTTCCGTCACAGCCATTGAAAGAAGGGAACGTATTTAAGAGAAAAGCTGTCCACCACCGACACAGTGATATGAAATGAAGCTCGAGGGGTCACATTGAAAAGTTAAAACCCTGTTTGAATACCGGTTTATGGTTGTGGAAACTGTGGTAATTATGTCGAGTTCCACCATGTTTTCCTCCATTCTACGGGCATCAAAAGATCTGGTAGAACACGGTCTCTAGGCGTCGCTGAGACTTTTACCATCTGCTATGCAATAAGTTGAAACCTTATCTGCTAACTATACGAAGGAATGACGAAACAGAGGCTCAGTTTGGCAAATTATGCATGCAATCATTTGAAGCTGGGTGGTTATGCTTTTTATCACGAGCATAGACCAGAAAGTATCAAAATAGCAGAAGGAATCAATTGGAAAATTCCGCGTTCAATAAAGCTGTGTGATCGGATTTATGGACTTGGTAGTACAAGGGAGTTTTAGGAAGCCCATGGAAAAGGCGATAGAAAGTTTTGCACCAGTTTGGACCCGATTTGGTACATTAGAATGCATATCGTTTTTTGTGAAGGGTTGAGCATTAGTGACAGAGATTTCACCAGCCATCAAATTTCCCTCTGCACAGAGAACGGCACTCACCAGTTTGTCAGGCTAGAGAAGAGGCATAAACGCACACATACCGACATGGAACGTGTAGAAACACACACAAAATCTAGTGTGATACACAAAATAAACGCCTAGATACTCACCGACGTTGATCCATGGCTGTTGGATTATCTGAAAAAAAGACACTTAAACTAAGAATAATGCTGATGCAAACATAAACACTGCCTCTGAAGGATGATAGCCTTCTACTTACTTTTACAGTGTCATGTTTTGGAACCCTAACCACTACGCCTGAATGGCTTGTAGTCATGGTCAGTTCTGTGTGCATATGTACGGTGGTTCGGCTCGTCGCAGCTTAAGATAGAAAAGCAGGCGGATAGATGCAGAGTCGCCAATGGTTGCGTAGAAGCTCTGCCGGAATGGACCTCCGACCATTGAGGTGCTGGGTCATTGATGCCCAAATCTTACACTCCATATACACCCACGCACCCATGATGTGTTTTTCATGCTCCGTCTCCGGATCATACATGGGTTACCTTGTGATATATTCCAGTCAAAACCAATCATTATGGATGTAGAGCTAATAGTATGTACCTCTGTACCTGGCAAGTGGTATCTTCGAGTGGCGCGTATTACTGCAATCTTCGGGAAGGCAAAACAAAGTCGGAGCTGGGTTTCTATACGGTACTATTAATTTAAGACATAAATTCACAACTTATACAAACCCTGATAGCAGATACTCGTCCAAAACAAATGGTATACTTGGACTGCAAAAGTGCGAACAAAATGAACAAACAGGCTCTCACGTGAGACAGTCACAGGTGCATTAAGTCGGCCACAACTGGCTGGATGACCTCAAAGCCAAATGAGTGAAGTGGTAGGGACAAAAAAACGCCAGTTCATATGCACGCGCTTAACACAAAAGTGGAGCGGGGGCTACAAATAGGGACAGAATAAACGTAGGGAATTTCAAATAGCAACCTAGTGGACGGTTATGTTTATCTTATTTTTATTGGGACGAGTTGGCTCAGTAGTTAGAGCGCGAATTTACTTCCCAGATGGTCCATGGTTCGAACGCGACATCTGCCTCCCGACCCTTCTTGTCTAGGCTTGGGCAGCCTGGCGGTATTCCAGCATTCGTGCTTTCTTCCGGTAGCATGGCAGTTAGGCAACGAAAGGGCGATGTAGCCGAAAGATTTACTTTTTACTATTTTCACCGTTCCAGTGAAAAACGATCACCATGATTGCCCAGCGAATACTGACACTCAGAGACAGGTCAAAAACACTTGTACAGGGCGTCGTATATAAGTTGTATTTTGCTACAACATTCTGGAAATCCTGGCGCCTTCTGGATGTGCCATTAGCACCCGGCATTCGGCGAATACTGGGTCACGATTGGCTGTCGGATCCGTGCTTTCGACCAATCAGAGCTCGCCTTGATGCTGGATCAGCAAGCGGCCCGAAACTTTTGGTCAATCATTCTCGGGATAGGCTTCTCGGCGGTAGCAGCGCCTAACTGCGAGCAGTAAGGTAGCTGATTGATTTTTTGGAGTGGTGTCGAAATCAAAAGTCTCCAGAAGCTCCTCTAGACTCAATTCGCTCGGTCCTGTGGGCAGGATCTGCGCATCTGTCGACCAGAATTGGTTGGTATGCCGGATCCACCTGGCTCGGCCAACTTGAGTCTCGTAGAGCACTTTGCCGCCCGGCGAAGGATGCATCCTGGAATCAACGTAGGATATCTGCCGCTGTAGTCGCGGACCAACACTCTCTGACCTTTGCGCCATGATCTCGGTTGAATTGGTTCCCCATTCTTAAGAATTTCGTCCATCGTCCTCCAAAACACAACTGCTGATATCATTATTCCAAAAAGGCATTCTTCTAACCTCAGACAGTCGAGATTGTGTGGTAGAAGCTGTCTTATGGGTGCTGTCACGGATTTCTACTCGCCAGAATACTTGAGCTCTGCGCAGTTTTTGGACGGTTTCGGCTGGGACACATGTTATCAATAATAACAGGGACGCACAAAAGGAACCATGGTCTGCCTAGTATAGATCAAGACCCAGAACCCCTATACTTAGTCGAGATAACCCACAGACTATCGTGTAACAACTTTTCACTTGCAGGTATTAACAGTAATGGCACGTATTACCGTCCAACACACCGGTAGCACGATTCTTTGCGAGGACGCTGGTGTTCAAATGGTCTCTTCACATTCGACGTCGTTTTTAATAGAAGCTGAACAGAGGCCAGAAGGTTGAGCTGTATCATTTCGACTTACGATAAGCTTTCTCTCTTTTTGGTTTTCATAACCAGACTCGGAGCGTGTGCATGAATAATGTGGACGCGGCCAGCAGAACGTCACTAGTGTGTGTTATTACAATTTTGTCTGTTTGTCTGAATGGAATTACGAAGGTTGAACCGGCTTGTTTGGCGGTCACTCTGTTTTTCTGGTATGGTAACTGGCAGTCGCATAGTGTCTGCTACATTTCGGCGGACATCAGTACTTTGCATTGCAGAATAGTGGCTTCAGAAGAAGCCTGAGAGAACTCACAAATCAAGGCAGAACAATCGGATGAGGGGGAATTCTTGTCGTTCCGCGAATGCGATGCGACGGATGGCCGACGATTAGGTTTGAGTGAACTTCGACCCATTTGGCGCCGCTAGTCTGGTCCTGGTTGAGTTCACTCATAAAACCAGGTCTACGGACGCACAGTCTTAGCGCTCATCTGCTCTCTGGTGCCCATCTTTTCGATAACGACATCCTGATCACTGGAACCTAGATGAATTGTCTACAGAATGAGCACTTCGTTAACCTGGACCCAAAACTGAGGCCTTCCTTTGAGCGTCATTAAGTTCAGCAGGGCTTCTGGCGACTGGGTATACTTAGTAATCCGTTTCGTTCAGTGTGAATCAACATTGACTGGAGGTAATGTCCCTCACTAAGGGTTTTGTAGGGGTGAAATCACGCAACACAGGCTGCTAGACCGGCGGCAAATTGCGCAGTTGATGTTCTGTTTAGGCCCAAGGCATCACTGGTTATTCGAAGTTCGGAGTGAGTGGTCTTGTAATGAAGACCTTAGAAGCCTCAATCTCTATTCTTTCAGAAGACAGCACCGATGTTCTCCGCTGTTGTTACTGTGAATGGTGATGCTAAATACATCTAAAGTGCGACACGTTGTACGTCGGTTTTTGACTCGTTTCGGTCTTTTAACATACTCGTGTATTCTTGTTCGTTCAGACTCTGAACTGAGCCCCTGTGTGCACTGAGGTGATTTGCGTAGACCTGAGATAACTGTTTATGTTTAGAAACATAGATTGCCAGTAGGATTTCCGCGGCTGGTGGAAGGTTTCACCTGCTGGTGATTGATCTGTTGGCATGTTCATCGAGTGTCACAATTAACTTGCTTGGCGAATAGATCAACGACCACCGGATCAACTACCAGTAAACGCACTTGAGCTGCCAATATTTCGACGCATTGGTTTCAGTTCCATAACTATTTTCCCAAAGCCGCTTCCACCGAATTTGATGTTTAATATTCCAAATTGAACTTAAAGGGCGGTGGGAGAATGAAGACATCATGGGAATAATTGTCTTTCTGAACAGCCGGGTTCTGGACGAAGCCTCTGTTCGCTTAGTTTAGGCATGCCTAGTGTTTTCAACTGTAGCACCAAAGTAATTGTCCTGAAGATCAAAGCCCGATGCCTCACCAAATATCCGCTTTTAACGAATTCGTCGGTGTCAACCCATTCAAACTATCCTCCTGAGAAGTCGATGGTAAGGGAATTAAAAACAACAACACTCATTACTTTATTCAGATTCAGATAGCTCAGTGGTTAGAGTATGAACTTACCGACCAGAAGGTCGACAGTTCGAACCCAACCCCGGCATCTCAACTGCCCCTGGTCTAGGCATGGGCAACCTGGCAGTATATCAGCTCTCGTGCTTCCTTTGAAGAGACATGGTAGCCAGGCATCGAAAGGGTGTTACAAATGAATGACCCTCCATCAAGTATCAGAGATGTGTTGTATTGACGTCACAAGTGGTGTCATTTGACAAACGCACTTATTACCTGAGACTCATGTGTCTGTAGAATTGTTCGTTAAGACCTGACCGTCCTAACACCTCCCTTCTCAAAATGTTTGTAGGTTCTCAGATGTGGAATCACCTGCATTGGTGTAAATAATTTTGAGTTACGACTGAACCACCGTCTTGGTGTGCAAATGGATTCGACTGGGGGTTGTCTGTCTGCACAGAGGGCACATGTGTGGATGGTTTCTCAAAACTATTTGACAATATGTTCTGAGGAATTGAGTTATCCGATGTAGGCGGTGCAGCATGTCCAGGACGGGCCCATGTGGCAGACTACTACGACGTTACGCACTCGGTGCTTGATGTAGCCATGAGTCCATTTTTCTCCACCACTGCCATAGTCCCTAGCCAAGACCGAATCACCGGGCTTATAGGTGGTGTGGACGGCACCATGATGACGGTTGAACTGTCGCTCCATTTGTGTGTTTCTTTTTTGTAGGTGCGGCGATGGGAATTTCGGTCTGAAGACAGGTGTGCTATTTGGCTTCAAATGAAGTGTGGCTTGAGCTTTGGAACAATGTCCAAGACCATCTTGAAGAACATTAGAAAATTTTGATTGGATTGTGCGGGTGATTTGTTGAGAATGCTTGTATGTGTGAGATGCACGCTGTCACATACAGACTGTAGAGAGATAAAAAAGATTTAACTGATCTATCCAATCAAGACCAAGCAAATTCAGATCTGGACAATCTGTGAGGCGACAAATGCCTTTAAATCGTACATTATTGAAAGATATCACAAGTGAGTTCACCAGTAAGCGGTATGTTATTGCCGGAAGCAGATTGCGAACAATGGTTGGTAGCAGGAAATGGTGGCTTCCCAATTGCATTCCAAGTGGAACGTGAGATCAGTGTGATGTCTGAGGCTATGTCGAGCTGAAGACGGACAAGATGATTATTCACGGAAAGTGACAAATTTTCTGCTGGATGTGAAATCCACTTTGAATGACACAAAGACAGAATTCGATCTACATCGCTTCCATTGTGATGTGGGAGCCACTGTTCCGGTGATCAGTCGGTTTTGCTCTCTGTGGGAAACAAAACCCTTCCTTATGACAAATAAGACGACACGTCTGGCATTTGTGTTTCCTGAACGAACAAAAGAGAACGCAATGCTAGTCACCACAAGACCAACGCGGTGTAGAAGGCTAATTGTGTTCGACATGGTAGCTGCGCTGAAACGTCTTATCATGATTTCCGGAAACATTGTGCACTATGCCGTATGAGCCAGCTGATGCTTGGCCAATAATTCATCATCATCATCATCATCATCATCATCAAAGACAGCAACATCAGTGTTGACACTGATGCTACACATCCAAGCACTCAATCAGACAATTTGGATAGAAACTGACACCATGAACGCCACTAACATCGATTAGCCGCCATTTCTCGCAACTGTCCAGCCTAGCACAAGTGGGGTGACGGGGACCCCATCCTAGAAGCCATACAACACCAGAAACACCAAAACCGCTCGTGATCTCTTTCGCGCCCTTCTCTCAAGTCATGCGTTGTCCACCCCACGGTTTGCGCCATTCTGAAGGAGGCACGGGGAACAACACTCGTCTCGGTAGATGACGTTTCGGCAAACGTGGCACATGACCGAGCCATCCTAGTCGGTGGTGCTGGATGTTTTTCCTGATTGCAGTACCTGCCGCACAACCAAATACCCATTTTGTAATCACCCCGTTACTAACACGCTGACGTCATCTTAAACCAGCCAGGCTTCTGAGGCATCGGTGGTCAAGAACCTGATGACGCGTCTGTAGAGGCCACATATTGCACCCATACAACAACACAGCCCTTACTGTAGCCTGGTACATACCACACTTAAGATCTAGTGGTATGCCTTTTTGACGCCACAAGTAACGCAAATGATTAAACTTGATTTGAGTCTTTAGGGTTTTTGCACTGACTTCATCAGACACATTTCCTTCAGAGCTAACTAACTACCGAGGTATTTAAAAAAGTTTTACAGCCTCCAGTGATTCTCCTTGAATTTTAAGGGATATGTTCGGAGACTGCACGTTCTGAAGCATTGTGCTGTCCTGCTTCAGTTGGATGAAGTGGTAACATTCAGCACTGGGCTCCTAGGGTTATCTTTGGGTTTTGATCAAGATGGTGCAACAATCTTGTCCGGATGTTTGCATGACGAGAGGACTGGATGCCAGATATAAATATAAGGCATCTGAATTGATTTTTGTCCATATCGCTGAGCTTGAAACGTCGCATTCTAGATTGACAAGTGTTCTAGAACCGACAAATCATCATCCTTCCTGACCAATCTAAGGCATTAGTATCGGATGTTGAACAAGGACGTGTTGTCGCCAAAGATTTTCGTAAGGGTCTGGACAGTGCTGTGTAAGCTGAGATCACTGGGCTGTTTAGGAAGTATGTAATTCGTGCAACGCTTATGTTCACGTGCGCCAAGTTTCCTAAGTAACAGCTGTACGTTCCATGGGTCATCTTCATTGGCGAAATCCACTTTGAATATGTCTTGGTTCCTTTTGAACTAAGAGTCGAAATTTCGATCGCACCCGCGTCAAAAGTAAATTATAGACTTAGCAATAGAGTCTGCAGATGAAATTGATGGTTGACATATGCTGCCTTCTAGAGCCTGAATACTCAGATTTTCGGCCAGAGCTTCTGTGAGTTTCAGTTGTGTGTGCTCGAATGGATTTTGTTGTTGACGTTGCGCGTGCTCAAGCTGCTTTTGAAGTTGATCAGCTGAAATTGACATCGTGGGAGACCTGCCGCCAGTGTTGTGTCTGTGAGCTAGCTGGGTGAATTGTTCCTTAGGACCTGGCCGTCCTAACACTAGCGCTGATGTGTTTTCCGAGGTAGGTGAGCGCTCCACAACTTTCAGTGTCACTTGAATTGCGGGAGTCTGGTTCACAGGCTTTATCCCCTGCAGGTCTGGCTTTCTAAGATGGTCTGCGCTTCTCCCACCCTGTCGTGGTTGGTGACGGTGTCGTCTGTGTACTCCAACTAGCAACGTTTCTGACCTACAGGGGTATGTACCCCTTGAGTTTCAGTAATCTCCTAGCGCCCGATATGCTGGCCCATTAGTTACAAAATTGACCGTAATCGGAGGAATTGGTGATCCATGGATAACGGCGTTTCTGGAAGTGCTCCTCATGCACTGTCACTGGTCGAAATCCTGTGAATACATTATCCAGTTTCATATGTGATCCAAGGGCTTCTGTCAGGAATATTCATCGCGCGCTATTCGTTTGGTCTTTCGTTGGTAAACTTTAGCTGTACGCTTCAGGGTGCTTTGAGAACAGTGCAGACCACTCTGTCACACTCTGTGGTCGCACACTTACCGGATGCTTTCTGTTTCAGCCCATTATAGCATTTCACTGATTTTGGCCCATCTTTCACTCGGTTGTCATCATGTCCGGCACAGGTGATCGTATCAATATCTTCCCATCGAGAATGTTGGTGATTCTACGTTTTTTACCACCGCATCTAATCTAGGGCATTGGCAGCAATGAAATCTCGACTAAATGGGGCACAGAAGGGTCATCGTCTGTTGAAGAAAAAATCTGACGCTCTGACGCTTCGTTTTCGCACAATCCTGAAGAAGATCATAGAGGTTTGTCTTTTTGTTTGCTAGCAGCCGCGACTAATTCGTTTTAGGCGAAGCAAATGATGGGTGACGTGATGAAAGAAGCAATATTTTCCCTTGCTAGCGTGAAGTTTACAACTGCTGCAAACATAAACAATCTGGTACTGCAAAATGTCACGCGAGCTCAACGGAAAGTAAAAATTGGAAAGGACAATGTGGCAGGTGAGTGTCTAACCTATTTGCCAATTCAATATCTCATAGGGGTTCAGCTACCCGTTTTCAAGACCCACTGTGAAGGCTCCGATGGTACGTCATTGATATGTTCGTTCTTAATTCACTTCCTGATCCCCTGCATGATGAGTATTTTGAGTTGTTGCTCAACAAACTCTTGTTCTTATTCCAGGGCTGAAGCACTTCGCTATCCTGGGATTACATATATTCGCGAAACCTACTACCAGGCTTTAGATCCATGCGTTTCAGCGATCTTGACTTACTTATGGGCTTATGGCTAGTTGAGCTCCTGGGGATCCAAGGTCATGCAAGGACCCGTCGAGCCTTCTGGTATATGCTGAGGTTCTCTGCATTAGTCCTCCAGGTGAAGAGTGCCTAGAAAAAATGAAATATCGTTTCTTACGTTGGAAGATTTGAGTATCTGCAGGGAAACTAGTTATATGTACAAATTGCGGCAAGGATACTTCAGACCGTGGCGTTTCTGGAGGGTGATCACATTGGTATTAGCCCTTGTTTACGAATCATAACACAGATGATGAAATGCTTTTTGTAGGCTACCGAAGAGATTGAGTTTCAAAATGATCTCACCCTTGTACTTGTCCCTCACGCCGATTTTGATAGCCTGCTTTTTTGTATACTTACCATCCCTCACTCAAATTCGAATGTAACCAGAACCATACTGTTGTTTTTGGGAAAAAATTTCCAAGACTTATTATTCTATGGGGCATTTAGTTCAAATGACAAATGTGAACATCGTTCATATTCCGATTACTCCTTGCATTAAGCTGACTAGATAAGTTTTGATGTCGTGCCAACCACCTAGCTGTAACCAGTTACACCACCCTTAATCCCACTCGTTTTACCCCACACTCAACCGTGTGTGTGTGTACCACAACGCCTTGATTAGTCGTTCATTTTGTCATAAACCTATGTCATACTGCTTCCTAATAGTTACGACTATATAATCTCGCAACCCTTTGCTTACTGTTTGAAATCTGTATCTGTTAACCCACTGATGTACTACTTGGACAGAGGGAATTACCACTACACCGCCCTCGAGCTATGACTGTGAGGAGGTATCAAGCTCTGGAGTATGTAAAAAGATTAGGGATTCGAAGATTTGTTCCATCTAAGATGGTATCCGCTGTTGGTGGGGAGTCGTTCTACAGAGTTAGCTAAGGTTTATGTAGGTGTCATAAGTATCCTCACATTAGTTGGCCTAATGTTCTCCCCATCAATGGTGATCGCAAGCCGCTAGGCAATTACAATCCCATTTGTTTGTATTTCTGCACACTGTCATTTGTTTGTGTTTCGATAAACTTGGTCACTTGATCCTGTGTAAGTCCGCTTTCCTTTTAGCTTACGAACTGACCGGACTCTCGGGTGGGGGACAGCAAATTGATCGTCTTAAAAAAAACTATGCGAAAGCTGTGGAACTGCTGGTCGAACTAGCCTCACTTCAGACCTCTTTCATTACTTTGGACGAGGTAATCAAAGCAACTAACCGTCGTGTGAATGCCATAGAGCACGGTAGGTTTCAGCCCTCCACTTCGAATATCCTACTTGTTCTGTATGTTTATGTTCTTGTTGCTGATACCCTTAAATGAATAACGCTGATCGGAATTCGTGGATGGATCCGTTGTTTGTGTCCACCCAGGGTGCCAGATCATGGAACTGTTTTTCTCTCAAGATCAGTTTATACTGAAGCCGTTTTGATGTGTCCCAACATATACGCGCCGGCCCAATTATCGGACTCCCTGCGTGGATTTGTACAAATCTTTCGCTTGGACTTCAATAAGTGAGGGGATTTGCTGGTCATTCAAGTAGTTTGATAGATATTCAGCAAACCGTGTCTACCTGATAAAGTACCTTCACAAAAGTGGTCGACGATAAATGCCTAAAAAGCAGAACACATGAAGAAGTAATGTCGAAGAGTTTTCAGTAGCCTCATGAGTAGTGTATTACGTCTGTACAATATATCGTGATATCTCGAATATCGTACCAACTGAAACATGAGGCGGCCTGGTGCAGCATATTCAGTTGCTTAAGAACATGATAAATGAGAGATTCGGCTGGGTTCCAGATGAGTATCCCGTCAAAACCAAATTGGTATGCAAATGAGTGTATTTGTCGAAATCTGTCTAATTTGGATTCAAGTAGAACATAAGGTTGACGGAAACTCGGGGACTGCGCCCGTCTGATAAGCCCTAAGAAGGGCAAAACCAGTCGTGGGCTGTCGAACAGTTTTCAGCAACATTGTGAGTAATGTATTACGTCTATAAGAAGTGATGACGTCCCAAAAAGTTGCCTGAAATTGGGTCATGAGAGTCCAGGATTAGTGGCTACTCAGTTCTCGAATTAACTGAACGTGCCATTGCCTCCAATGCTTGGCTCTATCCCCCACGCTCTACCACTTTTCGTTGATCAAAACTGTATCAGCTGAAAACAATGCACTCATGGTACACGGTTTATAGCTGACAAATTGATTTGAATCGAGGGAATAGTGAGGTAACGGGCGCAAAACTGAATAACTAGATTTTTTCACAGAGAAGTACGGGTAATGTTTGAAGGCAGTCCTTGTTTGACTGCAAGACCTTGCCCATGAGGGATCCAAGTGAACAGGGTGAGACACGTAATTGAGTCTACGAACAGAAGAGAACACATCTACGAGGTGACATGTAAATGCGGAAAACGAGACATAAGACCCATCCATGAACTGATTATCAGCACTCGTCCAATGTGAATAAAGTCCTTAGGTAGGCCAGAAATTATAGCGAGTGGTACAAAATTACATTGCAAAATTACACGAACCAGCGTATGAAACTGCGGTGCATGTCGAACTGGTAGAGTTTCCTGATAGGAAGACAGAGTTTCCTTTGTATGACGCTACTCATAAGGTTGGTGAAAACTTCCAGCGGCCGCCCAGTCCCCGAACTTCCACCTATTTCGTTTCGTAGTTGAGCACTAGATTGAACGAATCGGTTGCAAACAAAACCGGAGGATTTGAGTGCATCTTATCTGGATCTTTTGTTCCTAATAACCTTCAACTGCCTCTCGACTTCCCCTGTCTAGGCTTGGGCAACCTGGCAGTATCCCAGCCCTCGTGCTTCCTCCGGGTGGCATGGCAGCTAGGCACCGAAAGGGTGCTACAGCTGAACGATTTATTTATTTATTTATAACCTTCAACTGAATGTGTGACACAAAGGAACGATATTCAGGATGTCGAACTACTTTCCCAGGTACGGCACTGTTTATAACTTGGAAACTCTCGGACCGATAGTGACCATGTGAGTGACGAGTATGTGACTAAAGGTGAACCGCACTCCTGATTAGTTGATGCATTAGGTCACGGACTCTCTTAAAGAAAATCTACAATAAGGAGACGATCAGTGATGCTGGGCGCAAAAGTAAGGGAACACTTATCCTTTAATCCACCCAGCTTTGGGTTAATGTTTAAATTAGTCATCAAAACTGTACGGAAGTCTGATCAGATGGCCATTAACCTATTGGGCGACCAGGTCAACGGTCATCTGACCAATCACTAGTAAACACACCCGTGCTACCAGTATACAGAGGTTTTGGGGGAGGTGATCAGGGATTTAATACCATCACTAGACTATCTAGACCGAAGTTGCATAGGTGGTCCGATTGGAGTAGTGCATTACGTATATAAAAGGAAACAGACTTCTACCGGTCTGTCATCATATGATCGAGTCGGAAGGGGTCTCACGCACAAGTATTGTCTCAACCAATGAAAAAGTCCGCTGATACCCCTAAGTTTACCCACCAACGAAGTCAACTTTTGCATTCAGTGTGTATCCATCCGGGTTTCTTTACCAGGTTGTAGGCGAACTAACCCAGTGCACCGCGTGTGGGTTAGTTCCAGGTTTCTGGCATTTAGCAGGTGTTCACTTTGAATGCTTTCATACACTTGACCAAGGCTGTTTGCTAATCAATCTCTGTGAAGTTGGAACATCGTGCGAGACTAGTGTGAACGTGTCACAGGAACTGGGTAAGTTCAGAATGGTTGAACGGACGGTTGAACAGATGATAGAAGCTACAGGCCTCTCCTATTGTCATAAAATGGATCCTGTTTCAAGAAAAATTCTAAGCTCGTTCCTTGTGCGATGAAGAGAGATTTGTTTCATTTAGTTTGCATTGTTATGTTTGTTTGTGGGCGTGATACTTCCTGGCTGGAGATGGTCAACTTACGGCACCTCACGCACAGTTCTCGATGGGACATTTAATACGCAAAACATGGGGGAGACGTAGGATCCGAAACCTACTGGGAGCCCCTGGTCGAGGTTCAGTACATGCAAGCTTTCGTCGGGCGCCAGGCATTCAGCGTGCTCACTCCCTCCCGACCAAGCGTTCGCCGGCGGGTAGCATCTCATTCACCTCTCACATTATCACCCAATGTCGGCTAAGGGCTAAAAGTGTAATGTACGCCGTCTGTTTTTGGTTTTGAAATCAGCATTTCACATGCTCTCTGAGGCAGATAACTGATGTTCTGTCAGCCCGGTTAAAGCGCCGGAAAACCACTTTCGAGGAGGTCAGTTATTGACAATTCCTCCTCAGGGGAAACGTGATTAGTAGATCACTTGGGATATCAGAGCAGACGAGTATTCCAACACTCACATCCGACCATAATGAAGTTTTTCGAGATGTGTCATGTTACAGTTATGCCCAATACCCAGAGGCCCCAGCGGCAACACTCCGTGTAATTTTATGGAGGAAAAATATCTTGTCAATGTGGGACTCAAATCTCTGTCGCATGGGATGAAAAGTGGAACAATGACTGAGCAAAATATTTTTGATAAATAGGTTAATGATACCAATGGTCATATGCACCAAAGCACATTACAATATGCAATGTTGTACAACTGTGATACTTGGAATTTACTGGAGGCATCTGTGTGTCTCAGAATCAGCTAACTGATGAGGCATGATGTACTTGACGTATGGAATGTATACCACACTACAGTGTGCAGTGATTCAGCCAGGAATACCGAGTTGTCGTCCACTCAGAACGGCGCTGTTTTCCGTGCCAAATTTAGGGAGGGGAAAGTTCGATGTACGGTGAAAGGAAATAAAAGGGGTTGAGAGAGGTCCGGGTGCTCTCAGTGCTTTCTTATGCTAGTCTGCGGGAGATTTAGGTTCTTGTCTTTGGCCGATGTCAAGGACAATGGTGCCGAGTGAGTGTTCTGGCAGACTTTTTTGGAGAGCTTTACATGGTTTTACAAGAGTGATGACTGCGATACCTAAGGAAACTGACATTGTTCTGAGAAATGAAGTTGGGGAAGTGGACAAGGAAAAACAATTTTGAAGAACTTCCATGAACTGTGATTATTTTCTTGTCACGAGCGCTGTTAGCCAATTGTCTTGTGATGCGTCGTCATTTTAACCTCTTCATCAACATTTTCCAACTTAGTGGTCATACCGCGAATTTCTCGAACTTTGAGCTACATCACTCAGGAACTGGATGAACGCGAACGAGAAGAGTTCTTCAGGTGAGCCGTTCTTCACATCCTTTGAGTTCAAATCTAGGGCTTCTAACTACTTTTTGGTCGATTCAGCCTACTTGTAAGTAGTCAGGTACGTATCGCTCATTTTTCAAATTTCTCATTTCGGGTGCTCTGACCCGTTTTGCTCACGCCGACTTCTACTGTAGGACTTTCTCAAGCCTTCGGTTTCGATGTGGAGTGAGTATCACCACAGATTAAGTGTACGTGTTTGTATGCACACGCGTAACCCCCGACATGCGTCCTCGGTCCCTGCCATAATTCTCTGCAGGGGAAATCAAGCTCACAAGGCGCGAAAGCGTGAAGAGTTGACACAGTCGCAGCATAGTTAAGCCATCAATGGGGCAGTTCACGAATTTTCGGCCTCTTTTCGATAAACGAAGGATAGTGTTTACAAAGTTGCTGTGCTATGAGTACTGAAAACCAAGCGAAACATGAGCATTCCCACAGTCGTGTCAGAGTTCCCTTCTTGGGTCCCTTGATGCCCACAACTTTCCTCTTACTTCGCTTGATCAAAGGCGCAAGTCGCATGAATTTTCAAGGACCTTTGGTGGAATCAATCGAAGAAACTCCACCTAATAGGGCTGTAACGTTGGCGAACCGTAGACAGTATTTTGGACGTGGATTTAACAGAATACAAGTAAAAGTGGATGTCCACAACAACCGGTGTCAATCATATTGTAACGGAGTCTAAGTTTGGAAATAAGTTGATTTCCATTGTCACTGGGTTGTAAGAACAATGTAATTGTTATAAGACGGGTGGGTTGGAAAACATGTATATGTTCAAAGTATCCACTGGCGTGGTGATTGCAAAATGGCCTGCGCCTATGGCGACTTGGTATCACATTCTATGGAGTCACCTGGATACACTCCCTCGACCAGTTTGCGATGTATCAAAGTGTCAGGTGGAATTCCACTCCTATACCTCTGCCGCTCGCAGTTAGGCGCTGCTATGGCCGAGAAACCTATCCCACACAAGATTGGCCAAAAGTTCGGGTCGCTTGTCGGTCCAGCATCAAGGCGAGCTCTGATTGACCGAAAGTCTGGGCCTAACAACCAATCATGACTCAGTATTCGCCGAATGCCACTTGCCATTGGTAGATCCAGCTGTCAGAATTTCCGGAATGTTGTCGCGGCATACACTTTATACACGACGCGCTATACGAGTGTTTTTTTACTTGGATTTGGCCCTTAGTATACGTTGTGCACCTTTGGTGGTTGTTTTTGACGGGAACGCTAACTTGGGAGGTTCAGACCGAGAACTCAGCTGAGGTAATACCGTTTTTACTCAAATTTTCCATAATCAATTCAATGGAGGCACTGCTTCAAATCTCTCTAAAGAAATAAGTTCCGGGACATGAGTTCCATAGTCTAAGTGATCAGTTAATTAGCCCTGCCAATCCGATCTATTGAATTCTGTGTCTTGATCAGTCACTTTTGGCATAGTGTAACCAAGGCAGTTGTGGAATTACGTAATATTTCAGGTGCTTGTTTTTTTACAACCACAAAGAATAACTAATAGAATGCATGTCGGTTGCGTTATCCCAAAAAGAGCGGACCAAAATACATTCTCAAACAATCAAATTGGGCTTTTCTTTAATGAGGGAAGACGTCCAACGGCGTGGGTCGCATCTGATCCGTAGCCGAACGGACGTAAACTAGCCTTGTTGGCCAACAGAATAAACGAATATAGCTGTGTGATCTGGAAATTACGTGCAGAAATTTATCAACTTTTCAGATTATCCTGCTGCAATCGATTCACCTCACCAAGACCTTGAAATTCTTCTTCGCACTTTCTCGGCCTGCACCTAGCTAGACAGATAGATAGCGAGTGCCCTGCGTATGTATGGGTCACCCGTAAGCGTTGCCATTTTTTATCGATGGGCACACTTCAACCGTCCTTCCCAGAAGAGACTGGGATCGAATAAACATTCTCAAGCTTTAACACCCTTACGTTACCTAGCTTCCATACCACCCGAAGCACAAGGACTGATATACTTCCAGGTTTCCCAGGAGTAGTCGAGATGCCGTGTTTAGGTTCGAATCACGGACATGCCGGTTAATAATTTCGCGCCCCCACCACTGAGCTATCTTGACCTCGTAAAGAAGCTGGAAACTGTTGGCCATTTTGGTTCTACTACTCCTGAACGTGAACGAGGAAACGCCCACGTTACTCGGCATGGTGAATGGTTTCTGCCTATGGTAAGCTTGGACACAAGTTGTGCAACTCTGATGGATAATGGTAACTAAACAAACAACCATTAGTCCAGTGAAAGCTGCCACCATGAATAGCGGTGTGTTCAAAAACACCCCATGGGACATCAATGTGAATAGGTTCTACCGACTAGTCGTGTTTTTGTCTACGTATTTTCCACACGATCGCCGGTAGAACTATCATTGTCTTTTAGTTATTTTGGAAGGATGTCACTATAATAAATCTATCGTCAACCAGATAAGCTGCTTTCGCTTGTATATCATTCCCGATCCAGAGACGAAAGATTCTCAGCTGTTCTGATTTTGAGGGCAGCAGGCATTCCTGAAACTAAAGCCAGTGGTCGTCACCATCATCGAAAGCAATACACTAGTACTGTGTACTGACGACTAACTACAACCATGAGGAAAGTCCTAGTAGATAGTGAAAGGAAAACGGAGGGGTAAGCACTTGCTGCGAAGACGTCTTATTTCCCTGGGGGACAACAGTCAATAATCCTTGACATATTTGGACAGAATCATGTTGAAGTAAGCCGCCATTGGCGGGATTAACCTTCGCGAACCTCATCCAGTATAGGTCGTGTGTAAAACGCCAGCCGAACTTGAGCTAGACAATATGGCTAGGAAATGACAGCACGCGCGCCACACTCCGCCACCTGCAAGCAGGATCCTATGGACCTCAACCAGGAAGGCACAAAAATGTCACACCATTCAGTTCGACGGTAACCGCCTTTATTTTACACTTTCGCGTTATGGTCTGTTCCCTAAAAACCTTTTGATCAACAATGACCTGGAACGGAAAACAACAATGTCTTGGGTAGCTGGTGATCGAGCATACGTAATATGTGCCCCAACCACCTTAACCCGATAAGTTTAGTCTTTTCAAGAGCTCTTGTGATTCGGATTCTGTGCCAGGTGCCAGCGCGCCACACCATTGCGTACTGTCTGCAACCAGCCAACTGTTACTGTGCAACGTAGACACCAGTGGCCAAATATTTGAAGACACCCGAGGTCCTTGGATCGGAGGGACCATATTTCATAACCATACACAGTTGCCTTGTATGCTCAACGGAATTCATTTCTGATGCCACAACTGACGCAAGTTGGCAAACGCCACCCGCATCTTGATTATTGACATCATCGATCATGGCGTATAAATTTATCTGGAAATGTGTACCGATCATCAAACCCAAGTTCTTCATTCCGAGGTTCCAGAGAGACACGGGAGGATGGGACTTCCTGAATTAAAACCTTGCACCTTGTAGATCCGAGACGTACGCCGAAACGTGTGAAGAACGGATCTACAGCACCTGTAGCAATCTCGATCGAAATAACATCCACACAGTAAGAGAGGAAGTTCAGTCACTGACATTTTACAGCCGAGCTCTATAAATCTTTCCACGCAATCACGTGCGAACGCAACGGTATGATTCAACAACCAGCCCCCCTCGAAGTACTTTGCTAACGGATCTTCGGGCCTGTGCCTTATGAAGGTAACACCACCATCTCAAACAGTCCTGGAGTCATCGATTTGGCCCGGCACATTGATGAAGAAATTCCTGCGTGTAAAGTGTGGGACTGCTAGCTACATTTACAGTGCAGTCGAATTTCATCGCCCTGATCAGAACTGCATTTTTGCAAGAAACGGCATCCTGGTGTGTTAACCCATGTGCGACTGCTCAGTCGATTCCTTCACGTGTGCAAAAGTTTTTGAGTAGTGAAGAGGGGATTTGACTTCGGTTAGAAAACGACCAGTTTGCAATTTTATTTATAATGTGTCGCTATGCCGTTCGTTTGTTTCCCGCATACGGACGCAGTGGAAATAACATACAGCAACCGGGTTTTTGAACTTTCGACCAAACACTCCACATGCTGTTATTATCTTTCTTGGCGGCGTTTTCTCACTGGCAACCCTGACTGCTGGTTTTTGGAAGTCCCTATCACTCACTTCAACCTGGCCACCTGTATGTTGACAGGTTCCGATGCAAGACAGATACCACATACCAGGCTTTTTTCTCAAGCAGATGAGTATACCTTTTCTGCCACCGTTGTCATCACCTGTTGCAATGGCACATGATTCGTGCTGTGTGACAACCTCCGTCTAGCGTTTACCCTTTTTTCCTCTTTCAGGTTGAAGAAAGTTCAAGAAAAGAAAAAACGTAACACTGCTTTGAAAGAACAAGAACTAAAGGCGAAAGGCTTCGTGTTGGCCGAGGCTGATCAAGCTCCAAACATCCTCACTGCGAATGCGGATGAAGATCAGATTTTGTTCTGAGACCACATTCCCTTATCACTCAAACGCATAATACAGTTTTCTTCACCTTATTGTTAGCTGGTTTGCGATCAAGTGACATGATTTCACAGTGATCTTCGTTGCTTACTTTCAATACCTATATGAACTCTTTCTGTGCGTTCCATTCTTATCCGTGACTCGGTAGTTTGAAAGCGGTCTACCATTTGTTTGGGTTGCCTGAGTGCTATTCTTACTGGAAGAGGGTTTATTCAAATGAACTAGTCACCGCGGTTATCGTCTGGGCACCTGTACATAACTCGAATATCGACCTTATGCGTTCTAGCGTTCAGTCCTATCTGGCCTCATAGTCGACGGTGCTTGTGGTGGAGAATGCCTTACGGACGGACATTGCCGCCTGCCGTAAATGTTAACGCAATGGTTTTTTTATCGAAGACCCGGTAAACAAGGCGTTACGGACGGAACGTACTCCTCGTAGGGTTGCGAAAAACCCTTTGATAGCCCACGACCTGCTTTGCGCTTCCTGAAAATTATCGTAAACGAGAGATTTATCTGGACTCAGTTGGGTCTGCCGTCAAAACCAAGTTAATGTGCACTTCGCGAAAATTCTGATTGACTTTAGGATTAGCATTTGATTGACAGTATAGATGTGTTGTCCGTCGCATTATAAGATCGCACCCACAGCCATGCAGACTCGTTGCCTAGTAAGCGCTTGTCTGATCTGTGAAATGCTCTGAAGCATTTAGTTTGTGCAACTGGAAGGTCTCGTTCAGCCTCGAATCCCACACTGCTCTTGCTCTTGTTTTACTGGGAACGGTTACACGGAACTTCGGTTTACATTCATTTTGAACAACAATTGTCCGTTGACGTGTTGTTTTCAGCAACTTCAGTGTTCAAGCTTAGAGACAGTTCCATAAACCAAGTTTCCAAATGCAGCTTCAGCAAGAGTGAATTAGTCGAGTTTTGAACATTTCTCCCTGGCCAAAGCAGCTGTTCTTTTCAACCGACAGATTGTTCTCAAGTGACTTCTACCAAATAGGCTGTGTGAAAATTTTTAAGGAATGATTTTCTGAAAATCGATTTACTTGGTTCGGACGCGTGAGTCGTGTAGCTGTGAACGCACTGAACATTCCATCATACCGTGATTGATGAGTCAGTTCCATGTATCACAAGTGTAGGGAATATTCGCTCTAGGACGAATCCTAAGTTCATCAATAGGGTTCTGCAAGGTACATGCCTTTCCTAGTTACGCTTCTGGACAGAAACATTTTTATCAGCATGGTTTCTATGATGGTATGGCATGCCAGCCTTCATCGCCATCAAGTCCTTGTCCCTATCGCTCCTTGCAATAAAGTTGGTACTTTTAACTGGTTTCTGACCCTATTGTTGCGCGTGGGGTCGGAGTGAGTGTCACGTTTATGCCAAAATCCTCTGTCAGCTGCCACGACAGCAAACAACTTAGTTTGCAGTCGACCCATGCGGTACTGTTGTCGTGGCTTCGAAAATGGATGAAAACAACGACGTTACTTGTACTCAGAGGCGGCACAACTCGGGTTCCAGTGAACTCAGTATGTCACGACAGCTACACGCCTGAGGTGATTTGATTGAAGCGAAAACTGAACATCGAGGAGGCCAATATCCAGTGTGCAAAATCGATCATTAGAGTTGAAAGTTGTAGAATTCACATCATTCTCGTTTGAACAGTCCTTCTCTTGTCCTGATGAAATAATTCTGGTCAGTCTACATTGGAGTCCAGTTTAAAAACTAGGGAAAACGTGGGCGGGAACCCTACTGTTTGGTTGAATGCAACCCTTTACCATGCCAATGTGCACAATTGTTTTGCGTTTTTCAACTCATGGTTGTCTTTTTGAATATACTCAGAGGACTTATGCATATTGTTTCTTCTAGATATCACCAGACAAGACAATTCGTGTGCAGTTCCTGTCTGTCATCGCTCGAATGTCCACGCACACTCCCATGCACATGTATTTTCGGTGCGTGGTGGAGGCCACAGCATCACTGGAGCATAGATCTATGGGACACGTGATTTCCGTGACCTTGGAGGGGGAGGGGGTAAACTGGCTGATGATGTAGTATCATTTGGCGTCTGTTGGCTCAATGTCACGCCCAGACATCATGCCTTGAAAAAATGAAGTCTGGCTCAATCAGTACAAGCATTTATTGAAGCTGATAGACCCTAGCTGCACGGGTGCTGAATATATGGTCCACCCGGACAGGATTTTCGGTCGTTATAGTGTTGGTAAAGTCAGATGGCTATTTCACCACGAGAACCCCAGGCACGGAAACCAAACCTGCCCTTTTTTCGAAACGCGGATTTCTGTAACCAAACGGCTGACATTAAAGAAGCGCGTATATCGGTATAGCTTAAATGGCACCATCTTGTTAAGCAATGAACCGACGGTGACGCAACCGCAATTCGGTATTTTGGCTCCAGTCTGCCCAGGTTGCTATAAAAAATTGTTTTTGGGCTAGTGTGGATAGTTTTTGCGAAACCACAGACCTGTGTGAGACTGGGCAGAATATTCTTCAGTACGAAAGCTTAACAAAAGTCGGTGGCAACCAGTACGTGTATTTCAAGTGACAACAGGATACAAAGTAGTCCTTTGGAACGACGAAAAAATTGCAGCAGTAGAAACACGTCACGCCGGCTCTACTACTCATTTTTGTCTGTTGTCAATAAATCCAAGGATCCTAAGACCAATTGCCGTTAAAACTGATTTCCGCCATTAGGAGACGCAGATTCGCAAACCACAGCCGGTCAGAACATCAAACGAGATAATAACGAGCTACTAACGATATCCCAGTAGCTGAACGAGGGAGTCAATTTTACTGCTCGCTGTTGGGCGTGGCTTGCTACGTTAGATCATCTCATATTTTCATATCCACCCCAGCGTTTCACAACAAGGTACGTTATCGTAATTACATGATGAGAGGTCGTTTGCTTGATACAAAAAGTCCTAAGGTGGCGGTGATCAAATGTGGAACCTTCTGTCGACGTTGTAGAGATATGAACATCCGCACCCACGTTCCAGTTCACGTTGTTCATTGAGCACGTTACGTATAAAATTGTTTCTTGCCTATATGATGGACAAGTGTACATTGTTAATGAAGACGCTGGTGGTGTATTATGGTGGCTTGACATACTGGGACTCAGTTTCATGCGTACAAACAATGGTATCGTTTGGTTACAACGTTCTGCTTGTGCTTTGATCGGCGTATAATTCTAGTTGCATCGGAAAGTGCGTTCGCAGTTTTTCGGTGCAAGACCACAGCAAGTGTGTTTATAACGAATTACGGCGAAAAAAGATGCCTTCATGGTAATCATCGACCGAGAGAGAATTTAATGCCAAGATCTGCCTTGTAAACTATAGCCCTTATACTAACGACATATATGTATAAACATACTGTTATACAGCCCCAGAGATTTTGTTGGTACCACCAATCAGCTCGGAGAATTTTCTTGGAAATTCGATAATTGGTTGATCATGGGCATATGTACACAATTTTCTATATAAGCGTCCACGTTTGATAGTTTGAGATTCATGCACGAAAAACATTTATGTCTACTCTCCTACACTAGGAAAGGCGTTATATCGCCTTACTTTTTGGTTTTCACGTGTTGGAACAAATTGAATTTAACTCAAACAAAGGATTTCCTAATTCGATGTGTTTTTCCACCTTGAAAATGTGTCCGTCTGTCAACAAGATACCACCGAGGTACGCAGTTAGAGTACAGTTAACACTCGAGAGAATGTTCACATACAAAACCCCATAGTTTCAGGAAAATTGTTTTCGATGTTGCCTTAGTGATTGGCAGTCGATCGCACTTCCGTATGACTCAATCGATTCTCACCTGCTGTGGTTACGTTCGGATGTAGACTGCATTCACCAAATAGTGTTGTAACAACCCGTTTTTTGGCAGTCCAGTTGTGGGGATCACCTTACACGAACCATATATACAAGTGAGTTACAGTTACTATCAGGCTGTGAGTATTCCTGGTTATGTTTTATATTTTGTGTAACGTATTACACAGAACTGGAGTGTTAAATTTGCATCCCCTACAACCTTAGGTTGAATGAAGCTTTTTGGCACGCTAACCTTGCAGCTCAAAAACGGTGAACCCAGGGATTTTTGACGGAGTCAAGCTCATCTGGGAATCTCTTAAGAGGAGATATCCCACAAAATACGGTAAATTTCTGCTTCTCACCTCACTAATAAACAGTTTCCCAAGAATGATTGGTGACTGGAAGATATGGGGTATCGCAAACGCAAATACAACAAACGGTTTATCTGTAACTGGGAAGGACTCCACTGCAGCTCTTTATTATTTTGAATTGAACTCCGAAGGATACGATGCCTCACCTGCTACGTGAACTATACCGTCTCAGGCAATGAGATACCACGAGAACACTCCGTGCTAGTTTCGAATGTACAGGGGTCCGCGTCTGACCTGCTAGAAGAAAGGTTGGACCGCGATGTGAATGAAAACCGATGTTTTTGTAACAGCATGCACCCCCAAGGGAAGATTTCACTGCATCCTAACTGCGCATCAAAGTCGCTTATCGTCTTGGTCACCGTCTAAATTATACTCCAACACATTATGGCCCCTTGTAATCGTTTCTTCTACCTCAGAATAGGTCGTAGCCGCCTGAAGACACAACGAGTTCCATAGGTGAAGCCGACCTTACCTTAGAAGACAGGGTCAAATTCAGTCGGGCTTACGGAGCCTTGGAAACCGAGAGATTTCCAGGTATCTGGTCGAAACCTACTATCACGATTATCACCACCGCCGCTCACGCCAGCCGCCTTTCGGGTAGCCTCTCCGGAGTATCCGAAAGCTATAGGAAGGTTTTAGTGACCACCTGTCATATCTATATACTTGTAATATTCGGGGCAGCATAAGCAGGCGTCTGATGTTTCTTCCTTACACCTATTGAACAGAATATTCGTTAAAAGACATGTTCAAGCGTCTAACGTTGCGGAACCTTCATAAAACGCCTGGACCTGACGGCATCCACGATTTAGCAAACCAGGAACAAGCAAACTTACCCAACAGCCAAATCTCTCTTACCGAGAGATGACATCCGCTCCAGTGGAACACTGAGACCGTCAACCCAATCGTCATATGTGACAACAATCACCTTCTGGGATACTGGCGACGAGTTAGTTTGGCGTACTTGGTTTGAAACGTTATGGAGATAGTCCTATCCACTAGGGTGCAATGTCAGTTGGCAAAGAATAATTTGCTCTAGTTTCACCAGCGTGAATTTTCCCGGAGTCCTTCCTGTCTAACGAAACGTTGAGCCGAAGCTAAGGACTCTGAGGACAATGTAGATGTGACCTTTGTTGACTTCAGAAAAGCCTTTGATAATGTTTCTCACAGAAGATTGCTCACGAAACTGACTGTGATTGTGATTGGCGGCGACACTGTACATTGGGTCTCCGATCCTTTCGCTTGGGGATGATTTCCTGTCACAGTAAAAGAAGGCATTTTGACGCAATGAACTGTCCACAGCGGTGTTCCACTCCAACTCCACTCAGAAGTATCCAGTCTCAATGCTCAGCCAATGCAGATCAGGGCAAGATGTGGACGTGGGAACCATGCTTGAATGTGGATGAGTGCATATCGGTAGTCAAGCGGAAAAAGAGACCGAAGAGTTGTGGCGCTGAATACTCTCGATACAACAGCCTACCCGAATCGGGTTTGCGCGTCCGCCAGGAGTTCAATTGCCTGCACACCTATGCCCTTTGGCTAGCCTAGGTCACCAGCTCTTAAGATTCTCCTCATCGCCTACGTGTGCCCGCGCCTATGATACGGTGGATGTCTGGCACATCCTCGTATATCAAGAATTCCCGCAGACAGATAAAGTGGAAAGAGCTACAGAACATCTGGTGGATGGGTTATGGAATGTGGGATGTGGAGGTCGATTGGCAATCTGGGATCTACTTCCTCAATATTATGTTAGCCTCCAACGGAGAAACTTCGGGCCCAAGCTGTCAGCCAGCGTGCCACCGCACGCGGGCGGCCAACGAACGTGTCACTGTTTCACTGTTGGGGAGCAGAGTGAAGCTCTCCATAGCTCTCTGGTGGTCAACTAAGGTTGCTAATACCTGGAACTGACTGTCCCCTGTCATTATGGAAGAAGTTGAACAAAGTGGTTTCAAATACAAGATGGGCGACTGTCTTAGAAATATGTGGTGACTGGCGGTAAACTCCAGCAGATGAGATAGGACCCAAATGGATTTTCCATCTGCCCTCTACTAACCAGACTCTGAATTTGGCATAATTTCCCCCAACAGTACATCGAGCCAGTTTTGAAAACTGGCGTGAGATTTAGTCACCTCTAATAGAACGTCCATGATATCTGCTGAAGAGATGTAGATCGTAATACACTACTCCTAAGGTTGTCGAAAATCCCTCGACAGGCCGCTATTGGTTTCGCCCATCTTGGAGCCCATCAGGTAGGTGCACTCCCCAAGTTTTTGTCAACCTTATGTTCTACTTCAACCCAAATTGCAAAAAACTTGATTTATACACTCATCTGCATACTAATTTGATTTTGACGGAAGACTCACCTGGAATCCAGCTGATCAGCAACATCATAAACAAGAGATTCAGCTGGGTTCCAGGTGAGTCTCCCGTCAAAACAAAATTGATATGCAGACGACAACACAAGTCAGACGGCGATCTTATTTTATGGTTCCACTCACTTGAACTTAGTTAGAATTCAGAACGGCTGAATGTGGAATTAACTAATAAGTAGACCCAGTCGCTCACGTCACACACTGTCATAAGTCAATCGTTGACAATCACACCAACGTTGATTATCGACACCCAATGTGTCGATTTACAAATACCAAACTAGGAACTTTGAGAGCTTTGTAAAACTCATATAAACATTCAGCGTCCGGATGTTTGTACGAATTCACATAGACCTAGAGTTCATTTGGTCTTGTGTATTGACCGAAACACACCCAAATTTGGTCAATGTGTGTGTAGTTCACTGTTGGGTGTGGACCCATATCAACTTTGCATCTTGGTGCTGGCAGTCGAGTCAATACAAATGGAATTTTGTTGTCAGCAACGGTCGAGATGTGATCCATGTTTTCAAGACGACAAGGAAATCTACAAAGAACTTTTAAATGTGTGTTTTGTATGCGTTTCACCAATCGGTGACCGTATCGCAAGTCGTTTTGTGTCAGTCATTGAAAAAGTTGCGGTGTATGAATTGATTTTTCGGATTTCGGACACCTTCGCAGAGAAAGCAGATATATCATTCTCATATCTAACGCTAGGAGAATAGGTAACTGTATGCGGTCTCACGGGATTTCAATAGCTTACCTAGTCTTACCGGGTGGTGTGTCTTGGACAGTGCCTAGTTTGAAGGCACTGTATAAGACTATCATTAAAACGGAGCACAAAAGAAAGGTTTTCGCATCAAACCAGAAGGTGAAATCGGGTGATTTCTGTCGAAGAAGCTCTGAAAATGGGGACTCTAATAAAAATGAGCTTTTATAAGTTTTATTTGTTCATTCATTTTCTTTGACAAAATGGAGAGTAATCCGGAAATTCATCAGCACATTGAGTTGTTTCCAAGCTGAAAACCATGAGTGGCCGATCACTACCAATAATCAACAGGGAAGTGAACGCAAGTTTCATTACCCCCATCCATTTCCTAATCCCAGCTGGTATCGATTTCAGTTGTTTTAAAAGGCCGCTGCATCTGTAGGACTGAAACCTATGCTTCCATAAGGATAACTATTTGGCCGGTCTAGAGGGTGATCTGTCCTTGAATTAGGAGCACACTTCACCTGGCACAAAAACCCATGAAACACGTAACTCTCTTAGAAGAAGTATTGAACTGTAAGTTAAATCACCCACACTGTTTTCTAGCAGTTTAACTTCGGCTTCACAGGGGAGGTTCGGGGAATGTAACCGAGGGATTGTTGCCAGAACACAACACTCATGATTTTTCTGAAAACTCTTCGACAGCCGACTACCGACTTTGTCCTTCTAGGGGCTCTTTAGGTAGACGAGTTTTCCTCAACTTTGTGTTCCACGTAATACCGTCATTGGTTATTAACTCGTATTGATTTTTTATCCATTTGGAGCGTTATTCCAACACAGTTTAAGCGCAGCGTGTCGGACATATGCTGTTTGTGTGTCAACCGAGAGACGTATCCTGGGGTGTGGCCTTGTACTACGTTATAAAGCTGTTCCAACCTCTTTGTCTTCCTCCCAGTCACTACACAGGTGTGTCCCGAATGTGACCTGGAGTCGAATCACCCCCTACTGGAGAACGTGACTACTCGCAGTGTCACAGACTGCCGCATGGGAGCAACGCTGAAATAGATGGGCAAGATGCGCGAAACGATACCTCTGTGTGATTTTTACTGAGATTTCTGTGCGTTCCAAACCTTGTTTCTAATCCATATATGACTTAACCTACATTATCCCAGAGTTTTGAAAGCTTTCTGCAGGGTGCTTGATGCAGAATAAATTACTTGATAAAGTTTTTGGGACAGGAAACGTCGACTTCCATTTCTGGCAGACTTTAGTGTAATTTTCTGAGTTGATAGTAGGAGAATTGGGTTCACCGTCGACAATTGTAGCGGAATGCCCATTTGCTGCAGTTGATTTTTAATCCACTTAGGAAAATCGACAACGTCTTGACTACGCCAACTGCATAGTTTGATTCGTTATGGCGAACAGCGTGGTCAATGCATGAGGCAAACAGAACCAACTGCAAGCACCCGATAACGGACATGCAACGTGATTTGAATATCACGTGTGACTGTTCAGAGAGACGTGTGTATGTACCGAATGCAACAATAAATAAAACATATATTCTGCTCCCGTTGGATCGAATCTACTGTACAGGACAGGCGTGGATTCCCTGTTTTGTGTTTGGATTGCAACATTTGCAGCATTCTTCGTGGCATCGTATTAGCGAGAAAAATAGACAACTGTCCAGAATTGGTTGACTACCCGTGTAACGGTGTATGCTACTGATGAGACATGCGAGTAGTGTCCGGGCAGGTGTCAAAGCACCGTTCCTGCAGCTGATGGGAGGTTAGTACGGAAATTATGGATCTGCCTTGCAATGCTTGTTCATCGTTGTTCATAGAACGTCCGTGAACGTTCAAGAGGACTATTGAGAATACTCACTTTTCAAGTGCTCTGTGCGGCTGAAGTTTTTATTTTCGTGTCTAATAGCTCGTAACCGGTTGGTCAATGGACAGCTCCACACAGAAGGCCTTTCTTCCTTTCGCTCGTAGCATTTTATTGAGAAACTTTTAAATAGAAAAATCACATTAGGAGAAACGAAGAAGCTTCCAAAGTGGTGTCCATGCTTGAAGGATTTTCTGTATATGAGTCCGGAAACACAATGACACTCAGTTTACTCAAAATTGGCCCGCAGAGGAGCAAATACATAAGGAATAAGCTCAGTGATTTTTAATTATTCAAACATAGATTCTTGTTTTTGAGCGACTGCTACCCAGACTAGCTTATATTTGCATCATGTCCAGTGGTCAATTCACGTCATATGGCCAGAAAGTATTCGAATGGTTCTCTCGTGAGAATGCCGTTCGCCACTTAACAAGTGAGTTGTACTCAGTTTTGTTCGTGAAATAGGTTTACTTTGTGTATCTTGCATATACCACTAAGTCGGCCTTTCCAGCAACATTTCTGGACATTAATGTGTCGGCTGATATATCACGAGCTGCATCGCTTAACGATTGGCCACGTATATCACGAAGGGATTGGAATCTCCTTAGCCGATTGCTGATGGCTCTTGCCCTATTTCGACCTATTAATTCCCCACCCCCAAAGAGATGTTCCATAGTGAGGAATCACTCAATCTTATCCGAATAGCTCTCCATCCATCCAAAAAGGGGACGAAGATATTTCCGCCGCGCACACTGTAAATAGCCAGCTTGCAAGTGTTATTGAGCACTCCTTTCAATACGGACTTTATTCATTATATAGATGGTCGTCAGCACATCAACGAGCTTCGCTGATTTTCAAATCGTGTTTCAAAGGTCTGGGAAGTTCTCAGTCCCTTAAATCAGGTTATCCTATGCCGAAAAGCCAGGAAGCACTTGTTTCATCATTTTAGCTACGTTCGAGTTAATCGCGCTGCCGAGCAATCACTCATAGCCTGGTGGTTTAGTCTTTAACTGCTAGTCGGGAAGTCCGAGGTTCGAACCTCTCTGGATATTCGCGAGGTATGTGCCAGCGATGAATTCCAGTGAGAATGAAACAAATTCACCGCACGACATCGAGTGAACTCACGTAAGGGATTAAGTCTTGACTGAAACAATCCAAAAAAATTCCTTTCAGTATCAGCAAACTGTAAGCAGCTCGGAAAGCAGATTAATCCACATGACGAGTAAGAAATCTTTACCGAAGAAGCCAACTGATACGTGAGTACTTGATATGGATTCTACGGATGAAAGTTGAGTGGTGCTATATAATGTTTGTGTGGGAGTTACTCACACTGCTGATCAGCCGCCCGTGACTGAACGGTTTGTTCTCCAAATGCTTGCCGGGAAGTCATGGGTTCGAATCCCCGTGGAGATTCGCAAGATGGGCATTGCTGATGGCTTTCAATAAGGACGAAACAACTGTAAGGTGATCCTGTCTTCTTCGATATAGACTGACCACCTACAGGACGAAATTTCCATTGAAGAGTTGCCTGTACCATAAACTGGACAAGGAAACGGGTGAATCTTCGCTTACAAGGTTCAAGTCCGGAGCGTCACGTTAGTCCTGAAAAAAACCACACACATATGAGCCCCGATTTGGCCGCCGAGCGAAACCAACCTGAGATAAGTGAGTGGGTATGAAGCGTGAATAATCTCAGCCTTGTGATTTCCGTTCGAAATTTGTTCTCGGAGTAGAAAATCGCAGCAATGCGTTAGCAAGCTTAATTCATTCATGAGCGAGTATATGATTCGAAGTGAATAACGAGGTATTGGGCAAAATGCCCATTTGAGGACGCAGTGTCCGTTAGAGTGGATTCTTGGGTTTTGTTGGACCGTATTAAACACAGTGCCTCTACTTTCCACGGAGATTATAATGCCAAACTTATGAACAACTCCAAAATGTTTTAAAATACGAAATATTCCCTATTAAGGGCCTCACTGTTGACAGATTTTACTCCAAATAGCGAACTAGTGGACATCCAATGCATAGTGGCCAGTTTTTGTGTTTGACATGCAGAGAGGTGGTCATGCTCGTGTGGGTGAGAGCTCACTATTCTGCATCGTGAAGCGGTGATCATTGAATGCACTGGCGACTTGTTCGCATCTTTCCGAAATAGGGTCGATATATCTGACGGTGGATTTGAAGTGGATAGGAGTTCAGACGGCTCAATAGTGAAAACTACCTTAATTAGAGGGTCTAACAGAAAAGTGGCGTGAAAGCCAGACGACAAAAAGATCACCTAATTCCATGTGAACACTGTAAAGATGACCGTTTTGCTGGGATATAGCCAAGTATGAAAATGGAGCTATACTCAACTACTAAACGGATGCGCATTTTTATTCGCTTCTGCTTATCATTTTCAGAGATTTCGGTTCCAGTGTACTTGTTACTGTTCACGGAACCTCCTCGGTATCATTCAAACACGCATGTAGGGTGTTTTGGAAGGCCAATTAGGTAAGAGAGCCACATGTCAGGAAGGCTTCAGAGAGACCATCATAACAAAAAGATCAAAATGACGCGCCCATGAAGTAAGCTGTTTGTCACAGGAACCCAAGTTATGATCGCCACAGTACCTGTGAAGTCTTTATTCAGCAATCGCGCTTCCCAACTAAGATAAGTCGTTCACTCGTCCGTAGGTCAGTGTGTATGAATTAGGCAGACAGGTTTCGACTGAAGTCCATATTGGATCCATTTTTTCGAAAATGTTGCATTCTAATCTTTACAGATCACTGACGCTGAAACAATCATAAAATTCCTTCTGCGCCTACTAGGGTGTCTTCGTCGTATGTTGAACTGACAATACATTTTTGCTGAATAAGTGTAGCAATCACGAGGTACAACGTCCTTGATGATTATCGGCAAATTCAAACTGTCGAGTTCACCAACTTTACGGTACTCGATGGGCAAGGCGAGCACAACCCATCACCTACACATTTTTGCTGGTCTTTCGAAAATCGAACTATTGGAGCCACATGTGTTCATTGACCACTTCGTCGTTCGTAGACATCGGATTACAACCCAGAGGAGAAATTACGAAACCAACCGCGCACTGACCAAGCCTTTGCAAACCGGTTACCAAGCTCGGCGAACAGATCCACTGCCACCTGTTCAGCAGCCAACAACCCAGATTTAACTTTCACATCGGATACGAATTTCATCTTCAGCTTGACACAAACATTTAGATGGACACGATCGATTAGATTTGTGTCGTTGTCTGATAATTGATCTAAGCGCTTTATCGACCATTCCGCGCGGGTTTAGCTGACTGATTATTGTTCACCAATCAGTGGCTGTTCTGCGAACGAATGTTACTCAAACATTGGATAAGTCGATCGCATATGAGTGGTTATGTGGTCATCGCACATTATACGGATAGTAGCAAGTAACATCGATTTTCAATGACGTCCTTTAAATTAGCAACCCCCATTTAAGTCTGTCGACCAATAAAGTATCACCTATACATCCCTAAGGAACAAACATAAGGGATGCTTCGCTGGTTGGGCAGGGTCCGTTCCAACGCGGGATAGGTGTGTGCGGAGATCGTTCCGAAATATGCCGAAAGCCGGCTCTTACAGATGCCTTTGAGAAACCTAATAAACTTTCAACTGTTGGTGCGAGAGCAGTATGGAGTGAACCCTTGTCAGTGCTGTCACTTCCTTTCAACAAAATCCGTGTCGTACCACGCAGTAGACGTCGCAAAAGTCAGGATTAACACAGTTGCATATGTAGCACTTCGATCGCAAATCGTCAAGAAGAATCAATCCGGTTAAGCTGCTTCCCCTACGTCTACCAGCGGTCTGTTCTACACGTTTACTGCTAATCGGAAGTCACTTCGAGAACTCAAGTTCGTCTGTCCTCTTCGTAGGTGGTTTCCGATTATGGACGTGATTCTCGTTCATGCTGAGATGTAAGGGCCTTTCCAGGAGAGGCCAGATGCTGAATCCTGTGCCAGGATTCAGGGACGTTTAACATTTTGGATGGCTTAAAAAAACGTAGGTGACCTGATGTCCCTACCACGGACCTTTATTCAAGGAGTTTTCATGTATGGATTGGCCATTAGTCCATACTCAGGTAAAAATCAGATACACAAACCACAAGATGGTGTCTGACTACTGCGTGAAACAGCATTTACGAGCCACCTTACTCCTGTCCATCATTGTTTTGAGGACCGTGGTAACGATAGCTCCAGAAGCCTTCTCAGTTTTTTCGTTAAAAAGGCAGTCCTCACGTGATAAGCATCCTGTAAAACACACCGGACTCTTCATAGCTAATGGCCACCGCCCAATCGATCATCTACTAAAAAGTGCATACAGTGATCATTGAAGAATGCTCGCATCGTCATCGTTGCTAATCGTCAGTCTCAACTGTTGGCATATAGCAGAGACTGCATTCCCAATGTTTTGGGAGGGGCGATTTCTGAAGGCAGATTCTAGTGGTGCACCCCCGGTGATCTAGACCTCGTGATATAGTATTTTGGTCACAAAGACTGTCTAAGACCCAACAGTGGGGATTGAATCCACTTTACAAACAGCAGTACCATTGAGGTTTGCAACCAGAGTTGCATGCAAACCGCGGCCAAAAGTCCATATGGTGGATGGAATTCAGCGTTGTAGACCAGTTTCCTCTCACCAGTATAGGAATGAGGATACAGGACTGATCTACCGCAATTCCGTGTTGCTTGGTCATTCATAGGGCATTGTTTGAAAAATGCAGATCGACAAACCTGATTATGTGTTCCATCAATTCAGGTAGGTCGACGGGAAGATATTCCAGTGCGTCGTCTTTCCCGTCAGTCTTGACCATTAATTGTAAAGTCCTAGGAGGTACACTGATCAAAGGAAGAGCGGAAAAGAAAGCCGAAGACTGAGAGAAAGAATAAGAGAATAGAGTATCGGTTCAGATTATGTATCGAGACCAGGGAGTTCATCTCTCACAGCGGTTGAGTCAAGGTTACTTAAGGCTAAATAGTGTGGCTGTGGTATGAGTCCGAATAGAGACAGAATGCCGAATTTTTTTACGGTTGTCACCTACGACCTGACTCTAAGGGTGGCTGCTTTATACGTTGTCTCAGACACGTAAATAGCGGCTTGACAGGAACAGCATTGGACTCGCCCTGGGCAGCTAACTGTCATTGGTCCATAAGATAATCTGTGTAACAAGATTTACTCCGGAAGCTTCTGGAGTGTTCCTGCCATCAGATATAAATGAAACAAAGCTGGCTTCTTCCTATGGCTTTCTTCGCCTAGAAGTCGGGTGAATCAGCGCCCTAAGGGGAAACAGACGTTTTTAAACGTTTTAGTTATGGTTAGGTTGTCTTCTGGTATGTGACACGACCTGATGTGACTTAGTTCCTGGTGGGTGGGTAGTGCGTTACTTTTACCTCTTATTGATTTATATGGAGGATGGTTATTGAGCAAGACCTGCTGCATTGGGCGATGAAATCAACTCGCACTGAACATTTTAAATGATGACCATAAGCGCACAAAAATGCAAACGTTTCGCCATGAGAAGATGATTGACTCGTGTATCCGACACATGTTACAAATGAGCTCTGTTTTAGTTTCACATGGCGTCACTGCTCTTCACCACATCCATCATCCCAAGGTACCTTGAGTGGTGTTGGATTTAGATATTACTTGCAGCAGAGGATTACAATCATGGCCAGGACTACTGCACAGCAACCAGACCGAAGTGGACCACAACCCAGCAAGGATACCGCTGAGACTGTTACATCCAGTTTCACTACGTCTTGGAAAATCCACTCACATCAGACACCTGCCAGTGCGTTCTTTCTAGGATTCTGCGAAGTCTACAATCATGGCCAGGACTACTGCACAGCAACCAGACCGAAGTGGACCACAACCCAGCAAGGATACCGCTGAGACTGTTACATCCAGTTTCACTACGTCTTGGAAAATCCACTCACATCAGACACCTGCCAGTGCGTTCTTTCTAGGATTCTGCGAAGTCTTGGTGGGTTAACTGTGACTTCCATTCACTTATCAAAGCGATGAGCGCAGCAAACTCGTAGCTCACTTTCTTCTTAATCAAAAACTCTCCCACATCAAGACTGGATGTTGGTCGGTTTTGGTGAATGCAGTCGTCTGCACTTCCTTGAAGGGCTTCAGTAATCCTTGTGAGAGCCACACATCACTTTAGAAACTCGCAGGGAGCTTTCTTATATCTAGTGGCATGCGGTACACTGGATTCTGTCGACAGTGTTTTGGGTTTGCAGTCGCCAGCTCAAAAATGCGTTGGGTGACCTGTTAGTCAGATTGCTCGGACTCGGTCTCGCTGCCTGCCACTCGAGAGTGTCTCTATGACTCCTGTCTACCAGGTGATGTTCATTACATTGTACCAGGGGAGCGCTGAATGCTTGGAATAGGCGGACATTCTACGAACTAGGTGTCAGCTGTCTGCTTGTCTGCTGCGGGCCAGTGTCTCCGGACGGAGACGAACAACAGTTTTTGTCCCCTGTTTTGGATTCGCAAAATCTCACCATCCCACTGGACATTATCCCTCACACCCCTGTGAAGAATCCCCAGATGCGTAGTAAATTCCTAGTTAAATGACATTTGGTATCTCGGTCATCCAAATTAAGTCCTCACAACCCTTTTTTCTTATTTACCCCCTGTTTTTTGCGAGCTGTCGAAAAGTCTTCAGAAAACGTATGAGCACATGACTTGTCCAGAAAATATACTACGTATAGTATGAAATGACTGTTCTGTTTCAAACTGACCTGATGAAACACTGTAATTACACTAGTCTTTCCAGAGGTCTTCAATGACCTGATGAAACACTAATTACACTAGTCTTTCCAGAGGTCTTCAAGGCCAGATGAAACCGTTTGATTTTTCAAATTTTCATAACAGGGAAGGACAATTGCACCATCAACCCCTAGGCTGCTAGGCTTCCAGACTGAATGTCGTCGGGTTCTGAGTTTCCCGTAATAGTGACTATTACCCACGCTGTCTCTCTATCACTGTTGGTGAGAGGTGCATCTACATATAGGTCAGTAGCTTCCTGATTGGTTACTTCGCTCCATCGATTATTTGACACGACCGTCACTTTCGTGAGTTTATTTTACAGTTTTATTTTTTTTAAATACGCAATTGTTGTTAACGCAAGCAGCATATAGATATTCTTCTCTTCGATGGGGCTACTCATACGGTCGATGAAAACTCTGACACCCCAGTACCAGTTACCCTACCCCTTCATTGTAATTAGGCAGAACTTGCAAATTTCCCACGCACGTTGGCTCATGGCAAAAGGCGTTCTGTCTCATGTCAGCTCATTAAATTGTCTGTTTTTGTGTGCGCGACAGTCCTTACTGATAAGAAGCTGGGTAGCGGCATTAACAGTCTACTGAAGAAGCTTTCTCGAAACTGAGATGAAAGGCTGGAAATTTCACTCATTTTAACGGAGGTTTCCAAAACTATTAGAAATGGGAAACTGAATACCACATGTTCCGAAAAAGCAGACTGAGTTTGCGCATGCCACCAGAGGGCTTAACTCCTAAGGATACTCATCAAATTTCGTAACTTGAAAAAGATGGCTGGCTGATGTCACCATCCAGTGGAAACCGGACATTTGGCGGTGACAATTTATTTTTCGTAAGCGGCAAAAGCCGCCCAGATTTGCAAAATTGCAGCAAACAGCGGACACCGAAATTTCAGATTTTCTTTACAGGGGTTCACCGATCGTAAAGAACTTTGTCTGATTCGTATAGCTTTAAAATCAATGGTAAGTTTCCTTTGATCCAAAGTCAGGTTGAATTTTTCTATTTTGCTTTGAAGTTACCGCCTGTGTTAAACTTACTAAATGACCCAATCCAACCAAAACCTAACCGGTAACTACATAGCTTATTTGGGGCAATTTGCGTCACGGAATATGATGCGTTTGGTTCAAATTTTCATTTGCTAGGATTTTTTTCACACTCAATTTTGAAACCAGTGATTTTCAGTCTTTTACGTAGGCTGACCATATTTTGTGGTGACCTAATTACCTATTATTAATATTACGATTAGTAGCAGTGTTATTATGATTGTTACTGTTCACTTCAGTTTGAATGGCGGAAAAATGCCGAGATGTCAATACTGTGATAGCACAAACACTGCAAGGATTAGATGGATGTATATTTTTGCCAAAAACCTCCGGATGGTGGTCAGTTTGTTTCAGACTTGAGGGCTAAATGCCACTGTGTGGACGGACGAAAAAGGCGAGTACAGGTAGGCCAGACACTTTTGCATCAAGTACATCCTTTTGGCTTTTTTTCAGGCATGCATCCGGTCAGAATTTTGCCCTGGAAGTTTGGCCAGTATATGCTGAAGAGATGAAAAGCACTATACAGCTGTACTATTCCTATTGAGGATAATTGGTAGTGCGTATCTCACGAAAGTCCGGGGAAGTATCGGCTAGTAGTTGCCGGCTAGTAGTTGGGACACTTACCGTTTAGCCATGAGTGCCTGATCAACAGTGTGATTAACTCCCACTGAATCTGAACTATTTCCGTAGTTGCTTATCTGTACCAGGACAGAGAGATCTTGAAGACTGCCGCCGCCGTGGTCTGAGAAGGAGGAGAAACGGTGTCAGTCTGTTTACCAGATACTCAAGACTGGAACACGACAAGGTCTCTTAGTAAGCAACAGTGCATACTTAAAAACAATTTTCCGATTTCTTTGTACTAAACATTGAAGTCCGTCAGGGAGGGAATGGTTCGACAAACTAAAAAGGGCTAATAAACCCACGAGGCCAGGATTTCGTTTAGAAACCACACTGCGTCGCTATTTGTTTCATCTCACGAGCTTGGGGTTTTCGGATCGATAGTAAGGGGTTGTTGAAGACTGGCCACCAACTGGGTGCTAATCGTCCTTCAGACCGATGCGCTTTGCAGCAGGTCAACATCGCCATTTATTTATCTGCGTGAGGCGGGAGGCTCAGCGGTAAGAGCGCGAATCTAATGACCGAAATATCCATGTTTCGAACCCAACCTCTGCCCCCGACTTCCCCTATCTGATCTAGCTAGTATCTTGGCCATCGTGCTTCCTTCTGGTAGCATGTCAGTCAGGCACCGAAAAAGTGCTACAGCTGAACGATTTTTTACGTGAGGTATAAACTGGAATTCGTCGTGTCTCGGCCGGAATTGAGAGTAGAGAATCAGTGACTCTGTGTCACGGAGCTACACGTAAGCGAAGCACACTTCTCTGAACCGTCCCCTACGTATGGCAGGTGAATGATTCAGGTCGTTCTTTCAACTCCGAACAAACTGATCTGTTGCGTCAAAAACTTCACTGAGTCTAACAAAATACACTTAGTTTCATACCAGTTTGGTTTTTACCGGAGAACCCACTGAATCTCTCGTTTATGATGTTCTCCAACTGAATGTGTTGAACTAGACCGCCTTATTTTTTGGGTCACTACGATACGCCAGTATCGCAACATATTATGTAGAAGTAACACACTATCCACAAGGTTGCTGAAGACTCTTCGACAGCTCACATGATTGAAGGAAACTCGGGGACTGTGCCTACCCGATGAGCTTCAAGGCGGGCGAAACCGATCGTGCTCTGTCAGGGAGTTTTCAGCAACCTTAGGAGTAGTGTGTTACGTCTATTCACCTGGTCTAGTGTTCAACATCTTGAGGCTTGGACTTTATACTAATTGGTTAGAATTTTCCAGGGACAAACGTATGTTTCTTAACTCACATTGTATGAATTAGCATGTGATAAACATACTGGATTGAATAGAGCACTTCCTGTTGTGGGTGTAACTTGAACCCACAGTTTCACTCCAAAGGTGTCTTGTGAAGAAGAACGGCTGTTGCCATCATGACATGGTTGTCTCCACTCAGTGGACGTATCTGTGCCTATGTTGAGGTCAAACTAACTGCATCAGTCTGTAGTCTTTTTAACTGGCTACTCGTTGTGGTTTTGATCGAGGCTCTTTTCTCAACTGAAACTGGGTCTTTCTGCACTCAGCTACTAGGTGGCACCCCACGCCAAATTTGGGCTGATCAATAGACCGAGTTGGGCAGTTTTATTCAAACGGAAATCAAAAACCTTTGTGAAATACACCCATTTGCATACCAGGTTGGTTTTTACGGGGTACCCAGATGGATCTCTCTATGTTAGGATATCCTTCTACAATTGAATGTGTTGCATAAAGGCCACTTCATGTTTTAGCTGGCATAACATTCGATACCGCAGTATATTTTATTGAATGAACACTGCTCATGAGTCTTCAAGAGATTCATCGCTAACCACTGAATCATGCGACAGGAACGAGGCGCTTGTTCCTTCATTGATCTTTCAAAGGAGACTCAGTAAGACAGTTGTTGGCCAGTACTCATGAATTGTGTTTTTGACAGACTCTACATTGGCCACCAGATTGCGAAGTTTTCCCCCCTTATTAGACAGCACTGTTCACTAACAATTTGGAGACTATCCGCAGTGCCTCGATTGCTTGCCTAGTGGACACAGGCCATTAAATTGATGTAATTAGGGATAACAATGTAATCTTCAGAGGCCAATACAGTCTTTCCGAAATAGACAAACTCTGAATGTCGCTAGAACCATCTACTTGAGCTAAAATTCATAACTCTTAGCAAAAGACGATACCAGCAAGGATGAACCGGTTAAATCCTCCCTCAGGTGAGGACATATATGACTCTACAGCAGCTAAAAGACCGTCTGTGCACCTGGCGTTTTCTTTATTTTTTTCCACTGTAATTTCCGCGAGTCTCCAGCTTTTATATTCGAACACAATGAGTCGAGGTCTGGTTGATGATCAGGCGTCGGCAACTGTTACTAGTCCTATTCATTTGTCTGTGATTTTACACTACATCCCTCACTCATTATAATGAAACTCCTCTGAAGAACACAGTTTTTATTGTCTCAAGTGGGCTCAGCCTGTCACTCAAAGTGCACGATTCATTACCGGTCATCAGAATAATAGATGTGCGTTGAATAGCGATAGAAGTACTCGACGTCCCTGCCGCAACACTCACTCCGCAACTGCGAAGCGACAGACGCAGCCACAGGAGTAAGAAAATGAAATCAAAAACTGCGTGTTAACGGATCAATCAAGGTAACTCGGGAAGTGGAGGGACATAGAAGGAACACACTACTTGTAAGGGGGCTGAAAACTTCTTGACAGCCTACGACTGGTTTCACCCTTTTTGGGGCTCGTCATATAGGCGCAGTCTCCGAGTTTCGTTTACCCTTGTGTCCTAGTTGAGCCGAAATTGCACGAAATTAAAGAAATACACTCATCACAAACGAGAGGTTAAATTGGGATTCGGGTGAGTCTCTCTTGAAAACCGAAGTGCTGTGCGACTGAGTGTATTTCGCTAATTTCGTGCAATTCGGGTCCAATCAGGATACAAAGTTGAGAGAAACTTGGAGATCGCGCCTACCTGATGAGTCCCAAAAAGGTTGAAACAATTCGTGGGCTGTCGAAGAGTTTTCTGCAACCTTATGAGGAATTTGTTATGTCTATGCAGCGTATTGTGATACCGACGTATCGTACCAACTGAAACCTGTGGTATGGGGATTCAGGTGAATCTCCAGTGAAAACCAACTATGTATGCAAATGTGTGCATTACGCTAAGTGAACCGTTACTTACATGGGTGCATACCAGATGGATGGTGTGAAACAGCCTGTGACCTTCGGCTCTCGGGTGAGAATGTGTGACTTGCTATCCTCCTGTAAACACGCTTCTGATTCCACATCACAAGACGGAGATTTGTACCTCGCCAAACTGCCACCAACTCCGAACAATGTGAAGGTAGTCAATGAGCCTTGTGTCCAAACAGGGAACCAAAAAATACGTAGGAAATACAGTTCAAAACAGTTTTAAACCAGTCGTATTTGCATGCGATTGTATGTGTTCTAAAAAGTGAAGCTTGAAATTTTTTGAAAGATTCAGGTGTGTGTGGGTGGCTGTGGGTAAATTTATCGCACTAGTAAGTCTAGTGATACTATTTTCCATAGTTACATCCGCACTCGACCGTACACTGTGTTGGTCGAGCTCAAAACCACACCAAAAGAGCTATTTTAAACACTCTTCTAATGATCCAGATTGTCTGTTTTCCAAATTGTCTGCACCATAAGATGATGAGAAAAAACCAACAGGGTCACAAGATCTCACTTTTTAGAAAATTCAGCAAAACAACTATTACGCTGCAGTTTGGAATGACGCATTTCTATCACACAGATGGGCATCTGCCTACTGCTGGTAGGCTGGAAACCGGGACAAGCTCATTGTAAAGCCGTACGTGTTGACTACCGAAGAGTTGAATTTCCTTCGAGCTAATTTAATCATTTTACTCTGACTTCCGCAAACATACGCATATCTTAGTATGACTGGGTAACACGACTGTGTCACTAAAAGGCCATTGCTTCCGCCCACATACTTAAAACGCTTTGCCGATTACCCTTAAGACCGATCGCAACAGATAATTGATCTGACGACCGCCCTTCTGTTACGACATCACCACTCAGCCAGCATAGTTCATGCAGCGATTAGCAAGTAGACAGACAAACGTTTCACACAACTAGCGAAAATGACTGATTTGGTTATCTCTAACTTTTTCCTGTTGTTGAGTACATATCAGAAATTACATTAAGGTGCCCACAAACAATAAACCAATGTAAGTTTTAAATGTCATATCTCGGAATAAGCTTTTCACGAGGGGAATGGAATAGATCCCTTTTGATTGTTTTAGGCAATGGGTGCACGGACCCAGTTGTACTCTGCTGTGTTGATTGCAAATACGAACACGCAATGTAGCTTTTGATAGGTCACAGAATTCTGTACCGAAAAAACCATCCACTATAAGGATATAATGTGAACTGGGATGGGTAGGGCGAATTTTCTATAATCGGTTAAGACTGACCTTAGACACCTGCAGACAACCATCCTCATTGCTCGAGCTTAGTCCGATCGGCACGGAGGTTCATGAAGTTCTTGCTGGAACCGGAGAAGTTTGGACCACACCAAACTCCGAAGCCGCTCTCAAATGAACAAGTGAACAAGGTGAAGGGTCAAAAAAGCTGATTTGCTTAGTTGAAAAACGCTTGGAACTGGTCTAGATGTCGCGGTTTCAGAAAAGATTGGACCAAATTTACCGATTCGCGAAATATATTAGTCTCCACATCACTTTTGTTTTAGCGAAAGACTGCCAAATCCAGCTGAATATGTCGGTTGTTCTTTCCTTCTACCGATTGGTTTTCAAACTTTCCTGAAAGGTGTTAACTAGAAAATTACCTAATATAATGGCGACTGGACTGAATCAAAATGACAGCACATAAGGAAACTCATAGTCAATCGTGATGGTACGCTTTTTCAACTAAGCCTCGGGAACTTCGTATGAGCAACTCTAGCCAGAGGCAGTATTAATCTCGATTCGATCACGTGAGGCATAACACCAGATCGATGCAACCAAGGCCTCGCTGCAATCTCCAGTTTCCTGCCTTATATCCCAGCGTAACCAGAGATGTCGGCCATAGATCATTCGCACTCATCAATAGAGTTAAAACACTATCTCAGAAATGGTGGAAATCCCTGGTCGTACCACAGAAAAAGTCATGAGTTACACAAAAAATAGGTTGAATAGAAATTTTCGAGTGAGCGTAACCCTGTTTCTTGTACGGTAAACAGACAGTTTGTGCAACTTCTGGCGTTGTTCCCTGACAAATTCAACCAAATTTAGGTGATTTGAAGGTAAGGGTATGTGTGCTCTAACCACCGAATTGATTATTGGTGTCTTTTTGTCTGTTCAGAAAGCCGTATCGGGCATAGAATACCGATACGTCTGAATGTGCGATTGGCTGGCATGTTTTTCATATAAATATAACTCATCAGTTATCAAGAAATCGGTGGTCACTCCCCACTTCATTTAACGCTGGAAACAGAAACGTAGGTTGCTCAGATTCCCCAGTTGTCTCTGTCCTCACAAACATTAAATCTGGTCAAAAATGTTGGGTTGTCGGCGCCACTAACGGAAGACGATCTAAGAGTAGAAACATTAACTCGATAAGGGTCACAAACTGGCACGCCCGTATCGTTGGATGGGTTCCATACAGAGAGGTTATGAAGCACACAGTGACTGCTTGATCAAAGAATCAGGCACTCAGATAGCCTTGTTGAACAATACCGTATCACTATGTGGCACTCACGAGAAATACCCACGATACTTGTCCTATATGTACAGCCTGTGCTTCGTACTACTGTAAGTTGTTGACAAGGCCAAAGGTGTATTCATGTATCAGGATTTCGTTGTCCAGTAGCGAAACACTTTCATTACCTTACTTTGACGTCCGGGATGATTTGCATCATATTGATTGTTTTGGGATATGATGCTTGGCTCGAAAGGATATGGTGGAGAAGAACACCCGTGTTTGCCTACCTATATACCGCAGAAAAAAGCATATTCCTTGTTGAAAAATTTGCCATGATATTGAATTTTTTCAGGTTAAAACTACGTCCGGACCGAACTCAGTCATTGAGAAGTGAGTCACCTGTGTTAGATAGCATTTACGACAGTTCACCTGGTTGAAAAAACAGCGCCCGGCAAAGTAAAAGATATAAAGAAGCTGCGTGCTAACCACAAATGGAGAAAAGTCGAGAAGTGGTTCTCCATGTGTGGTAGCTGCCAACCAATACAACCACACGTACAAAACAGGAGGCACCAGCAATCACAATCCAATGAAGCTCGTTCTTGATTGTGACGGTGTTGACTCCATTTTTTGGTTGTGAAGCAATGGATATTTTCTGTCTGAAATCATTAGCTTTGGAATTACCGCGCCTTCTATGGCTATGCGTGAACAATGCGAACTTTTAATCCATTACTTTTCATAGTTATCAGGAAGGTCGGATTCCTGAAAGTAACTCCAGGACGCCCGAAACCTACCGAGACCCTAAAACTCCACCAAAGCCTCAATAGGAAAGCCGGCAAGCATCCAGGCCGGTCAATCATTCAATCGATTCAGAAAAAGCCGATGAGTGTTCAGGCATGCCACAGAAGCACGACTGAATGTGATTAGCGTTCAGGTATGTTATAGAAGAACGATCGATGTTGATGGGTGTTCATCATAAGCCTACCAGACAGGCTGGATCAATATCAGAAAGTGCCCTTTGAGTAGCGCGGGGTCGTTGTAACTTTGCACTCGCACGCACTTGCCTGTTTGGAGCAAAGCTTGTCGGTGAGTTCTTTCTGGCATTAAGCACTGAGTGGGAACAGCTGTTAGATATAACAATAGTAGTTGAACAAACTTTTATTTTCTTACCATGTTTTAAGTGCCTACAAATTTACTCCACTGCTCTCACTAGAAGTTACTGGAAACTCTGTCTTCTTAAAGCGTCGCATACTTCACTATGGTTTACGTATAACGATTCAGTTGTTTAGCGAATGAAAACTTATTATCGTGGGATAGTCTGAGAGGGTAACTCCGACTGTTACTCTTCTGAAAGGACATGGCAGAACGCCCCACAATAACTGTCAGCATACATTTGGGAAATGTTTCGAAAACAATCGGTAGATTTACTACTGAGCAAAGTTTTGCTTTTGATACAGATGTTCGTCGGTCCAATTGCTCAGGTTACCAGGCTGGTCGAGACTTAAGGCGAAAAGAGAACTAATCAGCTAATTTAGACTAAATTGGTGTTAGGTATCGGCTGAGAGGTATTTTTCAGGGTGGGTCAACAAATAGGAATGAAGGAAGCTTACAAGGATTTCGGTCCGGCCTAGGATAGAGTTCTTCCGGTTCGTTACCTTTTTCGCGTGTCATAAAAGATATATACAGTGGAATAGCCTGAAGGAATACTAAATGAAAAGTTCACGTATCATTTCCACCCAAAGGACAGATCTTCGAGTTGCATGTCTGAAAATTTTTTCGGACAGATTTAATCACGCGGAGCGCTTTTTTTGGATTGTGTGGCCACTATCTGTTTTATCTGTCTTTCTATTGTTTACCAGACGGTGATGACTGCTATCAGGAAAGGCATCAAAAATGTAGTCGCTTACCAGGATTCTACGGATTAGGTTCACACTCACAATATACTACACTGCTGCAACTAGCTGGATGGTTTCACCTTGATAATGTTTTGGGGCATTCTTCTAAATGTCTATTTGTTGTTAGGTTAGTCTCGAGTCTAGGCTACTATGTTGGCATTACAGTGGTCACAGCCAATTCTATCCGTTTTTTGTCGTTACAAAAAATTGCCTGATCTTGGTGACAACGGCACTCTGCATTGATATTCACGCCTCGATCTGCATCTTTCAACGATCGATAACTTATTGTTGCTTGATTAGATGTCTGTTGATCTGTTCACCCGACTGTGGCAATTGCTCGTAAATTTTTCGTCACCATTTGAGGGCACAGCATCGGTGCACTGTTGGGCGAACATCAGATATGCGCATTCGTTTGCTATTTACCATCACCCACAATCAGCTGTGTCGACTAAGGCTTTGTGAAAACATTCAAACTCATCATACTTGAAATAGATCAAACCAGTTCTGATGAGCTAGATGGACTAGTCGGTGTATTACTGCTACGGTACACTAACGTCAAACAAACTGTAACTTGCAACAGCTCTGTAAAGCTCAGCGAACAAACCAACGACCAGCTTTGTACACTCATTTCAGGGTCGACTTCTCTATGTACGCAATCGGTCGAGGAAATGGTCTGAGTTTACAGTGCTGTGGAACCTAGGGGCAAAGAAGGGTGTAGCTTCTAGACCTCAGTGGCTGTTCGGTGCATGTTCGCCTCACGGATTCAACTCATTTTGATATGATGGAAATACCGAATCCAAGATAGGCAGATCAAATGAAAGATCTACTCCAGGGAACCCGAGATAGGGGAATGAAGATGTCTAACATTGAGTCCACAGCCGAGGATTACAACTCCTGAGTGTAGAACAAACCTACTGAAATAGATGTTCCTGGCCTGTCTTCCTCACGGGCCACTCTGAGATGATCGATGGGATTTCATCTTGAGCCACGCAGTTACAAGCGCATAGTGGCCCACTGATAAAGTGACGGATGTGAAACACAGGCCTTAGTCCTATGGGTACTGTTCACTGTGTTGCCAACGCGGTCACAAAGACATTCGAACGTTACAGTAGTTCTGTACTCTGTTTTCCTTGGGTGTAAAAGACACTACATTTATTCTCCTGGTTTTGTGAAATACCGGATTCGCGCCTTGCCAGCATGTACTGCCTATCGTTGTTCTAACAGATGTGAACTCGGACCACTTGACAGCCGAGGCGAGGGTGTTACCACTTCTCCAGTTCCATGGGGTATCTTGGAAGCACCTGATTAAGGGAATGCTTTTCTCCATGCATGCGTGTAACATTCTCCAAAACCGTGGTTTTCAACCTTTCTCGTGACCCATCACAAGAACTTAGGTGTTCTCCCACTTTGGGGACCTAAAATAAACTACCTGTAGGAATTTGGTAACTCCGGTTGTTGTTGGCGTAATAAAAGCCAAAAGAAAATCGAACCCGAGGGCTTCGCCTCCCTGATGAGCTTTAAGATGGGTTAAACAGGTTGGAGAGTTTTTACTACACTTGTCAGTAGCTCCCTTCCCAAAAATATGTTGCGACATGTCGAATAGTGCACTAACCGAAACAAAAAGCGGCTCGTGTATAGCATAATCGTCTGGAGAATATCGGAAACAAAATATTCAGCCGGATCTCCTGTTAAAACCAAATTAGTTTGTAAGTGGAGGTATTTCATTGACTGTATTCTTCACTATAAAGATCATAACACTTGTCATTTTCAGTATCCACTTTAATTCACATACTTCCATTTTGATTCATTCGTTACCCACAAGAGAAAATCCGGATCACTAAAGATAACCAACTCAAAACACAAGCCGCACATAGGTTGTTGTTTTCGCAACATTAGAAGTTGAGTCATTGGTAGTATCCACCGGTACACCAGTATGCCCAAGCCTAAACTCGGAAATCCGAAAAGCCAGGATGGGATGCGAATCATGGACCTTCCGGTGGGTAGTTTCACTCATTAACCGACGACCTATCTCGAGTTCGTAGAAACCTTCGACAGGAAGACTCGTGGATAGAACAGATAGACTGGGCTTACTGTCGCCGAATACAGGTCAGATGGCCGTTTATCTGTTCATCGAGCTTGGAAATTGGCTTGTAAACGTTTCGTCCCCAGTCGAGGAGACTGCGCACTGACGATGTCTCCTTGACTGGGGACGAAACGTTTGCAAGCCAATTTCCAAGCTCGGCGAACAGATCAACGACTATCTGATCAACCACCAGTAAACAAACCCGAGCCAACGTATATTTGGACACACTGAAAACAAAATCTTGAGAACATGTAAACAATGGGATGGGATGAACAAGCCGAAAGCATGGAAAGGTAAAATCTTTAGTGTGACAAAATGAATAACCAACTTTTCGAGCTACGCATCTTCAGTTCCATCCAGTTTAGGCTTGAAATTGTAACTTACTACCATAGCATCCTTCCTTAGCATCTCACTGTTCGTTGTGGCATCGGCAGCTCTATTCTGTGTGGGCTTGTGACGCAACAATCAACAGTGATATTTCAATTGAGATTTTGTCCTGAAAGTGAACCAGTCCATGCTGAACAGTCGAGAAGCACTGTACAACTGTTTCATCCTTATTGAAAATCAGCAGCAGCGCGCATCTCCGGGACGTTTCGAACCCGCAACTTTCTGGGCTGTATTTTGAACACCTGACTGTTCGGCGATTAACTCCTACTGAGATAAGATATATGGGGATTTGTTGCAACCCTTCTGACCAGTGGATGTTCCGGGCCCACAGACACATTCCTGCCTTAGAATGTGCATGTGTAACCATGGAGCAATTGCAGGCGAAAACAGGTAAGAAAAGCGTTTTACAGAGAAGGTACAACATGTCGACGTTATGTACGTGCAAGACTCCGTTGATAAGTTCATAATGGACTGAAAAACGTCTTGTAGTACGAAGATACGTGCTACTCACACGTCCGCCTTTACGAGCACAAGTATAGCGGACTATCAGTTGCAAATTAATCGGGACGAGTACCAAATATTGTAGGTTATTATCCCAACGAGCCGGAAATAATCTCCCCACCAAGCTGCCATTCCCCAACCTGCACACCTTATTTCAAAAGCAGACGTATAAACAACCTTGTTACCGAGCTCCAAAAGACGTTAATGAACATACCAGCGATTAGCGTTATGTTTGGGTCTTTCCTTTCCCACTGAAGCCTTGATACCTACAGCTGGAATAAGCGCCACGGTCGAGTACTAGTAGTAGATAGTAGTATAGTATAGTATATATACTATATATATATACTATAGTATAGTATAGTAGTAGTATAGAGGGCGAATAGTAATTTTCTCGTACGCTGCTAAGACTTGCAGTCCTAGTGCTCAAAAGTCATACTAATTGTCGTGTGTTGCTGCTAAGACTTTCAGTCCTACTGCTCAAAAGTCATACTAATTGTCGTGTGTTTATACTGAAGATTCGATAGAACTGATGCCTTATTGACGGAGTCAGCGATGAAATCCACCGTATGGTCATTGTAAAATTCATGTGGTTGAAATTTTCCACTAATCAAACTAGCATGTAATCGATAAGACTAGTGCTAGCTTAGCACAAAGATTTCGAGGTGTGTGCATCTGCAACATTCCGGTTAGACAAAAGTTAACAACAAGGACAGCCGGAACTCCCGTTCACGGCCATGAACAGGGTGATGTGTCCGGTTTGTTGACTGGTTAGTTACAGCCCCTAGTTTTTCATACTCTTCACCAGTTTGAATCGACTGAACAAGAGTCGATGCCCCGAGAGCTAATTAAGATACAGTGTGCAAAGTTTTAACTCCCCAACAGCCGGCCTTGAAAAATCGAACGATGTCATGGAAAGCAAAACGTGCTGTTCGATGGATACACACAGATGGATGTACACAGATTTACTGATCATCCACCCTGGAAAGATATGACCCAGTACCGAGGAGCAACTGGAAACTGGAGATGATCAAAACAACTGCGCATCTCATACCTACCTATCTCTGTGCATTTGTGTATGCAACAACGTACGAAAAACCATCAGTTTTCACGGTTTCTGTATTCACATTTTCCTAAGACTAATCGATCCAAAGCTGACTGCTGTTACTTTGTGTGAGCGGTGGGATTTTTACAGTGAGTAGGCTGAGATTACGCTTTCTTTGAACTAGTGTGAGCAGATGCTGGTGTATTACACATGTGATGCTTCTCAGTGCCTCATAATTGCCAAAAAGCAAACAGATTTGAATGGTGACGCACGGCTGTGAGGTTTGTATGTAGTCAGAAGAAGACAATGTCTCACCGTGACACCACAGTTTGCGTACATCCCTGAACAATTAAGGTATACTGAAGACTGTCTTTCTGACATTCGAGTAGTCAGTCTCTCATACCAAGTTGGTTACTGGGTAGAGGCCAGAGTGATACAGTATCCGAACCCTTTACGTTGGCGTTTGCGAAATTCGTGCCGTCGCACGATGTCATCACCCGGGTCGTTTTACTTGAAGCCCACAGCAGGGCGGTTAACCGAAGACAAACTGATACTGATACCTACCATTTCCCTTCAATATTGTCTCTTAACTCTCCTTCTGCTCTGGTTAACAATGATTATTTTGTGTGTCTGTCCTGTATTCAGAGGCCTGACTACTAGCATTTCGACGTTCGCGCCCACCGTGCTAGCTCCGAGGCAAATTGGTCAACGAGCTGCTCTGGCGCTCACCTTTGGCACTTTATTGATGGGTATTTGATGCGTTTCCAGAACCCGAATACAAGATCCACGTATATTGATCGAGTTTAGACAATTTCGCCACCTGCCTTCTGCCGGCTACGAAATTCTAACGACTTTGCATCTGCTTCAGCGGCTTGCGCCGGCATTTATATGACTCTCCGCTCCCAAAGGGAGGCCTCTTTGTTCGATTAGATTTGCTGTTTTCTTCTGTCAACCCCAGTAAGAGGTCACATTGCCTGAGCTAACAAGCTTCTTTTATTTATAGTTCCTGTATGTGCAACAAACAGCTATGGCTCTGATTCGATAGAAGATACTTTGTTAAACGAACTAACCATTCTCCTATCCACCACAAGCTCGGCCAACATCCTAGTCACCAGTGATCTGTGTTCATCTGAGACCCGACTTGATAGTCTGTTCATCTTTGGCCTAAGTTTAAATGGCAATGGCGATAGGTTTTTGCACTTTTACACCGACCATCAATTACTCCTCAGTGGTACTGCATTCAGACGAAGTAGACACCATTGCACTAACTGGCATACTTCCAATAATGGACAATGGAGTCAGATTAACTGCGCAGCCGTTTGTACCCGGTAATGCGACTCTACTCCCGACTGTCGACATTTTTGTACCGCTCACGCCAATTCAGATCATATTCTCATCCGGTGTAACGTTTCTCGGCGAGAACGGAGAACCAACCTCCTCGTTTTCTTGGTTGTTGGTCTGTTGACCAAGCTTTGCAGTTGGATTGCAAACTGTCCATCACCAATCGAGGTGACATCGTCAGGGCGAGGTTGAGTGGGTAAATGCTCCCTCTTCTGTCTGTGCTTATGTAACTCCTAAACAGCATCTGGTAGCTCTGGAGGCTCTCTTCGTTTGGTTGGACCCTTGTGATTCTGGGTTGGTCTCAATCTCTTATATCTGGTTGGTTCGTTGGGCGCATTCAATTCGACAGTTCTGTGTGTAATTGTTCTGTTGTGATTCGGCCGTTTTCTTCTTGCTTTGAGGTCTGGATTTGTTCCCTTGATTGGTTGATTCAGCGGTCTTCTGTTTTTTTTTGTAGTTTTCTTCCTTTGATGCCATTAGTCCGCTGGTTTTCGTTAGCTTTCTTGATTTTCCATGTGGATCAGAGTCCCGTGACTGTGTAGTTATTTTGCTCGTAAAGGCTGATAGACGGGGTCAACGTCGATGTGTTTATTGACCGACTTTTGTGTGGAGTACCAAGCCTCGGCAAACTCTCGCTCCCGTTTTCTTCTTGCGCGAGCAAGTATTTGAACATTGTCCCAATTGAACTTGTGTCCTTCTCTGTCTTCGTGGATTGAGGCAAGTGACATTGGGTCATGACTTCTGCTGGCAAATTTGTGCTCGTGTATTCTGATGGAAAGTTTTCTTCCAGTTTGGCCAACATAGTGTTTGTTTCTCGCAGTCGTTACACTGAAGTATGTACACCGCATTCGTCTTCTTCACTGCATCCAAACTTCCCTTTGGTTTCGAGAGAGTTTTTCTCAAAGTGTTTGCAGGCTTGAAGGCGACTGTACTTCCACGTTGCCGTAAATGTCGTGCAGTCATCTCAGCGACGTTTCTGATGTATGGCAGCGTAATCTTCCTCTGTTCTGGCTGTGTTGACAAATCAGCTTGGCGTTGGTTTCGTGAGAACCTCCGTATGAAATTCCTCGGGTAGCCGTTATTTCGGAGTCTCGTAGATTATTTCTCCTTTTTTCTTCGCTCCTGTTGTGTTGCAGTGTTTGTCGATCCTCCTTTTCTTTCTATCTCACGAGCCAAACAGCTATACCATAATGGCCTATTCTTAGCGTTAAAAACCGCATCTTCCAAACAGCTATACCATAATAGCCTATTCTTAGCGTTAAAAACCGCATCTTCGGGGGACTTCAGTCATAACCCATGCGAGATAAGTGGTGCTATTCGCATGACAGGGAACTCGGCAGTTAATGTGCCTGAAGATCCACCAAATAAGCACTGGACTTCAGAGCAGCCACTAGCATTTCTCGATTCCACACTTCGTATCGCTTCAACCACTGAGCCGAATCCACCCAGAAGGACGGTTGGACGTCCGTTTCTACATAGCCTGTTTGCGGATGAAGAAACTGCGTGAACTCAAGGGGCTCTAGAAACGGAAAAAAACTAGTCCTTAGAAATGTCCAGAAACCTCTTCATCTGTTGCATAAAGAACGAACAAAAAACGAAGGACAAGATGAGCACCCACAAGCTTTCTTCAAACTGAATGGCAAGTCCTCGTTTTGCCTTGAGCAGGCTGGTTAGACTACTTTGGAAACAAGACGCGATCCAACAACCTGGAGCCAACCAGTCATTGTACCTTCACCCAAAAAAATTACTCGAATGATTCAGCCATGGAGTTATAGGCCTTACTCCACTTGTAACAAGACTAGCATCTTCAATAATACCGTGACGGTTGACCTCATGACGTAAGAACACCAGGAAGGATTTCCGTCAGCTAGTGATTGCAATGGACACATCTTCACCGTCGCACATCACCAACCAAATGTAGCGTTCTTCCTTGAGTTCAGTGGAACCACGCGCGTTGTCTCTCTTACTGTTACTCGGCCAAAGAAGTTTGTAAATATTCTTCCTACTATTTATTCCACACTACTTTTGGCCGTGTTGGAATCCACAATGGGTCATCCAAATGTTCCCCACAACTAGTGGGGTTCCCCATTTTTGTTCAGTTCTGTCACTGACGCGATCACGTTGTCAACTTTCCAAAAGACAGTGAATGTGGGTGTCCAAAGGGCGAGATGGTCCAAGTGGTTAAAGCGCCAATTTACTGACCGGAAGGTCTGTGGTTCGAACCCGACCCCTGCCTCTCAACTTCCCCTGTCTAGGCAACCTGGCAGTATCCCAGCTGTCGTGCTTCCTTCGGGTGGCATGGCAGCTAGGCACCGACAGGTTGCTACAGCTGAATATCCCTCTCTGTGGGTGTCGAAATCACATCTGGAGAGTGACAGATTTATAGTAGGCGGATAACACTGTTCTGTTGGTTAACGATCAGGCATTCACCCAAACTACTCCAAAGGGGTAACGAGAGTGGTCCCTCGTTTCAACACACCGCCTGCGCCTTCAAATTACAAGGCTTCATTACTGGATTTTCCATTCCGATGTACTTCTTTTAAGCATCAAAAAGAGGACTGTGAGTTTGTTGCCAGATTTACTTGTCAGCTGTGTAATCCTGAAAATGAAGTCAGTACATGCATCATCAACGTAAGAGTAATACTTGCCGAATCACGCCACTTTTGGCGTCAGAAGCGCACATCACTTAGGTCAAAGGGTCGTCTCTAAAAACGGCGGTCAGGGTAGTCCTACTCTGTAACTATGAAACTCGGTCTCTATGGTATGAAGATCACAAACGTTTTCAGATATTTTAGCACCGCTTACTTTGTAGCACAGCAGGCGTTAAAAGGCCGTGGGAGCAACGTAATGAAACGGCCTGAGTTCATTTAATCAGCCCAAGGAATTTGTGGTGTTTAGCATACATATATGGGGCCACCGTCTATCAAAAGAGGCAGTTTTCCACGCCAAACCCTTGTTGCCAAAAGTTCCGCGAAGAACAGACCTTGGCGGGAAACGGAAGCAACTGCTGTCAAGATGAGCTCTGTGGCTGTTCGTGCCTTTTTGAGTGGAGTGTACGTGATTCTCCTTGTGTGAGTTTGAAGGCTTTACAGGACATGGCACTTAACCGATCCTAGTGATAAGATTACTGTCATTTCTTAGCCAGACTCCACAGCTGACGCTTGTTTGTCGTTGCGTGCTGTGTTTGTCTTGGGTGGGGTTGTCGTTCTGCCTGAATACGATGTCCAGATGTGTTTAGTCCAGTGTTTTTGGCAGGTGGAAGCACCTCGCTCCTCGTAGTTTCTAGAAAAATACGGCTTTCCTAAATGAGTCGCTATCCATTTGCATTCTTTTTCCCATTTACTACGGTCCACTTCCATGGTTGTATGGCAGTTAAGCACGTTTATACATTGCTGCCCTTGACAGGTATGGGAACCGATTTGAGATAACGAGAGTGGTTTGCCTGCAGCGCACGCGCCCCACAAAAAAATTCCGGGATGAACACGTGTTAGTTTTTATGCCATCTCTTGCATTGAATATCCAAAAATAAAATGAACTAATTATTGACAATAGGCTTACATTCCCGATGGTTTTCTCGGGGAAACAACGTGGAACCTCATCATCACAAACCTACTGGCGTCAGAATTACGGCTAACAGACAGGAAGTTCGAACCTAAAATAGTAAAGTCGCCTGAGGGGTATGGCAAACAAACGTTCATTCTGGACTTTTCGCATTACTGAGGAGAATCTGAAAGCAGTGTGATTAGCGTAGACTTTCCACTGAGCAGCTATCGGTGGTACAGCAGTTCCCATGATACTACTACCATACTGTTTGAGTGAGAATGATTGAGTGTGAAGGTAGCTCAGCCATTCAGGCGCAAAGTTACTCACAGGAAGGTCCGTGGTTCGAACCCAAACTCAACATCTCGACCGCTCCTGTCTAGGCTTTGGCAACTTGGCAGTAGCTCAGCTGTCCTGCTTGCTTCAGATGGCATCTAGGCACCGAAAGAGTGATACAGCTGAACAATTGCTAGTGTTGTGTTGTAGTTGGAGAAAAGGAAAATATTCCATGCCTTATCAAAAACAGGACGTGTTGTGGTTCACACACACACACACACACACAATGAACCTTCTTCCGTGTAACAGGACAGGTGCACGACAGATGAGCGAACCGGTGATTAGGACCAACATAGCTGAACTGGAAAAATAGGCAGATTCGAGGTGGACAAAATGGACTGTAGGTCACATGAATTCAAATCGCCTTAGGCATAACAAATACAGCGGTGCGACTTTGGGGCAACGTCCGCAGCAGCGTGGTCGAGCACAGATCCGACCTGAATACAGGAGAGCTTTCTTTTTCGTTTGAATTATACGTACGGAAGGAGAACCACGCCTGACCCTACAACTGTTTCCCACTGAAGCTATATGGGAGACACTGGAAAACCACCACCCTCTTCTCTAATTTACGAGACAGGATTTGCGTGCTGAGTCCTTTGGGTGCTGAAACAGCTTCCACGACTCTAGTGAGTAAAATCAGACTTACAGTGATTACCACTCACTCTTCCACGGCAAACGTAAAATCAACTGTTGCGTTAAGCATCAAGTGACGACTCACCACCTAGGACACAGGTTGACAAGAGCATAGTTTCGACTTCAAATTGAGCTTGTAGTACTTTCCAGCCAATGCAGTAACGACTACTGATATAAAAATGGCAGTGCAGTTGACTTATAGGTCCATTCAGGAGCGCTTAGTCAAAACGACCGAACTCGCATTTTTTTCGAGTGCCACCTAGGAAAGGATTGCTGCCTGCCTTGGACCCCAGCAGCCATGAACTGATAAATGGACATCTCTAATCATTCACCATATCACCTTACGCTTCTTGTCAACCACATATAGAGTTGAACTATCACGAGCGACCACGACTCAGTTTGATACTTGTTATTCAGGCATACAAAAAAACCGACGAGTATTCGAAAAAAACGGACTGTTTCAAGCATTCTGAAAAATATTGCGTTGGGACTTTCGTCCTCGCCAAAACAAATTCAACTGAGTTCATACGACAGTCGCTAGTTGATCTGACACATGCTTCATTTGGGCTGTCATAATAGCTCAGCAGTAGACAGGAGCAGCCAGTCAACTGATACGTTTGCGCAAACCTATTCATTGATTAAGCAAATCGAGCGGAATCTGAGCAAGAAAGGCGACAGTCAAGCCGAGCAAATGCCAGTTTGAAGAGTTCCACAAAAGAGATGAACGATGCCATTCCAGGAACCCTGAAAGCCGCAAACCCAGATTATATTATTCATCCATCAATGAGAGCATGAGATAGGTATTGCGGGGAGGGGGATGTTGTTATGTGAACCTGATTTCTGTCGGTATCAGTTGAAAGAGACTATTCCCCGTGAACGACGGTGCAAAAGTAGAAAGGTCGAGATACAGGTAAACCTAGACAAGTGTTGAAGTTTGAATTAACTTAGGGCGGAACTAAAACAAGAAAAACTTTTTGGTTAACAAACGCCGCGCGTTTTCCCGAAGGATAGAAACCAGCAAAGCTGCTTCCTCAGGAGTAAGTGATTCTTCCAAAGAGGGAGGATAACGGTGCAACTCAACTGTACAGAATAGTTTTCCAAGTTTACTCGATGTGCTCAAAAGCAAACATAAGACTTAGAAACAAGAGGTCCCAACCCTTTGGAACAAGGCAGACTATTTATATGAAATGAAAAGCACCCAGTACAGCTGTATAACACGGATTCGAGCAGATTTTCCGAGTTTCATCCGATGAGGAAACGCACCGTTAAGATGCCTGGAATGGAAAATGCTCTTTAATTCACATGGGACTCTCAACCTAGGAAGTTGCCTTTCAAGGAGCCAGAATGAGTGACCTTGTAGCTAGTCTAGTTAACCACAACGCCCGCACCCGAATGATGGGGCGATCAAACTCCTGTCCGGAAAATTTTGGCCTCGAATGGGACGAGCACTACCGACCATAACAAGGATGAAACAGCTCTGAGAGGGCTCTCGGATGTTTCTCAGCGTAGATAGACATAGTTTCCATGATAAAATCCCTATTTTAATCGCCATAGTCTTTAGGCTAAGTGCAAATCTCAAATCTCATATAAACAGTAGATTACTATGTGGCAGTTGACGTAATATATATACCTTCTGAAGAGGGCGAAAAACGGATTTCTGGTGAGAGGACTAGCTGTATACAGGATGCAAAAACCTCTAATACGGTACATTCGATAGACAGGCGAGGTACCTCCGCCCTTGTAAACTGGATGTCAAACGCCGTCGGAGCTTCTACTCATATTTACTATTCACCCAGAATCACCATCATCAACCGATGTCAGCCGACATGAAGTTCCGGAAAGTGATACGCTCCCTACAAGATCCCACTTTCCTGTGATCGAACTTGAAACCCTGGATACAACTCATTGCGAAGGAGCGCTACTCAGTAGCGTCGTCCTCATCCCTGGAGTCCATGTAGAGCATAGCTGAAGAAAGCAAAATCCTTGGCTCAGTAGAGCATCGGCAACAGTCTTAGTGACAAAAGGCTGCTACCAATGCTGCACTTTTGAAGCACTTGAGGGAACCGTGATCTAGGCTGGGAATTAATGGATGAATAGGGACGAATGGTCGCTGGAGCAGACAGACATTTACCAAATGACTCTGTGACATGAGTCCGGACAACCAATATCATTGGATCTTTACTGTATGTGCCCTGTTTGAAGCCACTAATAGATGAGCCCTCTGCCGCAGCCTCTTGAACACTGCTATTTTGGGCTGAAGGTCACTCATCAACACAGTCAGCTTAAAACTCAATGATGCTTTGTCTACCTAATTGATACCCTCTAACGTCAACATTTGGAATTCTTACCAACAGCTGGTTCATCTCATGGTGATTTAACATCCTCGTGTTACGATTTGATGTTCCCGAAAAACCCGAGGGATTTAGCAGGAAATCATGAATGAACTAAGAGTACGTCATTTGTTAGAATAGAGATGCATCTTGTCATAACAGTACTCTACAACATGGAAATTCCAAGGCGGACGCACAGATGAAGGGAGGGGAAAATCACAGGCAAAAATGAAGACAGAAGGGAAAGCTACAAAATAGTCAACGGAAGGTGTTGAACACGGAGCGCACGAAGCTTAGAAATTAGGCGTTTGAGATTCAACGATAATGTCATTCGCAGTGGGTACCGAAGGAGGACGGTCATTCTTCGAAGAGTCTGAGCATGAAGTCAGACATTCGACGAATGCATCTTCTAGATTGCTGTGTTTCACAGAATAATGACATACAAAACCAAGTTCACGCACTTTTTGAAGTGCACGGAACAGCTGCGAAAGTGGCCTAATATGGGGGTACTGATATTGTTGTCGTATGCAAAGTGGAAGAGACAAGGTCACGAGAGGTAAGTATTTTCGTAGTTCGGACTGTAGTTGGTCGGGAGGTAAGAGTAAGGCGGATGGACTAAGTTCGAAGTCTACCGAATATCCGACGGCAAACCGCAGTTTCAATTCTAGAGGAGTGCCATCGCACTGAAGTCGACCTTCCACAAGAAGACCAACACGATTGCACAAGGTTTCACACTCTTCCATGCAGTGTGAGCTCAGAAGTATGCAACGCTGTCGTTCAAGTGCGGAGTTGATGTGCGACCACAAAAGACGCCGAGCTCCGGGATCCATGCCGCTGGACGGCTCATCTAACAGAAGGATTTGTGGATCTCCAATAAAGGCGATGGCAGTAGAAAGCTTTCGTTTTGTCCCACCGGACAATGTTCGTACAAGACGGTCGGCGTGCGCATCCAAACCAGTGGAAATGATCAATTTGGATACTGTCGCCTCCAAATGAGAACCACTCAGGCCACGTAGTCTCGCGTACGACTGCAATGTCTCACGAACTGTGAGGAAACTATGAAGAGCGTCTTGTTGAGGACAATAGCCAATTGACTGGTCGCAGTGTCCTGTGAAGAACTGTTTGGATAAATCCATCCCATTGAGGAAAATCGTGTTTCTTGGGGCCGGGAATCGTCCTGTGAGTAAACCAAAGGTGGTAGATTTTCCGGCTCCGTTGGTTCCGAGAAGGCCAAAACACTCGCCAGCACGAACGCAAAGATTGAGGTCAGATAGGGCGGGACGAGATTGACCGAAATAGCGTTTGGACAAGTGTTGTATCCGGATTTCTGTTGTGGGTATCTCGGGTGTGCAAAGTGGCACATTCTGAAGTGAGAAGGTAATCACAAGTAATAGATGTTAGGAAACAATTGGTAAACTGAAAATAACGATTGCACACTTCATGGTTCGGATGAAAATAAGCCAGTAGTCCGAAAATCTTACCGTATGATGGAACAAGCGAGGATGAACTCAGGTCACGGTCCAAAGGAAAAACCACGGATGATCACTAATTACAACGGTTCTCTAGCGATGATAAACCTTAGAGAGGCATCAAAATTTCTGCTTGATTGTAGATGCCATTTTGAGGAGGGCAACGAATATCAACTGTGTTCAGCCTGACTAGCGGAAATTTGTTTGAAAGCGGTTATTTTCTACAACCTTTTAGTCACGAATGATTAAGCTGATTGTTCGGATTTTTGGATGTTTCATGTATTCAGCAGCCTCATGCACGAAAGGATGAACACCCTTCACTGCAGAGTCGTTTATTGACGGACACGAACCAAGCGGCTACAAGCCATTAGACACGAAAGCCAATATCTCATATGCACAGAGTTTCCGAAACCCGGACATCCCCAAACGTCCTCTTCGACTTTCCTGGACGTTCTTCGAATATTAAACAACGATGAACAAACGCTGCAAAGCGGTTCCATAACTTCCGTACTCACCCTCACCTTCTATCAGATGGGGGACCGAGCTTAGACACCAAACCAGACGCTACTCGCATGTGTCATCAGTAGTAGACGCCAATACACTAGCGCAGTAACATCATGAACTTTCAGAATGTCCCGCGGATCCGGCACTCTGGATCGAAAGCTTAACTGTATGCCACTTGGCCAGATGTAAATACAATGAACCCTCAATGTGCTGTTATTTTATATCATTTATGAAGTTGCGCAAACGATTTCGTCGATGTATACCTCATGCTATAGTCACGGTGTTTCATTGATATTTACCTTAAACTGGGCTTATTCTCCTACGCAGAGCAGGTGGTGTGTAATCGGAGTATTCGTTACGTCACGTTTGAGTGAACCGCTAAACTTCAACCTCCATTACCACATCATAGCGGTTATTGCTTGCAATAAAGACTGCGATCGGGCGCCGGTAAATTAGAAGCGTGTCGATTCCCTTACTTTACCGATCATTCTGGTGAGTCTACTCAAACGTACGAGTTTGATAATGCACACTTGAACTTGTGCTTGCTCCCGGTGGAACTAACAGCGCACGCTAATGGGGAAGGTGAGTGAGGTGACGTTCCACCAGTACCATCCGCGCACAACCAGCGTTACCTTACGACGGACGTAACGACAATTGTGTTTTTGGACTATTTGTAACTAATTGCGTTCTTTGCAGAATTCATGTTCACATCACCTCCGTTTGAACAGTCGTCCTCCTGTCCTGGTGCAATCACTCTGGTGAGTCCACCACAAAGGGGAAAGCATTCAAGCAGTCAAGCATGAATATGTTCGCCTGCTCAGGTATGAAAATTCAGATGCGTCCAACTTGCGCTGGTGGAGTAGTGATAACACGCTCGCCTCGTATGTCAGATGTGCGGAGTTCAAACCCCGGTACGGCCAAGGATATGCTGATGAGCTCTAATAAGAGCGAAACTCGAGTTCAGTGCTTTTCCCTTCGATTTGGACTCAGACTAGGGGGACGACTGTTCAAAAGTGATGTGGGCGTGGATTCTAAAAACGCCGCAACCACGTGCAACTAATTGCCTAAACTGATCAGGATCGGGTGGAACATCGGTAGCGGTAGATCCAGTGCAACTAATTACTGGGAAAGCTTGAACAAATGCAGTTATAGGGCGGACGTCCCAGAAGCTACAGGCACAGAGAAGGGAACAACAAGAAGCTACTCTTCACTCACGCAACTGAAGCTGCATTAATGTACGCTAGAGCCCCGCCACACCGTCACTCGGTATGAAGACATTCTTGTCCACGGTCACACGTAAACGGCATTCATGTTGTATTGTCTCCAGTTAGACTGTCATTGATTGGACGTCGTCATCCGTCACTCAAATCCTATCTACAGCGTCGTATGATTTATTATGTTCTGCCGTGACTGTACCAGTGACACAATTAAATAAAACGCGCATTGAGCGTCAATCGTCACTACAACAGCACATCGATTGTGGTTTCTGTCAGAACACTTCCTGCCCGTGTGAGTTCAATAATGCGCACCGGTGATTCCGCACGGTTATCTGACATTATTGAAGGGAAGACGTGAACACAAATCGCAGTTAGCGTAGTCCTGTTCGCCCGGGTACTCGCAAATCTATCCATCGATTGTTAGCCGAATGTAACGGTTGATGGGGTGAGGTTACTAGCCGGAGCACACGAGTTCGACAGCAGTTAAGAAAACAGCGCACGCAATAGTACATGCAATCATGCGTGCAGTTCAGTCCATGGAACGCAACAACGTAGCGAGCGAACTGCTCGTATCTTGTGCGCACACCACATGCGCATGCGTCGTCAAGCCTATGGTACGACCAAAAAAGGACGGTAGCAGTGTGCGCCTGCGTGTCTATCCTTGCTCAGTGGTCGTGCCATCGGACCTGAGACAAGAGTCCGTCGAACTAATACTTGCGAATTCATCTTGACAACGACAAAAATTGTGGGCGCACACAAGCTTACAAAGTGTTGTTCTCTGCTCGTGTGTGCCCTACAATCGGCTAACTTAACTTGTGATTACAGACGAATGAGTCAGGCTATTTCATCTAACTAGCTGGACAACCAAGTGACCAGAAGTCGATGGATGATGGGTCCGGTCTCAAATGCAACGGATCAAAGCGCTTGTTGTGAACGAAGGTGTGCTGAAGGCTCAGAGGAAGCTTGCCTTTGTACTGGTCACCAAGCGTTCAGTTTTCTGTCTTTGTCTCGGTTTCAAAAGTTCAAACTATGTTTGCGTGTGTGAATGTCACAAAGTCGTTAATTATTTGAAGAACACGGGAGATTCAGCTGAGATTCATTTGAGCCTCGCGTTGCAAATGAGTGTAGTCCACGAAGTGCCCATAATTTGCGTTCAAGAAAAACAGACTCGGGGACTTCGTCTACCTGATAAGCCCGACGGCCGTGGGCTGTCGAGAAGCTTTTAGCAGCCTTGTGAGTAGTGTCACGTATTCAGGAGAACTTTTCCTATTGCCTGATCCTGGGTGCTTCGAGGGATGAAATCACAGAATGCTGCATTCATTGCGCGTTGGGGATCTATTTTCCGAAAATCATAAGGGCGTCCAAAAAAGTAGCTTAACGTAAAATGATTGTGCGAAACATTTGTTCGCTCGTTAGATAAATCTCCAGTTGGGTCAAAATACAACACGGTTGATTACTTCTGGTGTTCACATAATGTAATGTTGCAGGTGGTGAAGTTAAAGACCCATATTGCACAGTAGTGTAAGGGTTTGACCTTATTAAGTTACCACGATGATGTTCTAAATTTTGCGACTCGCTTCCAACTAGAGTTGGGCACGTAACCCGAGGGATAGGCGTGTTCACATTTATAACATGAAGAGCGCCGAATATGACAGGCTTGTCTGTGTACTACAACAGTGGAAATAAACTACAAACGGTTCTATTAGACGGTGGTGGGGACGTAAAGCTCCACCCATGATCAGGGGGGATTGGTTTGTTCCTAGGTCATAGAACGCTTTATAAAACCACCCTTGTGTAGAATCCGGTCATCTATAGCGAAGGAAACACGGTGAAAAACTGGGCGCACCAAGCATCTATAGCACAAAGGAACCGGTTGCTGACGTACGTATCACGGTCTGATGAGGCCCTTTTATGTGGCAAACCAATGGGCCGAAATCCTGTCTTCGGAAAGGGCACAACTGTAAAATACATAAAAACCTCTCATGTTGCAAACATGAGGTCGGAGTTGAAATTTTCAATGATGTATGCAGTCGTTTTTATTGTGTTCCTTAACAAAGTGCGCCTCACCTTTGCTCGAATGTCGAAGTGATTCCTGTCAATGATAAACACTCCCATAGAGGTCGCCTAATAGCGTTTATAAGCATTAAACTGAATTGCACACCGCAGGCGATCCAAAACTAGACTTAGGGTCATCGTCCTTCAACTCCCTAAGGCCAATTCAAGGGGAACTGCTGTTATACGTTTCAGATGATCGTGCATGACCTCTGCAAATGTCTAAGACCGATGATAACATAACTACATCGCTTCTCGGACAAACCACACTTAGTACACATATGACCAGTGCTGTCAATTACCCAATCAGGGCTCGAGATGGCTCAGTGGTTAAAGTGTGAACTTAATGAACGGAAGGTCCGTGGTTCGAACCTAACCATAGCATCTAGACAGTCCTGTCTAGGCTTGGGCAACCTCGGAGCATCTCAGCCTTCGTGCTTCCTTCGGGTGGCATGACAGCTAGGCACCGAAAGGGTGTTTCAGCTGAACGATCGACTGCCAGTTACCCTCATCATCGTAGCCCGTTCACAGTGAAACCCCAAACCCACACGTGGTAGATTTGTGAAGAACACCGGGGTTCCCGTTCGGCATTTGTCTCATAGCGGAGAAATGTGACAGGAAAAACAGTTAGCCACGAGCTTTAGCTTCGTTGTCCTACACTCCCCGACCCGGGATGGAATAAATTAACTCGAGTCACTAACCGATTTGACTACTGGTTTACTTGGATTTTCATGTCAGTCCGTCAACGGAGTCGAAAATTCCAATTGAAAGTTATGTTGATCGGTTGCACCTATCCACCGATTCGAGTAATACATTGGAAGAATCTCGAGTTTCTAAATTTTAAATTTCAACCTCGTAAATGCTCAATTTTGAAGTACTTCAACTAAAAGACGACCGGTGTGGTGCAGTCAAACTGGGCGAGATGGCCCAAGTGGTTAGAGCGCGAATTTACTGACCGGAAGGTCCGTGGTTCGAACCCGACCTCTGCCTCTCGACTTACTCTATCTAGGCTTGGGCAACTTGGCAGTATCCCAGCCCTCGTGCTTCCTTCGGGTGGCATGGCAGCTAGGCACCGAAGGGATGCTACAGCTGAACTATAGACTTCTCCCACCTTGACGACCTGGAGAGGCTGGCTAAGTGTTTCTGAGAGGTCCAAAGACTGAAAGCGTGATGAATAGTTGTGTGGAAGCGAAAATTCGACGTTGCTTCCTGTGACACTCCACAGCGAATGTTCTACAGTTTACACTAAATTTGAGAAACATGAGGTAGAAATTTCAATTTTTTCTCAAATTTAAATAATCCTCATTGGTCCATCCGACAAAAGCAGATTATTGCGTCGATGTGAGCACTGCGCAAATCGAGGTTGTTGACCATAGCGATAGCAAAGTGTCAGTGACAGAATTTTGTTGTAGGCGGCTGCGGGATTTGTAGTGTTCACATTCACATCAATCTCGTTTGAACAGTCTTCTTCCTGTCGTGGCGTAATTATTCTGGTGAGTCCACACCAAAAGGAGAAAGCACTGGACTCGGGTTTCACTCTTATTAGAACTCATCAGCAGTGCATATCCCATGACCGTCCCGGTATTTGAACTCAGCACATCTGGCATGCGAGGCGAGCGTATTACCACTACACGTTGACAAAGTTTACGGCACTGTTCGATTCCTAACAAAGTTGAAGAGTACAGGATATCAGGTCAGAAAAAATGAGGTAGCGATTACAGCTGGCGGATTTCATTTCATCTCTTAGCGTTACACGTCGTGCACACGAACCGACTAACCCATACACTCACACAAAACAGGTGTTTGGTTTGTGTAGTCTATTGAAATTGAAATAGACACCCTTCAGAAAGTTATGCATCTGACAGGAGTGGATGACTATTTTGAGCTGCTCTGAGATGGAGTTCGCACGATATATACGTCGTTAAGGGTTCAATGATCCTAGCGGAGAGACTGTCTCCTTAAGTAGGAAGATTTGAAAAAAGCTTTAAGGAATCGCACAAGACTGGTCTGTCCAGTAGAGTGGTTTGTCCAAAGCTGCACAACCGTACTTCCACAGGTGTCCAGACTTGTATACCCTTAAATCTTAGATAACCACTTTGGTAAAGAAACGTGGCGAACTTTTCCAAAGGTTACGATGTTGCTTACCCTCAAAGCGATGCTCGATTCGCCGGGGCTGTTCACTTTTGAGAAATGGAGAATGTAGGAGCAAAATCGTGATAAACACAGCTTCCTTAAAAAAAAGCTGGATAGATTTGTCAGATATTTTTGGGAACCAGTCTTACTCAATCTCAACAGCTTGTTAACGGCCGGAACAGCAGCAAAGGCAAGAGTGAACTTACATTTGATTTGCCGCATGTGACAGCATGGGGGAAGTTAAAAGGAACTCTGATTCATGGTCTTTGGTTATGGAGAGACCATCTAAACTAACAGGATCGATTCGTTACCAAAGTGTCTGTGGGTGGAAAATTACCAAGCAAACACCTGAGGTAGACGACAGAATTCACAGGATATTTTGAGCGCTCCTTTGATGTATTCATAATCAAGCATGTTATTGTCAGCAAGTGCGAGAAGTGAAACAAAGTAATCAGGTTTGCTTACCTTAGACGATCCCATGTTATCCAATTGAGGGGGTCGTGCCAGTTCCGAGCTCCGCCACAAACAACCTCCATCCCATATGTACCAAAATGAGCCACGATATTCCACGAGCAACAAGAGTAGAACGAACAACATGGTTTGTCCCATCATACACAACATTCGCGGATACAGCATCAGCCATGTGAAACTGGCCATACCAATAGAGGGTGCTACAGACAATCCGTTTTCCTGGAGGAAACCGTTAACAGCCAAGTCGAACACACTGGACCCAAGACAATGATGTGGGAAGAGATAGAGTAGGGTGCGCTGAATGTGATTGATGGTGGTTTGAACCGTTTCACTCGGGTCTTGAAGGAGTAACAGTTTGAGAAAAACACTAATTGACAGCGTAACCGAAGCGATGAACACATTGACTGCTCCGATGAGCACGTACGCGGTGCTTGGATGGTGAAAGAACATGGTAGCCAAATAGACCAATGGGGTCATTGCGGAACCGTACAGGATCACTATTAGGACAAACGGGCCAATCACAGCAGGGGAGGTGTAGGCTGTCTTACGAAACACGACCAATAGTATAGTGCAAAAGAGCACGGGGATAGAGTAAATAAAGAAATCCCAAACAAAATTAACGAGCCAGTAGGCGTAGGGTTGCATACCAGAAACACGTTGTAAATGCTTAATACCCAAGTGGCGTTCCGTTACCAGGAGAACCGCGAAATTAGCCGGGATGGCCGTGAAGGCAATGACGAGGAAAAGAACGAAAGCCGCTTCGACTTTGAACGCCTCCAGGAAGTTGTAAAACCAGGTAGACTTTGGAAATGGAAGTGGGTAATTGGCAACAACAATCCCTATGTGGCTAACGTTCTTGTGAGGAGTGATCAGCTGTTGCAGTTGCAAATTGAACAAGTAGTTCAGAAATGCCGGGGCAGAAACGTAACCTTTATTATTGTACCATAGGACGACACGTTCCATCGGAGGTAACAGTATATCAGTGAGAGTGGACACCGGAATTTGAAGGTGGGATAGGACATTAAGAGTTGAATTCATGCTGGGCTGATATATGATTGCAAACCAATCTGCGACCGAATTGATTAGGACAGAAAGAAGATGATCTGATGTGTGGCGCCCGATAGGTCGAAGTGTAAGGCCTCCGTAAAATTCCTCTGGAAAGCGGCTTTGCAATACATAGGAGGAAACATTGAGGTGTGTCAGATTAACTAACCTATCGAAGGTGGACAGGAGACGCCACGGAGGAAGTTCAGATCGATTGTTGTCTGCACCAGCACAACTCCTGTCGTGTTCGGGTTCCGACAGAGAACCACTCCAAAGAAAATGCGGTTCATTCGAGCAAGTGAGGCCGAAATTCGGGCGAGGAGAGTAGATATGGCTAGGAAGACAACGAATACCCGTCCAGGAGAGGGGACGGCTAAAAGCGGAGGCAGTAATTATTGGTTCTAGCTCATCCGATCTGAGCAGCGAATACGTTGGACACGTCTCGTGATGTACAAAGGTGCGTTGGGTTTTATGGCGACGATCCGTCATTAGTCCAGGATGTAGATCCATAATCGGCTGTTCGATTTGCGGACGATACAGACTGAACAAAACTAGGGAAAACAGAATGAGGCCACAAGGCATGAAAAACTCCAAGAACCAAACGCGCTTGTTCCGTTTTAGGTGACACGAACGCATGCGTAATATGACCGCAGATTGATAGTACATCCTCTTCACAATGGCCCAAAAGGGTTTATCTTCCGACATACTAGGTGAAACAGGGATCACGGGTGCCGCAGGCTTCGTCGCCAAGGGGAACACGCGACATACAGATGTGAATCTTGAAACGAGGTCAGTTCCTAGTTTTCGTATGGAGAAAACAGGCGCATCCGCCTGAATAGAATCACGTGAAGAGTGTGTGGGAGAAATGTCCGAGGATGTTTTTGCAGGCAATTGATCAGCTTGCTTGCCTAGTATGGTAAGAAACACGTCGTCTAGAGAAGTATCCGTAACGCCGAAATGCGATACTGGCCAAGCGGTTGGTGACGTGTCTGCATTCCAGTTAATCATGGATTCCAGATGCTCGAAAAGGTCCGCGTATGTACCACTCAGAGCTCCTTCAGGGGGAAGACGATACAGCAAAGTGTTCCTCGTTTCAGCAAGTAGTACAGCCTGGGGAACGTGGGTGCATATCAGTTTCGTGACAGAATACACGCCACCACCACGCTCAAACTCACCTGGTCGTTTTTCCAAGGTGAGCAGATAACCCAACCCATAAGTGGCCTTGAGCGACACGCACGATCCAGATTGTAAAAGCCGTCCGCCTGAAAGTATATATATGCGATCGGACAAGAATTCCGCTTCCCTCATGTGATGTGAAGTGAATACCACTGAACGATCCTCGGTCTTCATTGCCTGAACGGAATTCCAAATGATACGTTTTGACAAAGGATCGACTCCGGCAGTGGGTTCATCCAAAAGGATCACAGATAAACTTGGACCTAGAAAAGCTAGGCAAACAGACAACTTCCGCTTCTGTCCCCCAGAAAGAGTCGAAATCCGACAGTTCCGTTTCGATTCGAAACCAAAGTAGGCTAGGTAGCGGTCGATGTAGTGCTTAGTTAGTGCACTGGGACTATCCTTTAGAGATCCATACAACCAGATATGTTCACTTACTGTCATATCAGGATAAAGTATATCATGTTGTGGACAATACCCAACTCGGGAACGGATGTAATCTCTATTCCAATGTACCTCCTGTGCATCAATCAGGACGGTTCCCTTTGTCGGTTTGAGAATACCTGCCAGGATGGACAATAAAGTAGTCTTCCCTGCACCATTATGCCCCAACAACACGTTGGTTTGGCTACGGTAGAATCGTAGATCTATTCCATTCAAAACTGGACAGCGGTTGTAACGACGATAGAGTTTGTACAATCCACGCACAATGACGACAGGCGAGTTGTGGCTCAAGGACTCAGGTGGTAGCAGTGATTCATCCGGTTTACTGTTGTGCATCTCGATCGTTGTATTGCTCTTATTCCATGTCTTCGAAAACTGTCTGTTCTTCGATTCAGGTCGTCTTACTGGAGGGGAGAATGATGAACGCAGAATTCTTGGGATACCCCAGAAGGGCGATGCCAGGCATAAGAGGAAAGCAGATCTGACCAAGGGTAGCAAGTATAGAGCCGCAACCAACTGAACTAAAATGGCACCCCAGAGGAGAATGAATACAAGTCCGAGGGAGTAAGGGCTGCTCAGAGATTCAAAAGGCCAAAGATCCGACCAATGTGCTCCGGAACCTTGTCGTTCCAATCGAATAATATATGCCCATCCGAACGTTTGACTCACCTGAGGCAACAGACTAGCCGTAACTAGCAACGTGGGTGAGAGGAAAGTTTCATAATGTAAAAGGATTGGCGCCGGCAGATAACACATAAAATACACACCACCAGCAACAACGGCAGCAAGATTAGCCTTGTTAAAAAACAAACTGAATACGAGAGAAAATGCCAGAATGGACAACACATAGGATAAAATAAGAAAGACCAAGAGAGATAGACTAGTATTGGGTGTGATTCTGGCGAATCGCAGCACGAGCACCATCACAATACAGGTTACGGTACTGAAAAACATGGAGACTGATAGCCATGAAACTGCACTTAAACCGTTTGGGATTCCAATCACCCGAAGCATCATGAGTAGACCGTGCTCACGTTCATCGACTAGGTACTTCACGCTGGCCACTACAGTTAGCGACCAGGCCAGAATCATCAACTGTGGAATGTGGGGTCCGAACAGGTTGAGAAACTCGTCCACATTGAACGCAGGGGATGGAAACATTTGAAACTCAACACCCACAGGGTGGTACGGGATGTTGGTGCCGATTTTCGTCTGCAAACCGGTAGACGCCACACTAAGCACAGCCTGACTAATTCGTTCTTCAAGGTCAAGAAAACCACTTGTGAAGTATTTCATATCCGAATCAGGATTACGCCGTGGTGCTGGAGACCAGCGCCGATCGAGCACTTTGTATCGAAAAGTCGTATCAATGAGAAATGGATTGACACGAATAGCAAACGCGTAGAGTTCCGTCATATTAGATGTTTGGTTTGTCGGCCACTGTTCAAAATGTATGCCTAGTGGGGCGAATCCTATGTCAGTTTCGTTCAACGTGAGGAATCGTTCAAATTCGGTGTGATCTAGAAACGGGATAAACCGATCAAATGAATCTGGCATGCAGTCTAAAAGGTGCTCAGTTATAGCAACAATAAAATCGATTTTCTCTAAACTATGCGACCAATGTGGGGTGCCACTGGTCTGCGCTGCATCGCCGGAAGGGCCAGAAAAGTGTAATAGAAAAGAACACAGTTCGTTTATCTCATCCGAGAGGAAGACGAAGGCAAACAAACAATACTGTAGCTGCGGTTGCACTCGTTCTGAATGGTTTTGCATGAGAGCGTCTAACTGTGGTCGGATGTGACTAAAGTAGAGTTTGGTGGCATTCTTCACCCCGGACAAGAAATAGTACACCTCGTTGGCCTTGTTTACAACCGAGTCTGTGAAAGCATTACTGGGATAGTATGCTGTTCGACCAAACAAGAAGTACCGCAATCGACCGGTCGTACGTAATGTGGGTTGCCAGCTGAGAAGAGAACGAATAGACGGACAGAAGTTGAGTGCTTGGACTCGCCTTCGGACAGGATTGTCTCCGGAGGGTAAATCACTGCTCGTGGATACATTCTTGCTGAACTCGAGTACCATTTGGGTGACATTGAGCACAGATTTTTTGGAAGATTCGTACACGTCCAAAGCGCGACTGATATCGTTCCGTTGCGCACCACACACAAATGCGGACAGATTCCGCAACACGGACAAGTCCAAATGGTCAAGGGAAAGATTGCTGACTGGATGAGGAAAAATTTTTGGGATTCGGCTGTACGCGATGAGGATAGACGTCAGCTGTGGGCGTAATTCCGAAAATAAGTCCAAATCCAAAAATGAGTTTGACTGTGTGAAACTAATGGGGGAGAAGATGGGCAGGGGTGCAGAAAATGAGAAAGTATTGATAAATATTACGGTAAAAAAGAGATCCGAAAAAACCAGTGTGAGGGATAATGACCTTTTAATACTGAGACCCTTTTTATTAGTTTGTAACTGTGAAAAAACAGTAGAGCTCCGAGAACGTTGATGACGACAAGGGACATGCTCTATATCAACCACAGTACAGCCAGTTATGATTTCCAGCTTGAGTGTAGGCGGACATCGTCTTGCGATGCCATCAAACTTTCGTGGATGAGATGTGCTGGTAGTGCGGCATTCTGTGAGTCCAAAGTGCTACAGCGTTACCATACGACTTGTCGTTCAAACCCAATAAGTACCGAGGTGTCGCCTGAGCCTCTCTGCAGCAGCACTAGTCTCACAAGAACTAGGGAATGGTTTGAAAGTTGAGGTGTCAGCTACTAAACGCGCGGTTAAAGACCCAGTTTCGACATTTTGATTAGTCCAGTCTGGGACGATCGACCCACCGGTATCTTGGTTCTCGTGTTCGCTTCGGGGTTGTATGGGGGCCACGTGCCAGAAGTGTCACATGTGAAGGATCACGCGACCACTGGTAATGTTGCTGGACATGAGAACCATGAAAAAACTTTCGTGCAATTCACTGTGCGGTATATAAAAACCCCGACTAGTTATAACGGTCATAGATATTATTTGTTCTGAAGGAAGTGTGTTTTGTAAGGTCATAGTATGAGTATCAAAGATTTTAACTACTAACGATCATTGCAACTTGTAACATCTGAGCGGCAATGCCACTAAGGTTCAAGAGCCGCATCGAACTACCAGCATAGTAGGACCGGTTTCGACGTATGTTGAAATCTACAAATCGACAATCAAAGCATAGGAATCCAGGACTAGCTTAGGGTGCAGATACTCCGACTGTAGGATATATTGTAAACTTGGGCATTGCAACAGTGATACAAATATCATTAGATCCCGATGTATGTACTCATTTCGTGAATGAATACCTAATTAAAATGACCTTTTCTCCAAAGTAACTGCTAAATGCACTCAACCAAAAATCAGATTTACATTGGTGACGTCTAGGTTCGAACTGAAATGCTGGCTTTCGAGTTCAACTCGATTCACCCTTTTTATGCTGAATATTTAGCCACAGTAAAGTTCTTGACCTTAAAAATCCGCCGAAATTCAAAGCAAACACATACACAGCAGCAACGTATGTTCCCATTTGGACGACAAAGGTGGTACGTCGATCACTACACCCATCCCTCTTCAGCGTCTCCCACCAGCAACGTCGAATATCACATTATTACTCCTGGGCTGTACAAGTGGTTGGAAGGAATCGTGGCTGTACCCGAGCTGGAATACTGCCAGGGTGCCAAAACCAGACGGAGGATGATTAGAGTCCTCGAAGCATTTGGCCGAAAAGCTTGACTGCAAGGCACCGGTGTTTGGCGAGAAATACCAGTGCATTACACCCTTTGAACAGGTCGCCAAACATGTTCCAAACCCCAGCCTGGAGGACCAAGAAACAGTGTGTGTCAGACCTGTAGCCATTGTACGGCGGCAAAGTATTAGTACTGAACACTGATGGTACGCTGTCGATGGTGATGAATGGCTGAGAGTTGGTCGTTTTCATGAACAAACAGTGCTCCCAGGGTTGCTACAGTTCACGTCACGTATCACTTCGCTTTTGTCCAACTCGGAAAGTTGATAGTTAACAACTGAAAGAGGCTCACGGATGATGGACAGGAGCATTACCTAGGGGGGGGGAGTTGTTCCGACTCGCGAAACCCAGCACGGCTGTTTTTCGAAACTAACCATGAGGTTACGTGGTCTCGTCCATGAAAAGTATCAGGTTTCTGAGAATAAATTTAGTAATCAAATAAGTGGGTCAACCAAATCCATCTAGGTGAGTTTCCGTCGGTGGCGGTGAGATCGTGTTCCAGAAAATGGCCCTGACTGGAAGTTCCAGCCGCAAAATTCGAACAAGTTCTACAACTTCATAGGAAAACTCAGGGACTTTTAAATCCGGGTTCTGGACCTGCCTCTTCACCGCCTTATCTATTGTGTTTTTGGTTGGTATCTTCTAGTTCCTCTGGAATACTGAGAACGAGCAGTGACAGGCGACAAGTAGATGCGCCAAAAACTTATTGTAGCTGTTTCATGCACCCCTATACATACCAAACGCGTTTGGTTTGACGAAGTCAGAAATGCCGCCTGCCTAGTTCAGTAATTGTCTTGTCCGACCAGTGGTCGATTGAAACTTATGTTTCGTATTTACTTCTATTCACTTCGGTCAAAGTATGCATATAGTGCAAGACTACTAGTTTTCAGCCAGGGGATATCTCTGAAAATACACATTCAAAAGGGGGAAAACGTTGGACGAACTGACAGAGAGCAAACTCACGATTGCTTCAGTCGCTCATTGGATAACAATTCGGTCAAATTTTGGAGGAAGTCGTAGAACGGAGTACCTGGTTCCAGAAAGTGACTAGATGGAGTTTGATGTGGATGGCAAGTGAAGTTAAAATTGCACATCAATGATTGCAGATAGTGTAGCAATCCCATACTTGGCATACTTTGACTTTGCACATGGCAAGCAGAGTAACTGTGTAGAGGTGCATGAGCCCGAAAACCCGCGAGAATGCACACAAAAAGGATTGGGAACGTCAGTTCTGCGGTCAGGAGGAATGGGGAACGGCGACGCAGTAGAAAGTTCTTCCATAGTAAAACGCGGAAATGAGACAGGTAACGGCGGATACGTCTCCGGTCACGGGGGTGGGAAGAAAAAAGGGGCGCATTCGCGATGCTTGCCAAAGGCGGATTAGAGCTAGCCATTTAACTGAGCAACATCGGAGCTCTGGTGAAGGGAGCCTAAAATGAGAATGGTGAATAAGCCGAGAAAATATTTGTTTCATGAGAGTTCACGCGAAACGGAGCTCCAGAGCTGGTTGGCTACAAGGATTCGGACTGGCGTCCAACTTTGCCAGACACCCAAAAACGCATTCGATGTGATCGAGAAGTGAGAAGTCAACGCCAGAAGCGCGAGGCTATCTGCATCCGACATACAAACCACATCAGTTTCCCATCGTGACGTAACGGTGTAACTTCTGTTGCACATAGGGTACCGGCAGTGGTCTCAGTAGAGTGTGGTGGATTCTCGACTGGCAACCGGGTCTCCTATAAAATGACACATGGGCCTAGTGAAGACATCGTGACATGGCGAGTGTTACCCCACCATAAAGAAGTTTCGCATATCATCATCATCATCATCATCAGCTGTAAGAACCCGTGTACTTGTCGTACAGTGGTTGTAGCTGCCAAAGTTTCGTCCGGCGATGATTTGGGGAGGTGAGGTAGGTAGCTGCGCATTGGAGGCGCGAGCTGCGTAAATGCACCACTGTCAATGGGCCGATAAGTCGGGGAATTGGGAAGTAGGCTATGCATTGAAGGCAATAGCTTGGATGCATGAGCGCCATTGAGGGCGCGATTGGGCCATGTCTGACAATGTCTCTAACCATTGATGTGGCCCGTCTCGGGGTCCCCATATCACATATCACAGGAGCACGGACTCCTAGTCAGTACTTTGTACCACCAAATTGACGTATGAACCGTGTGATGGTCACTGCCAAGATGCCCTGCATGTTGTAAATGGATTTCAAGGGTTGGAGAAGCAGATGAGATGGGCTGATGAGATCGATCCATACCCCAGCGACCTCTCCAGTAGTTCTGTCTCCCTCTTCCTGCTGCCTTACAGCCTGTACTTGCGCAAAAGCTGAAGGTTCACCCTTGATCAGAAGCCCTGTGGAGTCTGGGGCCCGCTCGTACGCGATTTTCTGTGTTACTCCATGAATATATTCCAGATGCGAAACTTCGTTTGTGCTAAGACGACGCTACCGAAGTTGGCTTAGCCGTCGTGGTGACAAATGTGCAAACCGAATCTCCTTCGTCTCCCCCGAAAATGAGAAACGTACTGCATATATGCGGCTGGAATGTCCGTACTCTACTTGGCGTGGGAAGCCAGAGGCTCAGCGTACAGAGCCTCTTTGACTATCAGGCTGACATTACATGCCTTTCAGAGACATGGAATCCTGGTTTCGGGTCACAATTCATTGAAGTACCAGGGATGGAAGTCTCCTACTGGTTGTACTATAGCGATCCAAAAGATAACTATGGAATGCAGTGTGGCTGATGCTCTTGACACACGCACCCAAGGCGCCCTAACCTCTCGAGAGTCAGTGTTATTCAGGATTTCGACAGCTAAATTCAACCGCTCCCCAGTGAATCTGATCGTCATATCCATCCAAGCACCCGTTCCTTCATCAAACCACTCCGCCAAACCGGTCAACCGTACATCCAACCGCGATATCCTGATGGCTGGAGGTGGAGCTTCAACTGATGCCAATTGTCACATCCTTGGAAACGGCGTTTGGTTGATAAACTTTGATGCTCCCCAATTGACTCGTGATATCCAAAACGAGCGTCAGGAGGCATCCACGCACATAGTATTCCAAGGGCTGTCGCATTGCTTTCAAAATAAACACACAGATAGCGACCCCATGGTCATTGTCCATTGAAGACTGTAGGCGCTACCGGAAGTAAATGTGGTTTAGATCATGCCTTTACACATGTATTTAAATTTCACCTTACCGTCAGGCACACACTACGATATGCGAAAAACATCCAGCACTACCAACTGCAGTGGCTCGACCATGTGCTATGCATGCCGAAACATAGTCCAACGGGACTACTGTTCATGTCTCCTTCAAAATGACATAAACTGCGAGATACGACTTGGTTAAATGTTGTAAAGGAGCTTATGAAGAGCTCAGGTGTTGCTGATGCGGTCTGCCTTCCAGGGTGGAGTCCCCGTGACCCCTCCTTTGCTTGACTGGAGACATCGCAAGAAATGGTGGCTGGTCGATGTCAGTAGCGTTCGCGCTATCAGTTCATTTCCAGATTGTCCGATTGGAGGTGTAGATACCTTAGAATATTTGCAATACACCAGTACCACATCCCTCCCTCAAACACTTTTATTTTACTTTCACTCTACGCCTTTCATTATAATTAGAACTTTGCGGTTGTGCGGAAGTGAAGCGCCAACGTCTCTGATGATGACTAAGGTTCGAATAGCGAGGTATGCAAGAGCTAATGGAAATGAGGATAAAGCAACACTGTTTGACCAGTACAGTGAGGGTAAAGGTACTTCATGCTAACCAGGCTGAAGAATGAGTTTCGTTGGTGTGTCATCAACAGGAAAGACTGTCATAATGACTCACCATAAAGAGTCGAACGCAGGGCGAAAGCTAGTGAAGCAGTCAATTGCTCGCTACATGTGTGAATATCTGGTCAAAATAATTTATTCTTGGGTCTTGATTAAAGCTTGTTTAAACATTCCGTTCTTCCGAAAATCGTTAAAGTATCAAAGAGATCTTGGAGGCAATACCTATAAGGCTGATTCACCGGTAATTTTCGCACGCTGTTTTGCAACTTTTCTTAGGGATTGGGAGGAACATCGGGGTGTCCCATTAAAGGGGATAGACTCCGTCTCTCAAATGGGACGAAAAAGTGTGTAGAAGTTGAAGGATTGGATAGAGAAGGAGCTTACACACTCCGAAGGGAATGCTACCCTCGGTTGCGGCTTTTCTGCTTTTGGGAAGAATGACAAACAGAATAATTTCCGGTTGCCTAGGCGACTGACAGCTGATGCTGTAAGGCTCCGATATCGAAGGTTGTAGGCTTCTTTTCTGAAGATCAGGGTAGTGTCCTCTTTGAATGACCCACCATCAGTTTATCATTTTAGCCGCGCAGACGTGGTTGTAGGGACTGATTCTTACGAGGCGACATGAATTTGACCGGAAGGTTGCACGGTCAACGACATATTTACATACAAATCCGACCAATCTGAAGTGCGATTGTTTTTAGTAGGCCTACTGTTCACGTTGGAGAGCTCGGAAGTCGAGAACTTCATTGAGGTGGCCCTGTAATGCTGAACTGACATATAATGTCCAGTACTCGTCTAACTATCCAGTTTCATCGCGCGACATAACCAAGAGGATTCAATCCGTGAATCCGTGAGGGTCCCTGGAGGGTTGTTGGATAGACGTCTTAAAGACGGACCAATGATCGACCACGACACCAAAAGATTTCCACAGTAGTGCAGATGGTTGGCTGATTTTTGCGCTGTTACGCTAGAGACTTTTCGCATCAGAGTGCAATGACATTGTTTTTCAGAGGTTGACGTTGTGTCGCAGCAAAATGGAGTTCAGCACACACTCGTTCGAGTTTGTTGATAGGTTTGCTTCACAAGCCGTGATTGCGCTGCAACAGATGAGATTACTCCGCATTCAATCAAGGCGTGAACAGTGCTTGCAAGGTTGAGTCATTTATGGCGTAAGAACCGAACTTCGCTGAGGCTAAAGGACCGCACATATAAGCTAATTGTAGGCGTGACTTTACTTAATGGTTGGGACTCAGCCTGTCCGATCTGAGGACCTCGGGCGTCTTCACAAATTTGGTCGCCGTTGCAAGCAAGAGGTAGCTGGCTGCAACGGGAACGTAACGAGGTAGTGCGTAAGTGGGTGCTTAGTAAAGAAAAACTAAACTTACCATGTCCATGGTTGGGACATGTCATCATCACCTGTAAGAACCATGTATTTGCCGTACAGTGCTTCTAGATGCCACACTTTCGTTCACTATGGTTTCGGGAGATCGGTTATGTAGCTGAGCATTGGCGGTAGCCGATATCATTGATAAAAAAACACAGGGTTGTCAATGGACTTTTAATTGGGGGATAGAAAGAGCTATGAATTGAAGTCAATAGCTTCGTTACATGAGCGACAGTAAGGGCGTGACTGGACCATGTCTGATAGTGTCTCTAACCATTGATGTCCCGGGGGGAGATGACTCAATGGTAAGAGCGCGAATTCACTGACCGGAAGGTCCATGGTTCGAACCCGACCTCTGCCTTTCGACTTCCCCTATCTAGGCTTGGGCAACCTGGCAGTATCCCAGCCCTCGTGCTTCCTTCTGGTGGCATGGCAGCTAGGCACCGAAAGGGTGCTACAGGTGAGCGGTGTGTCCCACCTCGGAGTACCCATCCAGGGAGACGGCAGTGACCAGTGGGGCTGAGTTCGTCGAGTTCATACTTCGCAGCTTAGTCATTGTTTGACGTCCCCTGACTCCTTCCCACCCTTCACATGGTTGTGCGAAAAGAGCCCTTCGAGGAAGTCGGTCGAGTGGAGCACGTGGCCAAGTCGGCGCAACCTACGGAGTGTGAACAGTTCATCTATCGTGGAGGACTTGTCTTTTCCGAAAACCACTGAACATAATTCAGAAATACTGATCCGGTGTCCCCACCAGACTCGTGCAATGCTCCGAAGACATCGAAAGACTTGATGTCTTTGGGGAGCAGCCGCCAGGTTTCTGACCCGTATAATAATATGGAGCGCACTGCGGCCTTGAAAACTCGACCCTTGACGGATAAGCTGATATCACGCCTACGCCACAGGTGATGCACATTTAGGAAGGCTGCTTTGGCCTTCCCAATCCTGATGGAAATATCATTTTTCGCTAGAGCACCCGGAGTGATACAGCTGCCCAGGTAAACAAATTTGTCTACTACATCAATAGGCTCATCTGCAAGCATGAGTTTAGGATTCCAGCCCACACAGTGTCGCATTAGCACCTTGCATTTTGCAGGTGTGAAGCGTATGCCAAACCATGGGGCAGAGCTAGTCAGATTATTTGATATTCTTTGCATCAGATCCAAGAAGGGGTGTATTTTGGGTGTCTTCTGTGGGCGAATGCCCCGGGAACACTTCGACCCCACAGGTATTATAGGCTGGTATTAAGTCTTCCATAATCGTATTAGTGACGGAGTTGAAGACGAAAGGCGAAACAGGACAGCCTTGCCTGACATCACTCGGTGTGGTGAACTCAGGCAAGAGCTTCCCGCAAACCTTCACACGTCTGCGGCAGTTGGTGTACAGCGCCTTAAGCAGGGTCAAGAATTTATGGGGACACCGTTAATCCACAGACACCGCCATAGTGCCCGATGGTCCACAGAGTTAAAGGCTGCTTCCAAGTTAAAAAAGACAACAAACCACTAGAAAGTGTCGCTGTTTCAGAATCTGTCGGAGGGCAAAAATGTGGTCGATGCATCCTCTTGAGGACGGAAACCAGCTTGATTTTCACAGACCTGCCTCTCCCTGTATCCGGTCAACCTTTGAGGGATAAGATCAAACAACACCTTCGGTGCCACACTTAGCAGACTGATGCCACGATGGTTTTTACACAGCATCCACGTACCCTTTTTTGACAGAAATAACTGTTGACATGTCCCATTCTGCAGGAACATTCCCTCCGCTTTAATTCACACCAATAAGCTTTGTCAGGTGGGTCACAAAGGATTGTCTGCCCTCTTTGAATGGGGCTGGGTACAGGCCGTCTGGCCCTAGTGCCTTCTCAGGTTTCAGTACGGATATTTTGCACTTTATTTCTTCTTCTGATGGGCGATTAAGGTTTACTTTCCACGTTCCCATTTTTAGTTCGTCAGTGCGACCGACAATCCACCCTTGTTGACCATCAAGGGTGCATCAGGGCCTAATCGAACTGACGGGCGGCGCGACTATTATTCCAATACTAAGTTAGTAAATGCCTCCTAGGGTTCAAAGCAGCGGAGATGACGAGTCTGTTGCCATCCTTACACCGTTGCCTATACCGAACTTGCCCAAAACATGTTGGGTGGAGTTAGCTGATTGGTCTACACAAGCACACCGGTCATATGCGGCTGATACTATGTCGCGTCTAGAATTCCCATCAACCATACTTTGCAGCTATGCTAAATTTTCCCTGACGGCGGTACCTGCTGGATAGACAACGGAATACCTTTAAATTGAGCGATCGCAAATCTTCCAAGATACAGGTACACTGTAAGCATGGCCACTCAATGTAAAGATGATCCCACAGAGACCCAAAGTGTGGAGTCAGCTGTAGGTGTCCAATAACGCTACGGGGACGCGCATAATGACTAGGTTTGGCATACAAAATGTCAAAGACAAGTTAACTGTTTGGAAGAACATCTTGGGTCTCACATTGCACTTTCAATCCCATAGCTACCAGAAACGAATTTCTAGCCTAGGAAGAATCCAGCAAAACGATATGCGATATCTCCGGATCTCCGAAGAATGGATGCCTTCTGGACGACCTCACTAACAATCCACGCCTTCAAAAAAAGAACGATACAATTGAAGATCCTCGCAAGTGTCACCGTACACAGAATGACATCAACTCCTGAACTGGTGTGCTGAGAACAAGGCGGGTTTTGCAGTAATAGTGGTTGCATCTATCAGACTTTCACACTCGAACAGATACCACAGCATTCTGAAACATACCAAAGGCCGGTAACTTCAGGCCTTCTGGACATCAGGACCGAACATCTCCAGCTTGGTAGACCAACACACCCTATGTGAGTGTCTTCTGTAAAACAGGGTGCTCAGAAAAGTCGTTAGTATGCTAGAGGTGATCCTCAGGTAATGCAGTCAGGCCTCCTTGCCTGGTGTTCATCGTCTAGGTACAGGATACCTATACAGACGTAGCAATCAGTCACACCATCGCCGATCCTTAAAAAAAATCGTTCAGCTGTAACACCTTTCCGGTGCCTAGCTGCCATGCCGTCCGAAGGAAGCACGAGGGCTGAGATACCGCCAGGTTGCCCAAGCCTAGACAGGGGAAGTCGAGAGGCAGAGGTCGGGTTCGAACCACGGACCTTACGGTCAGTAAATTCGCGCTCTAACCACTTGAGCCATCTCGCCGATCCTTGAGGTGAACTACCAAAATTCACGACAAGCTCTACCGAGCACAAGAGTCGGATAGCCACCGGAGGCATGGGGTCGGAAACAGCATCCAGTAAGGTAAAGGCATGAGCTGTGTTTTCCAACCCCCAAAATCTCTGGCGACAATTCAATTCAATTCAATTTATCAGCTATAA